>ML662442.1:26480714-26684637 GCA_007570785.1 Antilocapra americana
ATGACAATGTATGGCAAAAACAATAAAAATAAATAAATAAAATAAAATAAAATAAAATGTATATTTAATAAATCTCTATAATTTTCCAGGATTAAATTTTGTTTTTATTTTATGAATTTCCACCTATCTCTTCCTATTTTACTAGAATCAAAAGAAAGAAAGAGAGACAGTTATTTTTCCCTCTTCACTTCCTTACAGCTTATGCTATATTCAAATATATTCATGCAATGGACTTTAGAAATAATATCCATATGAATTTTTGATTCTTCACAGACATCAAAATTCAGATTTATGGGTAATACGCTAAACACAAATACACTGAAGATTAAGAGACTGAGAGACTCTCTACTTATCCTTTAAACTGTCAATTATCAAAAACTACCAACAAAAGAAAAGTAATTTCTGAAAAGGTTTTAAGAACAGTGGCATGCCTTTAACATGACCACCAACAAATTGCTTTGAGCACACATCTAGTATTTATGAAAATTCATGTTTATAAATTATAAGTACCACTCTTTAATGAAAAACATAATTTGTTATATTATCATTGACATGTATGTTAAATACATTAATAGAAATTTAAATCAACTAAGAATACTGTAAATATAACTAAGTGTTCTACTATATTCTTCCTGAACTTCCAGACTGGATGCAGAATTTAGAAGACCTTGCTACTATACGAGATCTGATTTTTTCTCCATTATTTCTCTTGTAACTGCAGTTAAATCTAAGGAAATGCTGATGATATACATATAACAACTAAGAGATTCCCAAGGGAAAAAGGCCAGTGGTTTCAGCAAAGGTTATTACAGGCTTTGCAAGAGGAGCAGATCAAGATGTGGGTGGATCAGCAGAAATTCATCATATTAGTATACATGCACACAGAGGGTTGTGAATTAGCAGAGATCTTGCAAATTAGCTAATTCAGTGATTTTCAAACTACTTTAAACTATTTCTTTCCCAAACGAACTCTTCAGCAGGTGGCCAATATGTAAGACAGATACAAATAGAACGGCTCTGGCTAAAACAGCTTCAGTCTCTACTCACTCTGTCTTCTTCTACCTCAACTCTCCCTCCACGAGTTTGTCTGAAAATCACTTGACAACCCTGCTATTTTAGAGATTAGGCTACCATGCTGAGGAGGGGACAAGAGGAGCTGTTGTAAGACAATGAAATAGATAAAGTAGCTGAATGATTGATTCTGAACACTGGATTGTCTTCCTTGTAGATGCCCCTGTCTTGTTTTCATGGACTGGCTTCCCTGCACATCCCCATTGGATCTCATTTGCAAATATACATTTTTAAAGTATGATCTGGTAAGATTTAAGGTACTTTTCGCTTCTAGGGTTTGATAAAATAATGAATGCTCATTCTTTTCTTTTAAATCTATACTGTCTAACTTGAAAGTTTTCATGACTTGAGCAGTCAAGCAAGTCAATATGCAAAACTCTGCATAAAGAAGAAGGATCCTGCTCGCTTCAGATAGATCTAACACTGCACTTAAACAGCTTGGCCTCATGTACCTCACCCTAGCCCTGGACCTGATCTGACAATTTCTCCCCCCCAAAATTTAATACAAATATAAAGATGATGCCTGGTTAGTTATATTAAATAAATGGCTGCCTCTATCATACCTAGGATTGTAGGACTGAAGATGAAGTTGTTTGAGAATAAGCAACTAGATAACTATATGAGGTAATACTTAGTCAGTGGTTGCACTGAGCTACTTTACAATTTCAATGAGCTACTAAATCTAGTTATAGCTGCTTCAAGGGGCGTTAATTTCTACTTTTATTTTGTTTTTAAAGGCAAATCATAGTTCGAAAATGTATAAAGACCTGAACATTCAAAATGTCAGATGAAGACATGGAAGGGAGAGAATATATGTATACATATAGCAAATTCACATTATTGTACAGCAGAAACTAATAAAACATTATAAAGCAGTTATACTCCAATTAAAATAATTTTCTTAAATGCAAAAAACAAAAAAATCAGGTGAACTTCATCTGCTTCCTAAAAAAAAATCTGACCACTTCAATGGCAAGACCCAGTTTTGAAAAGCTGTTTTCTGATGATTCATTTAATCTTTCAAGCATTATAAAGATCAAAACACACATTAAAAGATGAATCAACGTGACATGAGGGGGCATGGACGTTCATGAGGATGTTTTCTATCCACAGAACTCAAATGAACTAGCTTAGGAAAAACAAATGACTCTATATGCCCGACACAGAGTAGGAACCCAACACATGTTTACAGGATAAACAAAGAATGAATGAATGAAAGTTGAAAACAGATCAGAAGCAGGTAGAATAGGACCAGATTATCAGGAGTTTTGAAAGACTTTATGCTGTGGGCTACTAAGCTGAGGTTTAACAACAACAGCAACAAAATGGCTCTTTAAAAGAAAAATGAGTGAGTTAATAGTAAGCTAACAGTAAATCCAGCTATAAGACTCAAAGTAATCTAGGCATTGGCAATAAAGGCCCACCAAAGGGGGGAAACAACTAAATTGGATTAAGGAAGGTGTGGCAGAGGCTTCTGGTTGGGTTCTCAATAGCTCTTCTGCTCTTCTTCTCTAAAAATAGAAAGTTCAGCTGGGTACATAGCTAAGGACCCCATTACCAAGCCTCCTATGCTGCTAGATGCAACCATGTAACTGGATTTTGTCACTGAAACATGAGCTATAAGCATACTTGCATACTTATGCATGCATTTCTAGGTTATACCCTAAAAGAGAGGGGAGTGTGGCCCTTCCCTTCTCTGAAAACTTGATATATCTGTATGGTGAGCCATCATTCACCATATGGACAAGGACACCACCTTGGGGATGACAAAGCAACACAATGTAAGTAGCCCCTATCCCTAACATGTCAAGCCGTTACACCAGGTCTGTACCATCTACCTGGGCTGTAATAAGACAGAACTAAATCTACACTGTGTGTAAAGAAAGTGAAGTCGCTCAGTCGTGTCCGACTCTTTGCAATCCCATGGACTGTTGTCTACCAGGCTCCTCCATCCATGGGATTTTCCAGGCAAGATTACTGGAATGTGTTGCCATTTCCTTCCCCAGGGGATCTTCCCAACCCAGGGATAGAACCTGGGTCTCCCGCATTGTAAGCAGACACTTTACTACCTGAGCCACACTATGTTTAATCCACTATTATTTCAGGACTTTATTATAACTGTAAAACCAATATTTTAACTAATTCAGATGAATAAAAAACATTTTGAAGTAGAAAAATCCACAGAATGTGTGGTGATAGACGAAAGTGAATGAAGGAGGGCAATGTGTTGAAACAGTTGCAAGGTTTTATGTTTAGGGAACTGGATCACGAAATCACTAACAAAATAACAGATGAGAAGAACTAGTAAGTTTAGATGCTGGCAATATTGCCAAGGGGACGGCAGAGTAAGTAACTGGAACTATGGGCCTGGCACTCAGGCAAGAGGAGAAAATTAAAAATGGAAATTTCAGCAATTTTGTATCGTATATAGAGTTGAAAAGATGAGAACTGATAGACTCTCAGGCTAAAAGAGATCAGTGTGTGTGTCAATGAATAATAGTGTGTTCTCACAAGAGGCGGGAGGGAGAAGCAGTAAGCGGTAATTAACAAGAGAAGGGTAATGATTGAAAATATGAAATAACAGAATTAACCTTAATCCAAGATGGCAAGCAAATTTAAAAGGTATCTGATGTGGTCTAAACTTCTTAAATCAGTTTAAAGTAATCATGAAAAATGAGAAAAGCATCCATCAGAGTTCTGAACAAATCAAGTCTCAATCATGCTTTAGTTTCAACTTAAACTTCTAGAGTTACAAGAGAGCAAAGAACAAAGAACAGATGCTTAAATCATTCTCTCCTTTCTGCATTCTCACAAGAGAGGAAGCAACGGAGTAAAAGGAATGAAGGGAAACGGAAGCAGAAGTGTTTTGCTACTGCCCTCAGTCTTTCTAGGATCCTGGCTGATGTTTTTAAGTGTAGAAATGATAAAATGAAACAGAAGCCGCCTTCTCAACTTTTATTAACTTACATTCAAAGATACAATGGATATAAATTTCACATTTAAACCTTAAAGTTAAATAAGTTTGGCAACATGGACGTCAACTGCTACTTACAAGAAGCAGAAGTTTGGAAATGCAATCTGCATCACTTACCAGATGCATTTCAGTTACTGAAAGGTCACCAGTTTTCCAAAATTTTCAGGCAGTGTTGTCACACCATGCCCTCTAACAGTCTTTCTTCCCTACCTGGCCTCGGTCATCCAAGGAAGGGTATTTTTTTAGGGAGGAGTCAAATCAATGATTTCTAGTTTTAATTTCACCATCTACTTCAGACTGATGAAGCTCCTGATAGTAGTTTTTCTCTTAAGATTATTTTCTCTCTACTTTTAGCCAGCAGAATGTACATTTCAGCCACCAAAAGTCATCAGAGAAAACTCCAGGATTCTTTACCACCACATTTTCATTGCAACCAATCATATTAATTCACTTTATATGAGAAACTTATATTCCCCTCCTCTCCTATGAAGAGATATCTGTTAGTAATCTTCCCTTCTTCACATAGAGATTGTGTCATCCATGGTCTTTAAAATGTTTTAGGCATAGTTTTGGTCCTTGTTGTTTCCAGCCTTATATGTGAGTTTCATAATCAATCTTCTTTTTAAGTTCTTAACACTGGCTCAAATTTTAGGATTCCACCACCCCCTCTCCTTTTCTGTACAGCATGACCAGACACTACTATTCATTCCTCCAAGTAAATCAGGATGGAAAAATCTGCCCACCCAAATGACCTCTCCCTTATAAATGCCTGCAAAATATCCAAACAAAGGTTTTGGATGCTAGTATATTAACCATACACCATTACGTTAATTTAAATAGCTTTTTTCTTATTTTCAGCTGGTATCAGGGAAAAATGTGTGTGTCAGGGGTGGGGGCAGCAGACAGGATTGCATTTCATGGTACTCAGCATTCAACAGGAACAACTGTCAAGCTTCATTCGCATCTGTTCTGCCCAATGTGTCAGGCGTGGCTCATGTGGTTCTAAAATTCCTGGCACTTAACACATCTGAAAACCACGCTGATCATTCAGGAAATCCCCTTTCTCCACTGTCTTACCATGTGTCATACAAAAACCACATGATAAAAGCACCAGACACAAATTTATTATAAACTACCCACTGCTTCACAACGTTTCTTTACAAAGCTTTCATAAGGGAAGTACCTATTAAAATTTTCTAACAATATTAAACTTCTTAGCCTATATTACTTTCTTGCCTATATTATAATCTTCAAACAGAAGGATATCAGCTCATAAGCCTGATATGTGTTCCAGATGACTTACAGTATTTTAATAGGTTTACCTGGGGCTACGAGAAAACTGTTGGGCATCACAGTTAATAAATAATTTTTATGTTAAGAATAAAAGTTAAACATTTAAGGACTAAATGCAATGCTGTGATATTCACACTAGCAGATTTAGATCTGGTATCCAAATATTTATGCTCACAAAAGAAAGCCAATGAAAGCTCTTATATATGAAAGTGAATATACGAACTCATTGGGAGGGAAGAGAGCAACAACTGTTCAGTGTCCATGATTTTCCAGTTATGTCCTAAACATTCTCTCGATGAATCCCTACAAAACCCCCAGAAGTAAACACTGACACCATTGGACTCCTGAGGGATCCTGAGGTTATAATACAGCCAGTGCCAAGCTGTGTCAAGATCTGAACCCACAAAATCAGACTGACTCAGTAACGATGGTGATGCTTGACTAAGTTAACCTACAGGAGCAGCAGAGAGTAAATCCATGGGAAAGAGGTCATTATGGATATGCAAATCTATTTTCTTCAAAGTGGTTTCTATGAGTCATCCTAGTAGCATTATATTTTAACACCAGATGCTCCATCCCCACCTTGATACCACCAATAACTTGTTCAAAGGAACCTGATCTGCTTTTAGAAAAAGCACAGCAATGTCCTTGAAGGCAGCTGGGGACTAGTATTCAATGTGATGTCATCTTGCAAATCTATCACAAAGTGATCTGACAGACTCCTAGACTAATAGAGTCTAGGAGGAGATGGAGTCTGGAAGATGGAGAAGTACAGCAAAACCACAACAGAGTACCAGCATTAAAAAGCTGTTTTTCAAATAGATCTGGTGCCCTTTGGGGGTGAGGCAAGATGCTCTTAGGAAATGGACATAATGATCTCTTGCAACATCTCTTCCAAACCCTTTAAACTTTAGTTTCCATATCTGCACAGATAACCTGTGGGAGCTTTATGGGCTTTTGAAATGTTAAGGTTCAAGTCTGGCAGTGTCAGTAGTGGGAATACCAGGCAAAGCAATTCAGATGATCATAAAAGTGTGGTCACAGCAGGCTAAGGCTGGGAGAGATTCTAACACTAACAACAGTATAATGCTAAGCACATGAGCTTTGGAGCCAGGCTGACTCTAGAACATAACCATAACTGGGCCACATTAATCCTTTTCTTATGTATAATGTGAAAATTCTTTCCGGGGCTATTAGTAGTTCTCCATCCTTCCATGGAGGAAGATAAGAAAGCTGTTAATAAAGCTAGTGGATGTGACAGGATTCCAGTAGAACTCTTCAAAACCCTAGAGGATGATGCCATCAAGGTGTTGCATTCAATATGTCAGCAAATCTGGAAGACCCAGTAGTGGCCACAGGACTGGAAAAGGTCAATCCTCATCCCATCTCAATCCTCATCTAGAGAGTAGTACTAAAGAGTGTGCTAACCATCAGACAACTGCACTCATCTCCCACACTAGTAAGGTCATGCTTAAAATCTTGCATGCTAGGCTTCAGCATTATGTGAACCACGGGCTGCCAGATGTCCAAGCTGGATTTAGAAAAGAAAGAGGAACCAGAGATCAAATTGCCTACATTTGCTGGATCATAGAGAAAGCCAGGTGATTCCAAAAAAAACATCTATCTCTGTTTCATTGAGTACAGCAAAGCCTTTGACTGTGTGGATCATAAGATACTGTGGAAA
Source organism: Antilocapra americana (assembly GCA_007570785.1). Lineage (NCBI taxonomy): Eukaryota > Metazoa > Chordata > Mammalia > Artiodactyla > Antilocapridae > Antilocapra > Antilocapra americana. The sequence goes on from ML662442.1 coordinate 26,487,737, forward strand.
GCTCTTAAAGAGATGGGAATACCAGATCACCTTACCTGTCTCCTGAGAAACCTGTATGCGGATCAAAAAGCAATAGTCAGAACACTGTATGGAACAACCGACTGGTTCAAGAGTGAGAAAAGAGTACAGCAGGGCTGTCTGCTGTCAGCCTGTTTGTCTAATCTATATGCTAGGCACATCATGAGAAATTCTGGGGTGGATGAGTTACAAGCTGTAATCAAGACAGGCAGGAGAAACATCAACAACCTCGGATATGTGGATGATACCACTCTAACGGCAGAAAGTGAAGAGGAGCTAAACAGCCTCTTGATTAGGGTAAAGGCGAGTGAAAGAGCTGGCTTAAAACTAAATATTAAAAAAACTAAGATCATGGCATCCAGTGCCATTACTTCATGGCAAATAGAAGGGGAAAAGGTGGAAGCAGTAACAGATTTCCTCTTCCTGGGCTCTAAAGTCACTGCAGTGGGTGACTGCAATCATGAAATCAGAAGACGTTTGCTTCTTGGCAGGAAAGCTATGACAAACCTAGACAGTGTGTTGAAAAGCAGAAGCATTCCTCTGCTGACAAAGGTCCATAGAGTCAAGACTATGGTCTTCCCAATGGTCATGTATGGTTGCGAGAGCGGGACCATAAAGAAGGCTGAGCGCTGAAGAATTGATGTTTTTGAACTATGGTGCTAGAGAAGACTCTTGAGTCCCTTGGACAGCAAGGAGATCAAACCAGTCAATCTAAAGGGAAAATCAACCCTGAATATGCTGAAGCTGAAGCTCCAATATTTTGGTCATCTGAAGCAAACAGCTGTCTCACTGGAAAAGTCCGTCATGCTGAGAAAGACTGAGGACAGAAGCAGAAGAGGGAGTCAGAGCATGAGATGGCTGGATGGCAGCACTGATTCAATGGACATGAACTTTAGCAAACTTTGGGAGATAGTGAGAGACAGAGAGGCCTGGCATGCTACAGTCTGTGAGGTCAGTCTGGGAGACTGAACAACAACAACAAATGTAAAAATAGAACTTTTTTTCACAGAGTGTCCTGAAGATTAAGTGAGACAATGTCTTAATATAAATACCTTAATAAACAATAGTCATTATTATTAGGATGTTCTTTGTAGCAAAGGAGAAAGTGCACTTTAGAAGGTTAATGAGTAGTTCAGTTCAGTTCAGTTCAGTCACTCAGTTGTGTCCGACTCTTTGCCACCCCATGAATTGCAGCATGCCAGGCTTCCCTGTCTATCACCAACTCCCAGAGTCCACCCAAACTCATGTCCATCGAGTCAGTGATGCCATCCAGCCATCTCATCCTCTATTGTCCCCTTCTCCTCCTGCCCCCAATCCTTCCCAGTATCAGGGTCTTTTCCACTGAGTCAACCCTTCGCATGAGGTGGCCAAAGTATTGGAGTTTCAGCTTCAACATCAGTCCTTCCAATGAACACCCAGGACTGATCGTCTTTAGGATGGACTGGTTGGATCTCCTTGCAATCCAAGGGACTTTCAAGAGTCTTCTCCAACAACACAGTTCAAAAGCATCAATTCTTTGGCACTCAGCTTTCTTTACCATCCAACTCTCACATCCATACATGACTACTGGAAAAACCATAGCCTTGACTAGACGGACCTTTGCTGACAATGTCTCTGCTTTTCAATATGCTATCTAGGTTAGTCATAACTTTCCTTCCAAGGAGTAAGCATCTTTTAATTTCATGGCTGCAATCACCATCTGCAGTGATTTTGGAGCCCCAAAATATAAAGTCTGACACTGATTCCACTGTTTCCCCATCTATTTCCCATGAAGTGATGGGACCAGATGCCATGATCTTGGTTTTCTAAATGTTGAGCTTTTAGCCAACTTTTTTACTCTCCTCTTTCACTTTCCTCAAGAGGCTTTTTAGTTCCTCTTCACTTTCTGCCATAATGAGTAGTACAAGATCACAAATCATTACCTTATTGGGCAAAGGAGGATAAACTCAGCTTCATCTAAAACCTCATTGTCAATTACCAACACAGAACCAAAAAAGAGGTATGAAAATTTCAAATACACTTGGGCATTTTTTTCATTAATAAAACTGGTTTATAGACAACTTTTTATCCCTTTCTCCTGACCTCCATTTCCTTTCAAAACTAACTCTATATGAATTCCTGTGTGGCTTTGTTCCCATTATTTCCTGGGCCAAAGGTTTCCCTCTTTAATCTACTTTGCCCTAATATTCTCAATCATGGTTATTTCTTCTTCCTACAGTACAGGAAAAACATAGCTAGAAAAAAATGTATTAGAGAAATCTTATTCTGAGGCATATATGTTTGATAACTATTTAATAAGCTTCAGATTTAGATGCTTCTACCTAAATAAGACACTGATTGTTAGTTTCAGATTTTAGAAGAGCATGAAGAAAAAATATGAATCAGCATTTTGAGATAAAGTCATTCTTAACAGGTCTTTGGAAGAGTTATTCTTGGAAACTATCTCTAAGAATTATCTCTGAAAAGCAAACCAGCCAAGACTTCAAACTCAGTTCATCAATAAAGAGGCTTAGGTTGAAATGCTCATTTCTGGTTTTCCCATTTGCCTTTACTAAGAGAGGCAGCCTAGCCTTGTTTCTCTTTGTCGTTGTTGTCATCACCATTTCGAGGATTTTTTTTTTAAATCCAGGTATATAGGTCAACTAAAAAAAACCCATCACCTTTCTAATTCATAATCTGTCTAGAATTGGAGAGCCATTTAGAGCAGGCCACTGCATTAAACTATACAGACTGTACTTCATGACTGGAGCCCAACACTTACGGTTGAATTTTAAAACGTTAATATTGTTAAAGTACAAAAGTAGAATAAAGGAAAGTCTTAATACACTTTTCTACAATGATGTATTTTTCCCTAGAGTGTTGCTTAGTAGACATACTAAATTCCTTACATTAAATATATTTATTATTTAAAAGATGAATTAACTTATTTAAATATGCTTCACTCTAAGACATTGCATTCAAGGCAAGAAGATTATGGACAGGACAAAAAAAGAGACAAAACTCAACAAAGATATATTTAATGTCAAAGTTATCTCCTTCCTTCCCCTTCTCAGATTTGAGAATGACTACATGTCTCATATGGAGGCCAGTGACATTTACTACTAGCCGAATTTATACTTCCTCTATCGGCACCTTGTTCATGTTAGGATTTATCTGGCTCAGAGGAAAAAGGCAGCTGCGATGGTGATTCACTAAAATGGTGATTCACAATTCTCAGGGAAGCAGCTGCCACTGAAAGCTGTGCTTCACACATCAATCATTTGCTGATTGTCACAGCTAGTTCAGGCACATTATCTGCTCGGCCTACTGACTGTGTGGTTGTTGATATTTGCATTGCGCTGCAGTGTTCCTGTTGTCATATCATAATGCACTAGTTGAAATAACATCATCCTGTGAACCTTCAAAAATGAGAAAATCCACATCATCATGAAAATACAACCATTTCATAAAGGAGCTGATGAAAAGAGCAGTCATTCTAAACACTAAGAGACTAGTTTATTTTCAGCAGTATGATTCTACCCACCTCTGCATTTCTCTGAAGGACTGACCTCAGTCAGTCACAGTCCAGCAGTATTGTGAGTACCAGATTTGGGGTTATGGCTTGAGTGATGACCCCTCCTCCCCAAAGGAAATGTTGAAGATCAAACCCCAGTACTTTGGACTGTGACCTTATCTGTAGATGTAACCAAGTTAAGATGAAGTCATACTGTTGTAGGGTAGATCCTTAATCCAATACTACCGGTGACCTTAGAAAAAGAAGGAAGGGAAACGGAGGTGGCAAGACAGGGATAAATTAGGAAGCTAGGATTAACATATACACACTTCTGTGTATAAAACAGGGCTTCCCTGGTGGCTCAGATGGTAAAGAATCTGCCTGCAATGCGGGAGACCTGGGTTCGATCCCTGGATCACGAAGATCCCTTGGAGAAGGGAATGGCTACCCACTCCAGTATTCTCACCTGGAGAATTCCATGGACAGAGAAGCCCAGCGGGCTATAGTCCATGGGATCACAAAGAGTCAGACGTGACTGAGCAGCTAACAGGTATAAAACAGATAACCAACAGGACCTACACCGTATAGCACTGAGAATTCTACTCAATACTCTGTAATAACCTATATGGGAAAAGAATCTGAAACACACACACATATATATATATATATCTGAATTGCTATGTTATACACCTGAAACTTAGACAATAGTGTAAATCAACTACACTTGAGTTAAAAAAAAAATTTTAAGGGGGGAAAATGTGAAGACACAGAGACACAGGTGGAATGTCATATGAAGATGGAGGCAGAAACTGGAGTAATGTATCTACAAGCCAAGGAATACCTGGGTCTGCCAGAGGCTGGAAGAGATCAGCAAAGATCTTCCCTTAGAGGCTTTGGAGGGAGCACAGTCCTGACAACACTGTGAAGTAACAAACTACCAGTTTGTTGTATCATGTTATGGCAGCCCTTTCAAAAGGGGGATCCATCTGGGGACAGTGAAAGAGTATCAGCAGCTCCTAGAGGGCATGGTAAAAAGTGTGTTGACTTAGGAAACAGTAGTGACTTAAATGTTTTTTCAAGCCACATTTACTCAGACTTTTCTCAAATTAAAGCATCCCTAAGTTCGTAGATAACTGAGCATAAACAACATCAGGATCAGACTAACAGATTAAAAAACATAAAATTGGCTTGAGATGAACCAAACATCCCATAACAGCTTGCATGTCTAGTGCTTTCTGGTATCTCATGACCTTTTGGTATTAACAGATACAAAGCTGTCACTATCTTTACTCATGCCTAGAAGTTCCAACAATGCAAACGAATGAACAGATGCGTTAGAATCATTACAGAATCTGTTTCCATAAAGTTTGCAAATCAAAAGAAGTGCATAAGAAATGTTTATAATCAAAATAAAGAAGACAACAAATATGCTTAAGAGATTGAGCCATTAAACTAAACCTTCATAATCTTGCTTCAGCTTTTAGCTTCTTGTTCAGTTGTGTCCGACTCTTTGTGACCCCATGGACTGCAGCACACCAGCCCTTCCTGTTCTTCACTATTTTCTAGAGTTTGCCCAAATTCATGTCCATTGAGTGGATGATGCTATCCAACCATCTCATCCTCTGTCCTGCCCTTCTTCTCTAGCTCTCAATCTTCCCTAGGATCAGGGTCTTTTCCAATGAATCAGCTCTTTGCTTCAGGTATTGGAGCTTCAGCTTAAGCATCAGTCCCTCCAACAAGGGACTGATTTCCTTTAGGATTAACTGGTTTGATCTCCCTGCTGTCCAAGGGACTCTCAAGAATCTTCTTCAGTATCACAATTCGAAAGCATCAATTCGTCAGCACTCAGCTTTCCTTATGATCCAACTCTCACATCCGTACATGACTACTGGCAAAACTATAGCTTTGACTATACAGACCTTTGTTGGCAAAGTGATGTCTCTGCTTTTTAATATGCTGTCTAAGTTTGTCATAGTTTTTCTTCCAAGAAGCAAGCATCTTTTAATTTCATGGCTGCAGTCACCATCTGCAGTGATTTTGGAGCCCCAGAAAATAAAACCTATCACTGTTTCCACTTTTCCCCCATCTATTTTCCATGAAGTGATGGGACCAGATGCCAAGATCTTAGTTTTTATCTTGGAAGGTACTAAAACAGCAAGCTAGACTCAGACACCCTTGAGTTATGCTACTTCCACTACTAACTAGTTCTGTGTCTGTAGGCAAGTTATATACCATCTCTAAACTTCAATTCAATCATTAGAAAATGAGACTAATAATGTTACCAACTTTATAAAGAAACCATTTGGTAATTATCAGCAACTATTCTTATTACCAAGGGCTTCCCAGGTGAAGAGGTAAAGACTCCACCTGCCAATGCAGGAGGAGCAAGAGATGCAGGTTCAATCCCAGGATTGGGAAGATCCCCTAGAGGAAGAAATGGCAACCCACTTCAGTATTCTTGCCTGGAAATTTCATGATCAGAGGAGCATGGCAGGCTATGGTCCATGGGGTTGCAAAGAGATGGATACAATTGAGCATACACATTCTTATTACTAATCTCAGTCTTAGCTAAAGTTGCCATTTCACTCATGGAAGAGATATTCCCCCAGGTCTCTGATTTCTATTTTTAAACCAGAAAGAAACAAAGCCAGCTGCAAAATGGGTCAACTCTAAACAGTACCCATAATGCCATAGCCTCTCTTTCTACAGCTGGACAGAAAGAGTAAATCCTTTGTAAATACTGTTGGTAAGAATCTTTCTAAAATATATTCATCCCTTTCTCCCATTTGGTAAATAGAAGATATTGGACATGGCAGTATCTTTATATATCTCTCAGCTTCTTGCACTTTTTGATGGTCCTTATTCAGAGTATCAAATATTATTAGGATGATTTTTATATAGTACTTTAATATAGCAAAATAGTTTCTTACAATTTACAAACCATGCTCATAATCCCCTTATGACATCATTCTATTTTTTTGCTTCATTATGTTTTACTTCCATATGTGGAATTTCAGGTAGCTAAAAGGCCAGCCATCAAACCCTAAGTCTCTTCTTGTCAAACTAAATGTCAAAAATACAGAAACTGAAAAAAAAATACAGAAACTGATATTTTTAAAACCTCTTCCAAGCTGTTAAATTTTTGAACCTAAGATAATTCAATGGGGGAACTGAATTTCTTTTCAACAAATGGTGCCAGGACAACCAGATGCAAAAGAATGAAGTTGGATCCATACTTCATACCACACATGGATTAACTTAGTGAAAGTCACTCAGGTGTGTTGACTCTGCAACCCATGGACCGTCCATGGAATTCTCCAGGCCAGAATACTGGAGTGGGTAGACTTTCTCTTCTCCAGGAGATCTTCCCAACCCAGAGATTGAACCCAGGTATCCCACATTGCAGGCAGAATCTTTACCAGCTGAGCCACAAGGGAAGCCCTGGATTAACTTAAAATAGTCATAAATCTAAATGCAAGAGCTAAAACTATAAAATTTTTAGAAGAAAAATAAGAGTAAGACTTCATGACCTTGGTTAGGCAACACCAAACGCACCAGTGACAAAACAAACACAACATTGCAAAGCAATTATCCTTCAATTAAAAATAAATTTATATATATGTATAAATAAATAAATAAATAAATAAATATATATATATATATATATATATATAGACATATAAATTAGGGCTTCCCTGGTGGCTCAGTTGGTAAAAAATTTGCCTGCAATGCAAGAGACCCAGGTTCTATCCCTAGATCTGGAAGATCTCCTGGAGAAGGAAATGGCAACCCAACTTTATTCTTACCTGAGAAATCCAATGGACAGAGGAGCCTGGCATCCTCAAGAGTCATAAGAGTCGGACACAACTTAGTGACTAAACCATCACCACCATATATAAATTAAACGTCTCCAAAATTTAAAACTTTTGTGCATTAAAGGACAGAATCAAAAAGTGACAAAGTAACCCACAGAAGTGGAGAAACTATTTGCCAATCACGTCTGATAAGTGACTTGTGTGTAAAGTATACAGGAATTATTACAACTAAATCAATAAACGATAACCCAATTTAGAAAATGGGCAATTTCTCCAAAGGAGGTATGTAAATGGCCAATAAGGACATGAAAAGATGCCTAACATCATTAGCTGCTAGAAGATGCAAATTAACACCACACTGAAACACCACCTCACACCCACCAAGATGGGTATAATAAAAAAGATGGATGATGAGAAGTATTGACAAGGATGTGGAGAAACTGAAAGCCTCCTTCAGAACATAATATAATTACAGAATATAAAACGGTGCAGCTTCATTGGAAAAAAAGGTTGGCAATCCTTCCAATTATTAAACAGTTACTATGTGACCAGCTATTTTACTCATAGATATATACCAATGAATAATGAAAGCACATAGCTACACAAAAGCTTTCACAGCAATAACATTTTAACACTGCTTCATAACAATGTCCTTCATAATAGCCAAAAAGAGGGAACAAGGGGAATGTTCATCAACTGATGAGTGTATGAACATAATGGAGTGTATCCTTACAACACAGTATTACTTGGCAGTAACAAGGAGCAGAGTGCTGAGACCTGCTACATGATGAACTTGGTAACATCACACTGAGCGAAAGAAAACCCATGTATGGCTCTATTTATATAGAACACCCAATACATACAAATCTATAGAGATGTAGTAGACTTATGGTTTCCAAGAGCTGGGAGTGGTTTTGGGGGAACTGGGGAGTCACAGCTAATGCTTTAATGGTTTCTCTTGCAGTGATGAAAATGATCTAAAGGTGACCATGGGGATGGTGAATGAATATACTAGAAACCATTGTAATGTATTCCTTAAATGGAAGACTTTGATGGCATGTGAATTATATGTCAACAAAGATTATTTTAAAGTAAATTTACTGCAAAGCCTTCTCAGAGGATGTTAATGTTCAGTGTGAACATGTGAAAGAGGACTAATATACAATATGCCAACCATGATTATCTATAGAGCCATCTACTCATAATAGCATTTTGGAAAACACATTGATAACAGATCTCAACCTGAGCTTGTTTCCTCTTTTCTAAACACAGAATGTAGGATTAGGAGGCCACTGTGTTACGTTTTCCATGTTTTGTATAAGTTCTACCTTTTGATCATTCTTCTAAAATAGTAAGAGATGTCTACATATGAATATTCAATCTACAAATATTAATGTTTCATATATACATGAATGGTAATAATACTGAATGCCAGAATATGTCAATCAATGAGATTTTCCCTTTTATTTATGACTCAGTTCCAGATCTCTTTTCTTGAAGAAGTCACAAATTTTCACATGAAAGCATGCTCTCTTTGGTCACTTATTAACTAACATATACAATCATCCTTAGATCTATAAAACAGCACAGGGGGTTTCCTCATCTTATTTTGATCAAGAATATCTGCCTAATGGAAGAGGAACTTTCTAGTGCAAGTAACCATGTGCTTATTTAATTCTAAGATGTTCAGGCCTTTTATACTTTCCAGTAATTACCACTGTAAACATAAAGCTCTCTTGGCCATGAAGTCTAAGCAAGGAGGATGCAAGAAGGATGCTATAGTTCTGTTTCTAAGAGAACAGCAGAATACAAAGCTACAGAATGCTATAATTGGCAGACGCCTTAGAGAAGAATATATTTAACTCATTAACCTCAGTCCTCTAATTTCAGAACTGAGGTCCTGAATGAGTTGTCTGGATGGAGAACAGAGAAAGAATTAGGACCCAGGTCTTCTGAATTTCCCCCAGTGTTCTTTTACGTCATATTGACTCTCAATGCATAATGCAACAAGGGCTTCTCTGCCCTTGACTATGCTGTCAGCAGCAATGAAAACGCATGCAAGTATGATAAACCCACCGTGTTTATCATGGGCTGTTTTAGGCATGTCAGAATCCCCTAAGTTCTGCTACGATCAGAAAACACCTGCAAATGATTCTGTGCTCAGCCTTCTCATTCCTCCAGAAATGTGTCTGACATTTCCAACTCGCTTGTAAAGGCAAACTAAAGAAGATAATTAATTTTCATGCTCTTTCAGGACATTTTAACATCATGCAGCTCAGGACAAGTGTTTCCACTTTTTATTTTCTTTTGTGCAGATCTTTCTATTGCTGACTGTCATTCTCTGTGTCTCTTTATATAAAAAGTTCTCAAGTTTTACTTTTTTTCTTTGTGTCCTCTAAAGATAGCATGAGCACAAGGCTCCCAGCTAACAGATTTTCAAATGACTTCACTTTTGCATTTACAACTTTCCTCTTGCTACTTCATTAAATCAATGTTATTCACATAGACAACTTTACACCTAAAAAGTTTGAGACTGAGAGTTTATCAAATTAGACTATTAAATTCTAGTTAAGAATGTCTCCTTTCTAACAGTGAGATTCATGCCATGAGTTTTAAGGATGTCAAAATAATTTATTCTCCTTTATCAAGCTAAAACTTATTCAATGATTGTGTGAAAATTAAATAAGTCCAGTATATATAAATAAATCACATAACAGCAAAATGGTCTTGCATAATGATTTCACACTTAGTTTGACTTATCGATAGATGCATCATTCACAATGTTTTTAAAAGCATAATTAGATTTTTCATGATCTCTGAAGATAAAGGATGATAAGGGTTGAATATCCCTGAGGCCAACAATTTTTGAAAATATGTACTAACTCTCTAGAAAATTTTACATTCATTCAAGTACATTTTATGTATGTATATAATGCCTCATTAATTTGCTATGTAATTTAAGATTAAATAAAATTCTAATAAGAAGTAGAGATCTTCAAACTTGATAAGCAAACAAATTATTTTAAAGTATTTATAAACATTCATTTTCACATAAATTACAAGAAAATAAAGAACATCTTTATTCACTTAAAAAGCCCATATGATTTCTATTTGGTAAAGTTAGTTTTTGTTCCTTATGAAAAAAAATTGCTTTTATTAAAAAATATTAAGAAATTCAAGCCTACTATTTAATGTTATAAACTATCAGTTCCATTAGGCTATAATTCTGCTGTATTTCATACTATATCCCCAGTGTCTAGAAGAAAGGCTGACAAATAGTCAAATAGTAAGTCAGTGTTTAATAAAAATTTGTCAAATGAATGCTACATAAATGAACAGCTGTCACTGTTAATATAAAATCTAACATTACCAAAGGATTCAAATATGCCAGGAACTATGCTAAACTCTCTATCTTGTTGGTTTTCATTCTCAAACAGTCTTATTTGAGAGGAACCACTATCATCTCCATTTTATAGATAAGACTAAGTTCAAAAAGGCTAAGTAAATACCTAAGGTTAAGGTTGCAAATTTAGAAAGTTTAAGGATTTAAAACCCAGTTCTCCCTCACTGCAGAGTGTTGCTCTTAAATCCCTATTATTCTATAATAAGAATAATAATACTAGCAGTGATATAATAATAATAATGCTGAGCCATTCCTGTGTACCACACATGGTTTTAAGCCTTGACATATGTTAAAATTCATTTAATATTTACAACCGTCTTATGATTAAGGCACTACTACTATCCCCAGTTCACAGACAAGCACACAAAATGTGTTATTCTGGTTCCTCCTAAATTATTTCCAATTACTATGCTTGTTTTTATCATGGCCCGTTTTGAGTAATAAACGAAAGAAAAAAAGGTATCGTTACGGTCTTCCCCCAGAAGTTTGTCTCAAGTCCTGCTTTTGGTCGGACCCTGACTAAGGCATAAACACATAATAAAAATATATTCTGAGAAACTGAAATGTGCTAGGCAACTAATCCATATTATTATCAGAGTCCTCCTAACATTCTCAAGACAGATATGATTATCCTCATTTCATTGATGAGAAGACTGAGGCTGCTAGAGATTGCCCAAGCCACAGGCTATCTATTGGCCAAACACACTATCCAATGGCTACTGGTACTTCTCATTGTCTGGAGACAAAAGATTTTCCTGGAGCTTTGGCAAACTAGAACTAACCCATCCTTGAACACTCTGCCAAAGCAGTCTCTTCTCTTATGTGCCTTACCACTCTGACTTCAACGATACAGCAAAGCAAAAAGACAGAAGGGGCACGTATTACTGGAAAGTGAAAGTCACTCAGTCGTGCCCGACTCTTTGCAACCCTATGGACTATACATTCCATGGAATTCTCCAAGTCAGAATACTGGAGACGTTCCCTTCTCCAGGGGATCTTCCCAACCCAGGGATCAAACCCAGGTCTCCCACACTGCAGGCAGATTCTCTACCTGCTGAGCCACGAAGGAAGCCCCTATCACTGGGATTCTTCTCAATAGAGAACCCAGAATACTTCCTGAATAACAAATCCATTAATGGTTGCCAGAATTTAATTTCACTCCTCCTTCTCACTGAATACAAACTAACTTGCCTCAGAAACATCAGTGCCTACAGCTTTGCATTTTTCATGTTGTATCACATGCAAAGTTAATCAAATTCACTTAAAGGAACACCTCATTATTTCTCACAACTTTTCTGAGAAAACAATACTGTCTTTGTTTTGTAAAGCAGTATGGAAGCAAAGGCACAAACGAATACTACTGAGAACTTCCCTATTGGGGAGACCACGTTTCCTCCCAACTCTTAGTCTTCAGTGACCCCTGGTTCAGATTTAAGGTAAGAAGATGCTGCAGCCAGTGACAGTCCTGAGTCAGGTCTACTCTTACCAAGGACACGAAGCTCTCCCCTGGCCTTAATTTAGAAAGAGCTCTGCACAGAAAGGGTCCTTAGGAGAACTAAGGAAAAGTCAAGCTTGAATCCCAACCTGGTGAAAATTCCACAGTGATGTACACATTACACCATAACAAGAGCAATAATTGCTAGCTTGAGAAAAAGGAAAAATGAGTGTATAAATGAATGAAGGCAATTAGTGGAAAGCTAAAAGATATGCAACTGGTTTTATTGCCCTTCAAGGGATAGTATTTAAGTCATAATCTCAAATCAGTCAGCCGCTGAGCCAAAACATTTCTTACTCCAATTCAGAGTAATGTGTAACCAAAACTTTTATATATCATTACTTCTCTGAATGTTAATTTGAATCTGACTCATCACTTGGTAAGAACTATTCGATTATCATAATCATATGTAACTAATCCAGTGCCCATATGTGCAAGTGTTACCAGAGCATAATATAAATGACTTCACCCAAAGCACTTCTGCAAATATGTTATATTTAGTATTTCCTACTCATTACTCCAGAACTAGACAAAACCAACCTATTCCAAAAATAATTTAGACCTGAAAAAGATTAAAAGTACATAATATTCCTAAATACTCCTAATAAACAAACGAAGGTTCTAAGTGAGTTTTTCCTTGAAATTTGAATGAAATCTTGGTAAATTTAATTTTAACATATATTTTTAATCAACATAATGTAAAGAACTTAATTCAGAGATTCAAGACAATGGAAGAGATTTAGAATTTATGCATGTTTCTTTAAGGTGAGCAAACACACCACTGCATATTTGATATGTGACAAAGCTCTTGTCTTTAGTTATGTCCCTTAACTGCTCTAGCAAGAGCTGCCCTGTTCATGGTGAAGCTGGACTGAGTGAACTTTTAATGACTGTATGAGTAACTGAGATGGGGCTGAAAGCCAATGTTTAAATTGAATTACTTTCTAATCTTTCAAAGCTAAGAAACACACAGCTGAATAAGAGCACAATCAATATCAATATAGTTGGCTGGAAACATCAGTGTAAGGAAGGTCCCAGAAGCTCTTCAATAACAAAGATGAAAAAGGAAGCAAATGCAGATACCCCCAAACCAGAGACAATCCACATACCTCTGTAATCATGCTCTCATCAAATCCACTCATTACCACTTCTACATACATCCTCAAAACTGAATCTAAATTAACCCCTAAACATCATCTTAACATCAGTCATTGGTATCAATAAAAAGTAATTAAGGCAACTAACATAAATCATGACACTAAAGAAGAATAGCTGCTTTTGGATGTAAATAATAACCAACATAACCATTCTTAAGAAAACATGGAACTTTCTGAGCATTTTGGTGATGGTCATGAGAGATCCAAATAAACAGCTAAGAGAAGCAATTTTTTTTAATAGTTTGATCTGCTAATCCCAAACTCCCTATCCATTCCTCCCCCCTCCCACTCGACAACCACAAGTCTGTTCTCCAAGGTGGTGAGTCTGTTTCTGCTTCATAGATAAGTTCATCTGTGTCATATTTTAGATTCCACATATAAGTGATACCATATGGTGTTTGTCTCTTTCTGATTCAAGTTCTGAACAAAGGGTAAAGCCAAGAGCAATTAATTGAAAGTCTTTTGATGGTCATTTATTTAATGGCTATGTACTGAGCAACTAGAAGCTAGTAGAGGGTAACATGGTACACAGGAATGGCAAAATGCTAAAAACAAAGATTAGAGAACATTTGAGTAATCAAACCCTTTACCTTACAGTTTTGATGAGGGCTCTGAAGGGGGAAAACAGGTTGTTAGAGAATAATTAGAACTCAAGGACGATCTAAATTAGATGGAGAGATAGCCTCTCTATGGAGGTGAACCTGATGGAGATGTACGTGGCAAACACTCCAAGTGTGCCGTGGAGCAAACATGAGGATCACTGGTGACCTTGTCTTCGTGGATACAATGATTCACTTTTACTTCCATGCCAGTTCTGCCTCTGTACCCTCAGTACCACACCTACAAGTTAGGCATGCCCTTGTCGCCCATGCCCTCGACTCCCCGGAGTCCCAGTCCCTCCTTCAACCTCTTTGCTCCTTCACCCCTCCCAGCTGGGTTTCTCAGCTGGCTGGCTGGATGTGTAAATGTGTAACTCTGTGGTCCTGCTGCACTACAATGTCAGGGTCAGAGAAATGAGAACCAGCCAGGTGACACACTCAGAAACACATCTCAGCACTGATAAATCAATTTGGCTGAAAAAGGTTTTCTTGATGTTACAGAAGTAAGTCTACAAACACTGGGGAAATTTTATTTTTCTCAAATTTAAGTATATTATATTTAAAATCTATTTAAATTTTATTTCCCTAATTAGCCTACCTAAAATAAAAATGAGATTTATGCTATTGTTACTATTCTTTAAGAGTGTTTAAAGTTAGATAATATCCTGTCTATTACACTGCGGCTGCTGCTGCTGCTAAGTCGCTTCAATCGTGTCTGACTCTGTGCGACCCCATTGACAGCAGCCCACCACGCTCCCCAGTCCTTGGGATTCTCCAAGCAAAAACACTAGAGTGGGTTGCCATTTCCTTCTCCAGTGCATGAAAGTGGAAAGGGAAAGTGAAGTCGCTCAGTCGTGTCTGACTCTTAGTGACCCCATGGACTACAGCCTACCAGGCTCCTCTGTCCAGGGGATTTTCCAGGCAGAAAATTTTACAGTGGGTTGCCATTGCCTTCTCCAGTCTATTACACTAGATATTACATTAGATGATAACCTATTACAATAATATTACAACACAATATTCTCTTATGTAAAATATTGATAATTAAAAAGGTGAACCAACCCAAGCCATATTTTCCTTATACATGATACAAATAAATCCAAAGTATTAAGAAGATATCAAAATCATTCTTCCCAATACTAACATCATGAGAGGGTTTGATATTAAAAAGAAATAAATAGATAGTATAATGTATTTCAAAGAGTTGAGTAAGTCAATACACAGAAAAAAATGTTAACAACTGAGGACAGAGAACAAGGCTGACATCTGACTTTAGAGTCTGAGGATAGAACATCAAAATGTGAGTTATATCCTTAAAATCTACAATCATTCAATGATGCCATTTGGTATTCATGGTTCTTCTTAGCCTTGGTTCAAAACATTGAACACAGACGTTTAATAAATGCCTATTAATACAAAGAACATTCTAGAGGTAAATGGTAACTAGCATGGGTTTGTCCTTAGAATGTAAATTATGAAGCCACAGTTGAAGTACTGTAGGAAATGGAAGCAATGATGACTCTCATCTCCATCCTAAGCACTAATTTTGTACATATTTTTATGTTCATGAAGTCACAGGAAGGGGAGACAGCAAGGAAAGCACATCGCTAAGTGCCTACCCTGTACCACACACTTTTCATGCACATGATCTTATTTCAACATAATGCTCTGAATCATCTGCATTTTATGAGGAAACCAAGGTTTAGAAAATGTTACTAACCTCTTAAGGTAGTAAGAATCCAAACCCTGGTCTAACTGACTCCAAAGCTCAACTTCTTTATATTACACCACACCGCTGGAGTAGGACATCAGGATGTGAGCTTAGGAAAGGCTGGGAAAGGAGATAGATGGAATCTGCTTGGCCTCAAGCACTAAGACCATCTGATCCAAAATCAGAGGGGATGCTTTGCTTATGATCAATGAAGAGAGGGGAGAGGGAGGGAGTTACTAAGCATTGTCAGGAAGACACTCCCACCCCAACTCATTTTTTCTTCCTTCAAATAGTCCTATCAAGTTGTATTAAGTAGAATGCAGGGAATTTAACACAAAGGAAAAAGTACATGTTCTGGAATCAGATTATTCCTCCTCCATTCTCCCCACCACTCTTGGTTTGAATATAATGCACCAGATGAATTCCCTTAGAGGAAAAAAAGTGAACATGTTAGTCACTCAGTCGTGTCCAACTCTGTGTGACCCGTGGACTATAGCCTGCCAGGCTCCTTTGTCTATGGGATTTCCCAGGCAAGAATACTGACTGGGTTGCCATTACCTTCTCCAGGGGATCTTCCTGACCCAGGGGTTGAACCTGGGTCTCCTGCATTGCAGGCAAGACTCCTTACTGTCTGAGCCACCAGGGAAGCCTAACTGCCCTAGAGGTTTCAAATAAAAATCTCTCTCACAGTCACAGCCTGCACCTGAAATCTTGCCAAAGTAATTAATATCTTGCCCCTTGGCCACTAGAGCATACCTCAGAGAAGAAGGCCCAACACCATTGTTCCAAGTAAACAAGTCACCAGAGCTTTGCCAAAAGCCGTAGTCACCTGGAACAATCGATCCAGGAAGCCCTGTCACTGTTTTCTGAGTAATAACAAAATATTCACTCAGGAATTCACTCCTTTCCCTCAGCAGAGATAGCATTTTAGTTACATGTATAACCTAACATTTTTTTTAAAAAGGGTATTTTAAATAACATATTAAGAATGCTCAGCTCTCCAGGGACTAGCTTTCTGGAATTCCCAAATTCTATACCTCTTAGCTAAGCAAAACTAAATTCCAAACCTGTTAGTAAAATCAGTCCCTCAATAGGCAGCAATAAATGAACACAATGGAAAAGACTGCCGGTCAGGTCCCAAAGACTAAGGCTTATTCACTCTATTATGGATGTTTTAACAGTATGTTAATTCAAAGACAATAAGAGCCACAGACCACAGATAAAATGATATTTTGGAGGGTGAGAAAATCTGTTGAGAAAAAGCTACTACAGCTCTTTTTGCCAAAAAAAAAAAAAATCACATCATGCTACTAAAGAGCATATTGTAGCTACAATGCTTCATTCTATTTTGGAGGATAAATAAATGGCTAAAGAACAAACTACTACCTAGAACTTTTTCAAGATACGAAGTTCTAGAGCCTGTGCTTGGGTCATTAGCCATCACCTCTATCTACACATTTTTTTACATCTGCCTGTATGTGTGATGACTATGAGTTATCAAGAATAAAATTGTACTGGGACTCTCCTGGTGGTCCAGTGGTTAAGATTCTGAGCTCCCTGTGCAGGGGACTCAAGTTCAATCCCTAGCCAGGGAACTAGATTCTGCATCTGCAACTAAAGATCCTGCATGCTGCAACTAAAACCTGGTACAGCACAACACCCCCCCCCCCAGAAAAAGAATAAAACTCAACTATTGGAATGGTCAGTTTTATGGGCCAGCTTGGTTAAAGTCCCCAGTTATTCAAGCAAACACTAATCTAGGTTGTGTTGTAGAGGAACATCTATAATCAACTGATTTAAGTAAAGGAGATTATCCTCAATTAATCTAGATGGGTCTGACCCAATCAGTGAAAAGGACACTTTCCTGGGGAAGAAGAAATTCTACCTGTAGATGACAATTTCAGTTCCTGCCAGTTTCCAGCCTGCCAACATGACTTTTGGACTTGCCTAACCAGCTTTCAAAATCACATAAACTATAATCACATAAACTCTCGCTTGGTTAGTTGCTCCCAACTGTGCTATAGAAAAGGGGAAGAAAAGGATGTACTTAAGGCTTAAAATGTGTCTGTACGTCTGCCCAGAAGGAACCCCTTATCTCTTGTAGCTGTAGGCTAGAGATTTCAAGCCCAGAATCTCAAGCTATAAATTGCTGAATTACAGCACAAATCGAATCCCCAACCTTGCAGAACATCTTTATTAAAGTGAGGGCACTGATTGGCAAGGAATAGAATCCTGAAAATTGAAATAGATACATCTGGGAAATCCCAATGAAGCAGAGGATTTCAGACCCCTAAATTCTGCTGACTCATTCTCCAACAGAAGCCACCCTCCAGTCTGTGTGAGTTTAACCCCTGCTTTGTCTGATGAACCTGTAATAGTCTCTCTTGAGACATCTGCCTTGCAAGGTACTGCTAACTCTCCTCAGGACTTATCCCTGCAACCTCTCTTTGCTCCTAGATTTACAACTAGACTCATGTTCCAGTGGGCCTCAAAGGGTGAGGTACACAGTGTGACCTCTATGGAAGTGTGCTACACACCAAAGGAAATGCATGGTTTTTCCAACTCGTTCCCCACAGAGAAATCTGGGGAACACATGCATGAAAGAATGGATATTAAGGGTGTTGGATAATTGCAAAAGGAACGCAATGTTGAGTAAGAATGAATTCATTGATATAGGCTCACTAAACAGAGATTCTGGATTCAAGGTTTTAGCTCAAGAGGCTAGAAAGGGGTCTAACATTTTGTTTGGCTGGTTGAAACATGGGCCAACATTACATGAAGTCAAAAGACCAGAACTAAAAGCCTTGGTATACTGTAGAATAAATGTTAAATAACTTTATCAGGTAAAACCTGCTTACCTACCCCTGGAGACCAAAGGACATGCCTTTAACTATGACTGTAAGAAATGTATTTGTGAGAGGAGCCCCAGCATCCTTGAAAAACTCTGGGGTCACTCTTTTCTACAGGTCAGAAATTACAGTGGGAACTGCTGTCACTGAACTGGGATCCCTAAATACAACAGGGCCCTGTGTGCCAGGGCCAAGTGGCAGCACTGAATCATCAAAGACAGATGTGACTGCTATAATTACAGAGCCAAAGCAGTAATCAGAATAGTCCTGCAGAGAGACACTATAGTGTTGGCTGATTGATCATGGTGTCCCCAGAAAATAAACAGATGGTAAGCTAATAAATTCCACTTGATCTGTATAAGGATAAAATTTCTAAGACTAACGAACAGAGGTCTATCATGAATCATCAAAACAGTTACAACCTCTCCATCAGTTTTCAGTTCCTAGGGGTTCTTGAATCCATTGAGTGAAGGGGAGACTAACTCCCCTTGAGAACCTGCTGTACTGCCAAACAATCACATTGCTGATCTTTCCCCCAGCCTTCTTTTATGAGCACCAGCAGCAGGCAGAGATGCTGCTTGGAGATCTGGCAGGCCCTGACAGGTGACTCATGATGTAAACCCTGAGGCTTTCGGAACAAAGCCCTATCTTCCTCTGCAGGTATCTACTCTCTTTTTGAGAAACAGATTTTGGCTTGCTACTGGGCCTTTGTAGAAAGTGAATGTTTAATCATGGTCCAGCAAGTTACATGAGATCAGAGCTGCCCTTCAGGTACTGCATGAACTGGTTTCTGTCTGATCCACCAAGCCGTAAAGCTGGGAGTGCATAGCAGCATGTCAGTACCAACTGGAAGAGGTACACACAAAACTGGGCTCAAGCGGGCCCTGAAGACATGAGTCAATTACACAAAGACATGGTCCCAATGTCTATGGCCCCTACTCCTGCTACATCATCTATGCTTTACTGGTCTGTATCTATTGCCTCATGGGGAGTTCCCTAAAACTTGCTGACTGAGGGATAGAAAACCTGGGCTTGGCTTACCAATGGTTCACATGACACATGGGCACCACAGATCCCTTCTAATACATTTCTGAAGAACCATGGTGAAGGGAAGTCTTCCTAGAGAACAGAACTTTGGACAATGCTGCTAGATGTTCATATTGTTTGGATGGAGAAATGGCCAGAGGTATAGAACTATACTGGTTCATAGGCTGTGGCCAATGGTTTGACTAAATGGTCAGCAATTTGGAAAGAAAAAGATCAGAAAACTGGTAGAAGGAAATTTGGGGAAGAGGTGTATCAACAGACCCCTCTGAATGGGCAAAGGTGTGTCCCATGTAAATGTTCACCAAAGGGTGACCTCAGCAGACGTGGATTTTAATAATTAAATGGCTATTTAATAATTAAGTAGCCAAGATGACCTATCATTCCGTGGATCTATGTCTCTTTTCCCAGCCACTACTGTCACTGCCCAAAGGGTTCATGAACAGTGACCATTAGGGCAGATGGAAAAATTATACATGGGCTCAGCAACATGGAATCGAACTCACCAAGACTACTCTGGCTATAGCCACTGCTGAGTGCCTAAGCTTTCAGTAGCAAATATAACATTGAGTTCCCAACGTGGCATCATTCCCTGGGATGATCAGCCAGCTATCTGGTGGCAGGTTTATTATACTGGACATCTTCCATCATGGATGAGTGTCTGCAACAGACACTCTGGATATAGAGCTGCTTTCCCTGCAAGCAATGCTTCTGCCAAAACTACCACATGTGGATGCACAGAATGCCTTATCCACCGTCATGGTTTTCTACACAGCACTTTTGTTTCTGATCACACTTCACAGCAAATGAAGTCTGGCAATGCTCATTTGCTGGTATTACAATTTTATCCATCATCCTGAAGCAGAAAGCGTGACAGAACAGTGGAATGGCCTTTGAAGACTCAGTTACAGTGCTAGCAAGGTGGCAGTAGGTGCCAAGGCTCCAGAAAGAGGTTATAAATACTATAAATCAGCATCCACTGGTGTGATACTGTCTCCCCTAGCCAAGATTCATGGGTCTAGGAATCAAGGGTAGAAATGAGAGGTACTCCACTCAGTATTATCTCTAGTAATCTGCTAGCAAAATCTTGCTTCCCATCCCTGTAATTTGTTGTTTTGCTGGTCAAGAGGTCTTAGTTTCAAAGAGAAGAGTTCTTTCACCTGGAGCCACAGCAATGATTCCACTGAACTGAGTAAAAATTGCCAGGGGTTACCTTGGGCTCCTCAGGTCTCTGAATCAACAGGCAAAGAAGGGAGTTTCTACATTGCCTGGAGTGATTGATCCTGATTATTAAGGGGCAGGTGGGATATGCTACACAATGGAGTAAGAAAGAATATGTCTGTAATACAGGAGATCCCTCAGGACATCTCTTGTTACTATCGAGTTCTGTGATTAAGGTCAAGAAAACCACAATTCAATTCACAAGCCAATGAAAAAACCATAAAACAATAATCAGTGGCTCAGACTCTTTAGGAATGAAGGTTCGGGTCACCTCTCTGGGCAAAGAACCATAAGGGGCTGAGGTACCTGCTTGAGGGCAAAGGAAATAATGGGATATATGGATTGGGTAGTAGAAGAAAGGAGTTATACATACCAGCCATGACCATGTGACCAGTTTCAGAAATAAGGACTGTTAAGTTACTGTTAAGTCTTCTTCGTTTTTCGGTTATTTATGTTTGTCTATGTGTCTCAAATATTTGTTGCTTTCTTCCCTCTCTAGTGCTTATCTTCTGATATAAGATATATTAATAATAGGTAACTTTATATCATGATATTTAAGTTATGGTCTATAAGAAGAGTGAACCCCCAGGGACCTTGCCCCTCTCCTGGGGAAAGGGTTAGCACACTATCAGTTATACAGAGTATAGCTTTAATCATGTTGGGTGTAAGTATAACTTTGTTGTTGTCATTTATTTTGATATTAAGTATGATTTAAGGAAATGTGTCTGGATGTCAAGTTGACAAGGAGTGGACTGTGATGATCAGTTTGGGCTGTGGTCCCCAGCTACTCAGTCAAACATTGAATGAAGCATTGCTGGGAGGGAATTTTGTAGATGTGATTAACATCTACAATCAATTCATTTAAGTAAAGGAGATTATTCTCAAGAATCTGGGTAAGCCTGATTCAATCACTGGTTGGTGTTGGTTGGTTTAGTCACTAAGTATTGTCAGACTCTTGCTACCTCAGGGACTGTACCCTGCCAGGCTCCTCTGTGCATGGGATTCTCCAGGCCGAATATTGGAGTGGGTTGCCATTTCTTTCTCCAGGAACCTGAGTCTCCTGCACTGCAGGCAGAGTCTTTGACTGAGCTGTGAAGAAAGCCTGATTCAATCATTGGAGAGGTCTTAAGAACAGAACTATTTTCCCTGAGGAAGAAGCACCACCACTGTGGCATTAGCTTCTGCCCTAGAGTTTCCAGCCTGCCCTTCCTGCCTTAAGATTTTAGGCAGCCTCCACAAATATTTAAGCCAATCTCTGGCAATAAGTCATACTGATTCTGTTTATCTGGAGGAACTCTAATATAATTATGTTCAAATTATGAAGGCACATAAGTGAGACATATTAAAATGATTTCCACTTAAAAAAATTCCATTAAAAAAGGGAACCTCTGTTATCCATTGTGATTCCCAAGGGTGTACCAGAAATACAGTGTTCCTACGAATATGGTAGAAATTAAGATATGTAACTAAAACCCTGTTATAAGTAATTTGCCCCAAAGACACACAGAAAGTCAGAATTTTAAGCTAGATTTCATAACAACCAAATTTATCCTGACCTTAATTACATAAATTAACTCTTATTTGATAAATGAATGCTTAGTTTCTCTAGACAATATTCAGTATCACAAAGAAAGTTATTAGAATCATGGATTTTCTTCAGTTGAAAACACTACTTGGAGAAACAGTGATGACGCTTTGGAATTTCATAATAATCAAGTAAATACTTTTTAAAAGTGGACATCAGCCTAAGATTTAACTGAAAACATAAGGAGTAAGAACGCTTGGATCCTGTTTTATCTGAGGATTTTTTCCTTTAATTACAAATACGTTAGTAGGCGTAAAATCTAGATCAAAAGCAGAAAGCTGTTAAAAGCTAAGACATGGGTCAAGAATCAAAATTAAAATTTCTCCCTAATTCCTTGGAGGTAGAGGTGTCAGTTTGATGCAGAGCATTTCCAAGTAACATAAGTAGGTCTGAAACGACTCTCAGGGAAAGGGCCAGGTAACACTCCATGTCATTATGAGGAAATTAATTTCAGCAGCTTCCATGCCATTTCCTCCTCCATTTCAAGCAAAGCTCAGCCAGAAACAACCACTTACTTGCTAATCCTCTCATTTTATACTCTTTTCTCTGAAAACTTCCTCCTTAGGATAAATCCAAGAAGAGTAGGAAATAACAACCCCTCTATATTGCATGCTGCACTTAAGCTCCATGTGAGCAGTTTCAACTGCATGGAATTCATTCTGATTTGAAAGTTACTGCAAGCCTTATAAAAGAAAGAAAGAATGAAAAAAAGGTAAGGCCAATTACATCCAAGGTGACTTTCTAATTTATTAGCAGTAAAGTAAAGCACAGTTGAGTAACTAACATGTTTGTGTTTTTCATTTTTTGAAAGACAGTCACATGAATCTATACTAAGGACGATCAAAGGCAACATCTAAAAAATCTAGACCATTCCCTACTCCAGCATACCTCCAGGCCACACCATCCTCAAAACTGAGAGTGTCACAAGGTCCCTTTGACCTGTGGCCCCACATAAAGGTCTCTGCTTTAATGTCCTGGCTGGTACCCTCCTCCCTCCAAATGGGCCTCAGTACTAGTCTAGCTAGTTTTCCCAGGGCCTGGATTTCATTCTCCAGCCCCAGCTCCAAGCCTGAGGCCATACTGTGATCAGAGCATTCTGTTTATCTGCCTGGATATCTCCTGCTTCCAGACTCTGTGTCACCACAGCCCGCCCACCTGCTGGGACACCACCTGTCTCATCTTGCTGGTCAACTTGGACTCCAGCCCCCTGCCTGTCAGGACAGCCTCCTGCTGTTCTCTTCCTTCTCTCCAGAAGATAAAGCCACTTAGCATGGCTGGACTTTCTCCCATGGGCTAGAATGAGCTTCCATTTCAGTGTCTCTTTCATCACTGAGGCACGTCCTGCCTTTAAAAAACAAGCTCACCTGTCCTTCTACCACCACTCTTATTCTGACATTACAGTGTTCCAAGAACTACAAAATATTTCAATTTTAACAAGTTTCAAGCTTAATTAAAAGAGACTGAGAACTGCTTAACAGTTATGGGTGTGTGATAAGCTGAAAAAGATAGAAGTCATGTACAAACCTGTACCAAGAAAACCTGATAAACAGTGGAATTTTTTCACTGACACTACAGAGGTGAAAACAAAGAGTCCAATGCAGTTTTTCAAACAGATTGCCATCCAATAGCATATTGAAAAAATGGAAATTAAAAAATGAAATAAATTAACCTTTCAGAAGGTAAACAAAATGTCTACATAATAATGAAGAGGGAATTCATAGGGCCTGGACTCCATCTTAGGCCTGTTCATGCTGCTCATGCTCGGCCGCCTCTCCAATGGACTCTAAACTCTGCTTAGTGCCTATGGCAACGACAATAAAAGGACAAGACCCCCTCCAGACAGGGGAACCTTGAAGATCTTATCCAGGTTACTCATCGCCTAAGAGAAAACATACACTAATCACCCCTGTCTCTGGACAGGCCATACATTTTTCTGTACCTATTGGAGTGTAACCTTGGGCTTATTGATTATTGGCCAATTGTTTAACTGTTAGAACATGTAACACATGAATGATGAGATTACTGTGATTGTATTTACCCTTCCTTTGTTTATGTAAGTCTCAAGGAATTTGGGGTGGTGAGGTCAGACACGTACACATAGGGTATAAAAGATTTACACAAATGCTGGTCGGGGTCCTTGGCTAAGAGGAGACTCTGCCTTGGGCCCGCGGGTGTAATAAACTGCACTCCAGTATCTGCATTGTCCTTCTGAGTGAGTTTGTTTCCCGAACACGTGGCTACAACAATACCAACACAAGTTCCAAACCCAGTTACAGAGATTGTCTCAGTCAATACAGTTTGAAATACATAGATATTTGTCTATATTTAAAAAATTAGTTTTGCACATGCACCTTAATTTAAAACAAACAACAAAAAAATCACTGCTGTTAAACTGTATAGCCACTGATATTTTGCTTAGAATCAATATTTTCACCAGCATCAGCTTAATGAGGTATACTGAAAACAAAGGCAAGAAACAGAAACTTAATATAATCTTCAAACTAGAGACACTCTTGTAGAAATCAAACCCAATGAAGTTCAATCACAGTAAAGTTTTATTAAATAATCAGTCATATAGACATTATTTTAAAGTGAAAGTTGCTCAGTTGTGTCCAACTCTTTGCAACTTCATGAACAATACATTCCATGGAATTCTCCAGGCCAGAATACTGGCCGTTCCCTTCTCCAGGGGATCTTCCCAACCCAGGGTTTGAACCCAGGTCTCCCACATTGCAGGCAGATTCTTTACCAATTGAGCCACAAGGGAAACCCAAGAATACTGGAGTAGGTGGCCTACTATTTTAAGTGCTCTATAAATATCCATTGATTTAATCTTCTTAATCACTATAAGAGAAGAACTATTGTCAGTTCCATTTTACAGATGAGAACCTAACTTTGACACAGAGAGGTTAAGAAATTCAGCAGGTAACAAATGGCACAAGTGGGACTAAAATCTGGCAGTCAGTGATTTGATCCACTTCACTGTTCTGTTATCTCCAAATGACTTGCTAAGACTCATGCAGCTGGATGGTGGCAAAGTCAGGTCCAGAATGGAGATTTGACTTCCAACATTCTCTTTCCACCAATGTTTCCATGTCATTCAAATATTCCCCTAGTGTCAGAAAGACTTTGAAATCTCATGTTTATCTGCCTGGATAATAATAAAAAATTGTCACAAGCAAAACAGCTAAAGAAAAATTTTAAAGTATTGCTGATATTACAACTTGATGTGATGTGATTAAGCTATGATATACATTTAAATGAGCTTCCCTGATGGCTCAGATGGTAAAGAATCCACCTGCAATGAGGGAGACCTGGGTTCGATCCTTGGGTTGGGAAGATCCCCTGGAGGAGGGCATGGCAACCCACTCCAGTATTCTTGCCATGAGAATCCCCATGGACAGAGGAGCCTAGCAGGCTACAGTCCATGGGGTCACAAAGAGTTGGACACAACTGATCACCTAAGCACAGCATAGCACATTCATTTAAATCCCAAAATCAGACTCTATGGATTAACATCATTTTCAGTGAAGGGGCTTGTTTTAAGTGGCCCCCTAGCAATCAGCTCACAAAGTTGAGCCATGTTCTGTATGACATACAAATAGCATCTAACCACCAACCAAACAGGGCTTCCCTGATGGCTCAGATGGCCAAGAATCTATCCACAGTGCAGAAGACTGGGGTTTGACCCCTGGGTCAGGAAGATCCCCTGGAGAAGGGAATGGCTACCCACTCCAGTATTCTTGCCTGGAGAATTCCATGGACAGAGGAGCCTGATGAGCTACTACAGTCTATGGGGCCGCAAAGAGTTGTATACAACTATGCAACTAATACTTTCACTTTCACCAACCAAACTAAACCAAAGAGGAGCCTTCACAGATAGTTAGGTGACGTGGATATGACCTTGAGGGACACTGTCCTTTTAGTTACCCTGAAGTGGCCATGCTCACATATGGAACGGTTATACACTGACAATTTTAATAATAACTACAACTAAAAATTCATGACATCTTCCAGTGATTTAAAGATATAATACTTGAGACAAATAATAAAAATCAGTTCATGTGCAGCTTTTGGACAATGACATCATCTTTTAAGAATTATATCCTTGACCTTTTAGAGCTGTGTTTTATAATAACGATAAGCACCAGGACTATCCTTCCCTACCAATAAGATTTTTTCTTTTTTATGACTACAATCTCTGTGCTATTTACAAAGTATGATTATATGCTAACATTAAATTAATTAAAAATGTTTTGTGTTCTCAAGCATTTGTAAATTAGGATTTTACAGAGCAAATTCATTGTGAAAATAATCAAATTAATTTTATTAAGAGCATAATTAGATGAAGTTTGACACTCTACACATGATAAATTTTCACTTTTAATGTATCATTTAACTTCTATTAAGTGCTTCAGCAGTTAGATATTATTGCCAGCAGGCAGTCAAGAAGACTGGTTTTATGTATCTTATAAATGTATAAAATACCTTGTAAAAACAAAAACAAATTTGAAATGAATAAAACTTTAAAATATTTGCAAGCCTTTCAATCCTAGGAGTAATATTAGTTTAAAAGTTTAAAGTAAAAATGAAATGAATTATTTATCCCAACTCTACCTACGATAGACATAACTGCAAGACAACCTTCATATGAAGAATACCTGAGACTGAGCCTTAATTTCTGTTAAGGAAATTACAGACTTGAGTTGGAACTAAAATCCCCTATTAGTGAGTCAGTTTTTTGTCTTCTGTACAATCTTGACACACCCAAACCTTGCTGAAACAGACATGTCATATTCCTTAACTAGCCAGCTGTTAAGAAGACAAGTATAGGGCAAAGGTAAGCAGACAAGTAAATGGAACAGATGACTTCCGGTCAGCAGTGAAAACTGATTTACCTGGCCAAATTCCACTACCTATTGAGATAAATGGGAAGAGTATTTTATCCAGTGGAAAGAAGTGATAACTGTGTTTGCCCGGGTAGGGAGAGAACAATCATAAGGGATAAAAAGATGGATGAAAGCCAGACTATAACCAGCCATTCTGAAGGCAAGATACCAGCAATTTCCTGATGAGCTAACTTAAAGAATCTTACCTCTCTGCATCTTTATTAAACATCCAGTCCATGATGAAGAGAACAATGGACTGGAAAGCATTCCACGTTTTTCTTATCCCATGAAAGTGTCTGATTTTGAGATTTGGGCTGGCATTTTGAGGACTAATCACTTAGCACTTGTGTCACCCAGAAAGTCATTTCTCCTACCAAAGGCTTGATTCCTCTGTATGTAGGCTAATCCTCCGTTGTGGTTTGTCTGGGAAAGTCCTAGTTTATTTACACTGTCCTGACTTCCCATCTGGGTTAGCTTCTGTCATTTTCAAAAAGTCCCGGTGTTGACAGTATATAAAGACATACATTAGAATGATGTTTTCTCTTAAATCTTCCAGCAATAACATCCTATCATCTATGGGCCAAATTTAGGAGTAAGGAAGGCCACTAAGTGTTAAGATTAAATGTCTTATCAAAAAACACACTGTACTTAAAATGGATAACCAATAAGGACCTGCTGTAGAGCACACGGAACTCTGTACAATGTTATGTGGCAGCCTGGATGGGAGCGGAGTTTGGGGGAGAACGGATGGATACATGTATACCTACTGCTGAGTCTCTTGGCTGTTCACCTGAAACTATCACAACATCCCTTGTTAATCAGCTATGCTGCTGCTGCTGCTAAGTCACTTCAGTCGTGTCCGACTCTGTGCAACCCCATAGACAGAAGCCCACCAGCCTCCCCCTGGGAGAGAGTCCCTGGGCTTCTCCAGGCAAGAACACTGGAGTGGGGTGCCATTTCCTTCTCCAATGCGTGAAAGTGAAACGGAAAGTGAAGACACTCAGTTGTGTCCGACTCTTAGCGACCCCAGGAACTGCAGCCTACCAGGCTCTTCCGTCCCTGGGAATTTCCAGGCAAGAGTACTGGAGTGGGGTGCCATCGCCTTCTCCTAATCGGCATACCCCAATCCAAAATAAAAAGTTTAATAAAAATAAATAAATAAAATGGCAGAGTACAAGCATAAAAAAAAAAAAAAGCAACACACACACAAATTTCACCCAAGAGACCAGAGCTGGAACTATATGTAACTATGCAGATCTCAATAACTCGGTGTTATGAAAAGTATTGTGACATTATTTCTGTACATTTTAAAAACACAAGCCAGGACTAAATATTGGAATGGTTGCATAAACATGTGGGTAACAGTATAAAATGGATTGGAACAATACGCACTAATTCATAGATACTTCTGAAAGGAGGCTTAAGTAATTGTACCATTTTATTTCTTTACAAAGGAAGACTTCAAGCAAATGTGTCAGTTCTGAGAGGTGGGAGTTGATGTCATGCTTTGTTCTTCTCAGCATTGTTTAAATGTCTCAATATGTAAGTCATATAATAAACCACAGAACATGAACTACCAAAACAGAGTCTAAGGGTTAAGTGCAAAACTGGTGGGCCTCACTCCTTAGAATCCTTCATTGCACTATCTACAAGGGAGCCCGTCCCATGCCAGTGTTCTCAATCACAGACCCAAGAATATTTTGTCTTCAGTGATGAGTTAATTCCAACGCTCCATCCCCAGCCCCTCACCATTTCATGCATGAATCCCTTGTGCCACTCTCCTTCCTAGTGGTATCAAGCTTTTGGAACCATCTCAGGTACCAGAGGTAGCCCATTATAAAATTTCAGGCAGCCTTTTCTTTAATTCAATATATCTTTCTCTGATTCCCATCCACTCAGCCTGGTTTTGCCTCCTGAATCATGCAGATGATCGGCCCCATATAACTGAAGAAAGTTAGCACGTCATACCTGAGGACCTTCCTAGAGAACTAAACATCAGTCACTCCTGATATGACGCCCTTTGGGTCTCCTCACAGTCCTCTGGGTCTTTAGATCTCTAGATCCTGCAGTTCAAAAACCCTGGAAATCTGCAAAGTATCCTTAGCCCTGCATCCTCAGTGCTCACGAACAGCACAGATTAAATGGGGCAAGTGCTCAATAGACATTGAATGAAAGAATGAGAAAACGAGTTTTGCAAACAACTAAGCAGTAAATGGCAATTATTTTGATCACTATTAGTGCTAAAGTGTCAAAGACCACCACCTTTCTTTGTATATATTCCCCTTTCTTTCCTTTACAAGGGTGTCTGTTTGATTTGTTTGTTGGTGGTCTTATTTGTTTTGTTGCCCAGTTTTTCCTTCAGAAGTCATTGCTCTCTGTTTTTTTGAGTATTCAAAAAGCGACAGTCTCGCTAGCATGAAAATTCTTAAGATTTATCTCTTTGGGGTATGCTTGTTTGAGAGTGTTCCTCTTATTTAACACAAAATGGCTAGGCTTCTCTTTTGCTTTTATTATTTATAATAAGAAAACATTTCATACATTTCTTTTGGCTACTCCAAACTTTTTTTCTGAGGATGGCAAATAATAAATAAACTAAGTATAGGGATTTCCCTGGTGGTCTAGTGGCCAGGACTCTGCAGGGCAGCACAGATTTGATCCTTGGTCAGGGAACTAAGCTGAGAAGGCAATGGCAACCCACTCCAGTACTCTTGCCTGGAAAATCCCATGGACAGAGGAGCCTGGTAGGCTGCAGTCCATGGGGTCGCTAAGAGTCAGACACAACTGAGCGACTTCACTTTCCCTTTCATGCATTGGAGCAGGAAATGGCAACCCACTGCAGTGTTCTTGCCTGGAGAATCCCAGGGATGGGAGAGCTTGGTGGGCTGCCGTCTATGGGGCTTCACAGAGTCAGAGACGACTGAAGCAACGCAGCAGCAGCAGCAGGGAACTAAGATCCCACAAGCCATGTGGTATGTACAAAAGAAAAAACAAACTAAGTGTACATCTATGAACAAATAAAGATATATGCTTAAACCAGTATTTTGTTTGGCAGGGTTATTAGAGCTTATTTTTAGATTCGGGCATTTCCAGGTATGTCTCATGAGCCAGCAGGATGTACCCGCCAAGGATATAACCTCTTGAGTACCTTAAAATCCTTAGAGGGAGGATGTTGATGGCTGTTAGCCAACCCCCAATACCTCTAAGCTTCCTGAGGAAAAGTCCCCCATTAACAATCTCACCCCTTGTGTCAGAGAGGCAAGAACCTCTTTATAGAGTTAGGGGACAAAGAGAGCTGAAGAAATAAACTTGATCCAGGAATAAGTTTGATCTTGGGTTAGAATAGAGGAGAAGGGTAACGGAATGCAGAACAGTGGGCAATTTGAACCTAGAAATGGAAAAGAACACCACGTATGGGAAGAGATGGGGTGGGGAGGGTCTGTGTCAGCTGAGGGACCACCAGCAGAGAGGCATGGAACAGGATGAATAACCTCAGGAGCAACAGCAGTGACCAGGGACACCCAGAGGGACTGAATGTGAACCGAAAGATGAGGAAGCTGATGCCCCTGCCGTCGTCTGCCTGTGCGCGCACTCAGTCACGTCCACTCTTTGCAGCCCCGTGGACTGTAGCCCACCAGGCTCCTCCGTCCATGGAATTTTCCAAGCAAGAATACTTAAAGTGTTAGTTGCTCAGTCATGTCCGACTCTTTGCAACCCCATGAATTGTAGCCCGGCAGGCTCCTCCTCCCATGGAATTCTCCAGGCAAGAATACTGGAGTGGGTTGCCATTTCCTTCTCCAGGGGCTCTTCCCCACCTAGGGATCAAACCTTGTTCTCCTGAGTTTCAGGCAGATTCTTTACCATCTGAGCCACCAGAGAAGCGCAAGAATACTTAAGTGGGTTGCCATTTCCTACTGCAGGGGGTCTCCCAACCCAGGATCTTCCCACGTCTCCTGTGTCTCCTGCATTGCAGATGGATTCTTAACCACCAAGCCAACAGAGCAGTCTATTTGGGGCTTGGAGTCAAGAAATTTTTCTAATAGGGCTCAGCGCAGAAAATGACTGTTTTGTTTGTGTTGGTGTGAATTGACTGTTACAGTCCAGGCTGATATCACCAGGGATATTTAAAATAAATCAAAGTTTTTTCTTTATTTCCTTGTTCATTGATCATAATGCATTTCGTTTTCCCACTTGTCCTAAAGCCCCAGCATAGAAGGAACAAAGCTACTTTACAGAGAGATAAAGAAACAACTTTTCTTGCACCATTTTCTACAATAAAACAGGAAATACTTCTCTCCATTTTATCCTTGTGTCACTCTCTGCAATTATCCACCACACAATTCAAGACAGAAAACTAGAATTATTTCACTTTTATTAGAGATAAAGGGTTTTAACATATTATAGAACTCCAGACATTACTCAATGATGTTGTAAATCACTTCTATTGAAATGAAACGCCCTGGCATATGTATGAATTATAAAACTGTCTAGCTGAAATTCCTTATTCTCTTGTATTCTACAATTCTAATTTAGCTGACCTTTTTAGGTGGAACAATCCCAACTTCCATGTCATTATTTGATCTTCTCTAGAATTTCATCTTTGGAATTTGCTCTGTGCCTACAGCACAATAACAAATGAGCACTATTCCAGGACGGGCTTTGCTTTATGAAGCCTCAAAACAGTAGTGCACTTGGGATATTAGTCAACACTTACTGATTTATTCATTCTATCCTGAAAAGAATTTTCAGACCCAGTGCTAGGCATGCTGTTTGAGTCCTCTTTCTGTTTGTATGTAAAAAAAGTTTTAATATGTCCCACAGTCAAGTCTATCAATCTCCAATTACGGTTTTTGCCTTTGATGTCATATTAGACCAGATTATATTTGCCGATTTTCAGTTATATCTCATTATGTTTCTTCTTCAGTTAATCTAATATTTATTTGTATTTCATATAAATAAAAGATTCAAGGTTACAATTTTTCCTAATAATAATTCACTATTGGGATTCTGTTCTTGTAATAATCAATACTTTCTCTACCAACATGAAATGCAGTCTTCATTGTATGTTACCCTTGTATGCTTAAATCTGTTTGGAGAATTTTCAAGATGATTTAGCATCTCCTAAGTCTTTATTTTAGTAAAAAGTAACATACTAAAATACTGTCTTAGTAACAGTAATTTTATATGTTTTAATACTTGGAATTAGAAGTTCTTTTTCATTACTATTCTGTTTCAAAAATTTGCTTTTCCCAGTCTATTCATTCTTCCAGATGAATTTTAATAATCATTTTGCCAACTTTGCCCTAAAACTCTTTTTATGGTCCTATATGGAATAGCATTAATTTTATAAATTAATTTGGGGAAGCTACCATCATTGTAATATTTATTATTCTCATCCAGGCATATAATATCAATCTCCATTACTGCTAATCTTACTTTGCATTTCTCAATCAAATGCTATTTTCTTCATTTAAGTCTTATACATTTCTATTATAGCTTACTCATAGATATATGATATTTCATTATTATAATGGCATTTTTCATCATATTTTCTATTTGTAGCTATTATAGAAAAGTCAATTGATTTGTACATATTTATCCTCTGCATGGCCACTTAACTGAAGTTTCTTATTGTAAGAGATTTTCAGTTAATTTCTTTGGATTTTTAGTTAAAAAAAAGGTATATATACACTCTTTTAAGGAAAAAAGATGTCATCTCTTTGCTAATAACCATGAACTTTGAGAGGCAGTATATTATATGACTTAAAATTAAAGACTCATGAGTTAAGCCACTTGATTGCTTATTTAGCTACACATCTTATTAGCTGTGTGATCTTGACCAAGTTACTTAGCATCTCTGGGTATCAGCTTCCTAAATTGTAAAATGAGAATTACAGTAGTCAATGTTCCCTAGAACTGTTATGAAAATTAAATGAGTTAATATTTTTTAATAATTCAGAACAGCTTCTAGCATATATAATAAAATTTTTTAGATGTTAGCTATTTAAAAAATTATTGCATTGACTAAAATCTATAGAATGATGCTAATTAAATATAAGTGATGAAACAGGACATGCTGTAAGCATTTAATGTTTTTGCTTTTCCTGCTTTTCACAATTTAAAAACAGCTCTATATTCCTATGTCACTATATTTTATAACTGTGTGTTCTTAAAAGAAATACAGTTGCATTTTATCAAGTGTCATTTGGAATCAGGAAGTGAAAAAAATAGTTTTATCCTTTTGTCTATGACTATGAAATTATAATAAATTTCTTAATATTTAATCACCTGTACATTTCTAGAAGAAACATCATTTTGTTGGATTATTCTATTTTGTTGATTTCTACATTACTATATTTAGTATTTCAGTGAATTTTTGTTATATTCTTTTTTGTAACACTTTTATTATTTTTATTAATAATTTATTTTTTAATTGGAGGATAATTGCTTTACAATACTGTATTGGTTTCTGCCATACATCAACATGAATCAGCCATAGGTATGCATATGTCCCCTTTCTCGAACCTCCTTGAACCCCATCCCATCCCTCTAGGTTGTCACAGAGCACTGAGTTTGAACTCCCCACGTCGTACAGCAAATTCCCACAGGCTACCTATTTTACATATGGTAATATATGTTTCCATGCTACTCTCTTCATCTGTCCCACCCTCTCTTTCCCCGACTGTGTCCACAAGTCTGTTCTCTATGTCTCCATTGCTGCCCTGCAAATAGGTTCATGAGTACCATCTTTCTAGATTGCATATATATGCATTAATATATGATATTTGTTTTTCTCTTTCTGACTCACTTCACTCTGTATAACAAGCTCTAGGTTCATCCGCCTCATTAGAACTGACTCAAATGCGTTTCTTTCTTTTGGCTGAGTAATATTCTATTGTACATATGTGCCACAACGTCTTTATCCATTCCTCTGTTGATGGACACCTCGGTTTCTTCCGTGCCCTGGCTGTTATAAATAGTGCTGCAGTGAACACTGGGATACATGTATCTTTTTCAGCTATGGTTTTCTCAGAGTATGTGCCAGGTTAACTTTTATTATTTTAAGCTTTTTTTGTTTTTTAGTTAAATGCTCCTCACTAAATGAATGAGAAAAATGTTTCATCTCTTTTGTAGAATTCATAGAATAAGGGATAATGTGTTCCTTGAAAATGTGTATTTTCAACCATCAACTATAAATACCTGATGAAAACAAGATACTTTTTAGCTCATGCCAAATCTCCCTATCCAAGGTGGTCAAGGACACAGGCATAAGCATCAGACAAAATCAGGCTCAAATCCTAACTTCACCACCCACCAGCCAAATGTGTGCGCTTGGCAAAGTGCACTTTTTCACAAGGAATGACTATGCCTTCCTTACTTTCCCCACAGTCATTGTGAGAATTACATGAGATTATGTTTATAAGCCTCTACCCACTCCACCCACAATGAAGACTCAATTATTTTACATTAGTTTTAATTTTCCTTAGACACAAAATTAATGTTTATAAATGTACTTACTGTTTTATCTTAATATGGAGATTCTAGTCATTTATGTAGAAATAAAAATGCTTTCTGATAAAAATTTTTATGGTATTAGTTCTACCTTTTATTAAAGGTAGATTTCAATTTCTACCAACACAAACTTAAAAAGTTGACATAAAAGTACTAAAAATGCTCAGATGACACAGGAAAATGAACCCACTGCCACTGTTTAAATGAAATCACAGTGGGTTAATGGGAAAGCTGTATTGCTTTTTAGAAACCCAGGCAATGAGCCCACAGCAAATGTAATGTCTTCCATTTTCCTGTTCCCTTGGAGCTCGGTTCTCATGGAATCCAAGAGTGGGAGGAGGCTTCCTGCAGTCTGAGACTTACTCCACGGTCTCTGGTCTGCCATCTTAACTGTAGCAGGGGAGCAAATTTCTAACTCCCAGTGGGAAAACACAGCACTGAGATGAAAGAGGCCATCAGCAGCACACAGAAAACTGTTTCTCAAAAAGTATTTGAGATTTATGTCTACCAGTTAGTGTCATCAGAAATATTTCCTTCTATGTACTGATTACGAAGCTATCGCTATGGTGTCTAGCGAGATCAGTATTAGAAGAATGGTAAATTTATAGGCTTCCCAGGTGGTGCAATGGTAAAGAATCTGCCCTGCCAATGCAGGAGACCCAAGAGGCGGTGGTTTGATCTCTGGGTCCTGGGTCTGGAAGACCCTCTGGAGTAGAAAACGGCCACCCACTCCAGTATTCTTGCCTGGAAAATTCCATGGAAAGAGGAGCCTGGAGGGTTACAGTCCATGGGGTTGCAAAGAGTTAGATATGGCTGAGCACATACACAAGGTAATATTATACATTTTTCTTCTGTTCTAAAGGATATAAATTTAAAACTTTATTTTGGTAGGCTAGCTGCCTCTGTTAGGTACAATTTAAGTAAACATGGCTCAGAATGTAAATATCACAGCAAGCTTAGTCTGTGTACTAATCACTGGTCCCTGGCAGACATTGGATGGAAATGTGTAGCTCAGGTTCTCCGAATGCATGCTATTAACTTGACATTAACAATAGATTCCATCAAGCTTCCATTTAACCATATTGATTTGTTTTCTAAAATAAAGACCTCCCACTTTACTTTTCCTTTGCTTTCTTCTGGCTCTGTAGCAACAAAGACATTTTCAGGGACACCCTCAATAGCAGGATTGATGGATCAAAAGCATACCCACCTCTATCTTTTCTGCCCCCTGTGTGGCCTCAATAACTTGATGGTTTTCAGCTCCCCCCAGATTTTTGTTGATTGAGTGCCTTTTCAGTATACCATGACCCTTGAAGGAAACAAAGAGGAAAAAAAGATGTATTAAGATAAACATCCTTTGTTCCTTGTCTGTTTTGGAAAAGAACAAATGGTTCCTTGGGCAATAACATCTAATTTAATGACAAAATGACACACAATTTTAAAAATAACGTTCATTGCTATTTTTTCATTCCTCATCCTGACTTCTCTTATTCGTTTCTGACTTACAATAAGAGCAGAATAAATTTCCTTGAGTAAGCAGCTCAGCACTCTCTTATTATTTTGTCCTCTATTTAAAAAATTTTTTTGTCATTATTATTTTGTCACCTATTTAAATCCACCAATTGTATTTGGATCAACATTTCTTGTGTTTTGCCCCAAGACTGTGTAACATGAACAGTCAGAGACATACCTACTAAACAGTAAAATCAACAATAGAGCAAAATACATTGCTTTCTTCAACTTTACAACTTTTCCACTGAAAACAGTTTCACTAGCTGAGTGACAGCCTTTCTCAGATGTGACTTTAAAAGCCATACATCCCTGCAGTTCATCTTCGGATTTCAATGCCAAGGAGCAAGGACATTGTTTTCCTCAATTATGTAACACAGTGATTGGAATTCTGGAAGAGAAAATCCACCCAACAAAACCTGGCCCACACATAATGCCTCATCATCAAAGGGGAACTTAAAATTTTGCTATGAATAGGCATCTGATACATTTGCATGGTTTCCTTGTTCCTATCCTTTTAGGTATTTCTACATCAAAAACCCCCATTTAAAAACTAATAATATATATAACAACTGAGTCATTTCCATTTCCACAGACACTTCTGACAGGTGGCTACTACCAATCGCTGGGTAAACCAGGTTCCCTTTCACTCAGTCTATATATTTGAGCAGACACATGACAAGTGCTTAGTTGCCCTAGATGAGAGAGCCATGTTTCAGGTTATGGAGATCATCTGTTCCTTCTTCTATAAAGCACGGAGCCAGAAACATCACTATTCCTATGCTTGTATGTTCCAACTTTACTAGGGTCATTCAGAGTAGGAGAGTCTAGTACTGTTTCCTGTTTTCTTCTTTCCTTTCTAATAAGCCACCAAATTCTGTCTATCTCAGGTGCATAACTGTCCTCTAACTCACTCTTGAATTCCACTCCCATAGGCGTCACCTAATTCCACTCTCATCACCCACACCTGCCTCCACCTCAATGATTCTTATAGATATTACATCTCTCGCTGCTGCCGCTGCTGCTGCTAAGTCTCTTCAGTCATGTCTGACTCTAGGCGACCCCATAGATGGCAGCCCACCAGGTGCCCCCGTCCCTGGGATTCTCCAGGCAAGAACACTGGAGTGGGTTGCCATTTCCTTCTCCAGTGCATGAAAGTGAAAAGGGAAAGTGAAGTCACTCAGTCGTGTCCGACTCTTAGCGACCCCACGGACTGCAGCCTACCAGGCTCCTCCGTCCATGGGATTTTCCAGGCAGGAGTACTGGAGTGGGGTGCCATTGTCTTCTCCGACATCTCACTAGTTTTCCCAGTTTGAGAAATGCTCCTTCCAGTCTCCTTCCACAGACCACTCACACTGGGACAGTAACTGAATTTGTAATTTGTGTAAAACCTAGGACTTCTACGTGGTAGTAATATTTTACCATGATGCTCAAAGTCTTTTTCTTCAAATGCCAACAGCATCATGCTAGCCATCTTTCAAGTTCATTTGCAAATAATTTCATTACTTATCTCTTTCCTTTGCTTCCCACATTTCCTCACAGCTTACAGGTAAGTCAGTAAAAGAAAATCCTCAGGGCTTGTAACACTGAGGCAGAAATACTCAAGTCAGTTCTAGCTCCAGCTCACCCCTGTATCAGATGCTGAATTTGAAGACTCATCCTTTTTCACAGGTAAATGACAAAGCCTTGTTTATTGAATCGGGATGAAAATATTTACCCTGCTTATCTCTCCAGGCTGTTCTGGGAATCAAGAAAGATCACAGAAATACACAATGTTGTTTTATTACCCTCCCTGAAGTCCTGCGTAAGTAAAAAATGTGCTTCTTGTGTTTACCACCGGATTTGATTTGGGATCCTAAAAAAGTAACTGTGATCACACTCCCAAGTCTTACAGCTTCCTTTTGGGACTATGATGTTCTTAAGAGTTTTGTTTTGACTTCCAAAGGACGAACAAAATACCAAAGGAATCATACTCTAATATATTTGCCTTCCGAAGACATACTAAAATTGAAAATGAAAACAAAAGGAACTCAACACTTTGCGAAATCTTAATTGGTTGAAACTGCCATTTGATAAACCCAACTGTCATTTGTGCCACAAATGCTAATACAATCTCTAAAATTCAGCTAAATCCTCCAGATATTACTGGACACTTTGGAACAGGAAATACCATCCCATTCCCCATCGCTGCATTGTAGGTTTTTACTTGGAGAATGGAGGATATGTACAATAGGATGTCTGTTCCTCTTCTAAAGAGGAAATAAAAAATATCAACCCAAATATCACTTCATGTATAAGTAGTACTGTGACCTCCATTTAGAGAGACTTTAGACTTGAAAAAAAAGGAACATATTTGAACTCATGCATCTAAACAAACCAACAAAAGTGTAGAAATTAAATGCAGAAAGAAAAGAACAGAAGGATAGGAATAAAGTCCACGGCTATGTTTTCTTAAAAGCCAATGAGACAAATGTTAATCAGAGTTCACAAAGTTTAATTTTTTCTTTAAACTGCACAGGTATAATCAAGTAAAGAAACACAACCTTCAATGAAGTATAATTATTTTATTTGAAAACTATTGTCCCATTTTAAGAAGATAAGTCTGTTCACTCATTTACCCAGATATTCAAAAACCAATATTTACTGATTAGACTTTCTAAGTGCATGCATGCTAAATCACTTCAGTAATGTCCAACTTTTTTCAACCCTATGGACTATAGCCCACCAGGCTCCTCTGTCCATGGGATTCTCCAGGAAAGAATACTGGAGTGAGTTGCCATTTCCTTCTCCAGGGGATTCTTCCCGAACCAGGGATCGAACCCATGTCTCTGGGGTCTCTTGCATGGGCAGGCAGGTTCTTTACCACTAGAGCTACCTGGAAAGCCCAGACTTTGTACAAGATGTGATAAAATGTGCTGGCCTGAATGCCTTGGCCACAGAGACCTAACACCAAATACAAAGAAATTGCACAAATAGGCCATATTAAAACACTCCTGCTCCTTCTGCCCTGTGCTCTCACGAGTAAGCTCTGAGCTTCCTTAAAAATAAACTCAAAGGTTGCTGCTTTGGTAAAGTTCTTTGGAACTGCTCGAGTTTCTTATGAGTCATAACCCCTGCCCCTAAATCACTTTGTTCATAACTCTCTGATGTACTTATCATGGTCGACTTCTCATGACGGCTCTGGGCATGTCTGTCTCTCTTAGCAGACTGTGAACATCTTGAATGGCAATGTTTTATTCATCCATCTACAGCACTTGGTATTTTATCTCTAGCATTTTCAGATATTCCATATCATGGTCCTTTCACCTTGTATAGCTGAAATATACTTATATTTGCTAAGTCACTTCAGTCGTGTTTGACTTTATAGATGCTCCTCTGTCCATGGGATTCTCCAGGCAAGAAAACTGCGGGGGGTTGCCATGCCCTTCTCCAGGGGATGTTTCTGGCTCAGGGATCGAAACCGCCATCTCTTATGTCTCTTACACTGGCAGGCGGGTTCTTTACCACTAGCACCACCTGGTAAGCCCATTTATAAAAGTGATCACAACTAAATTAGCACTATAGTATTCTCTTCAAATTTCTTTACTTACTCTTGAGTTTCGCTCTTTTAACCCTTAGACTACTATCTTCTATTCTTTTCTATTGAATATGCTTGATTTCTACAACTGCAATAGTTTTTAAACTACCCTACTAACCAGATCCTTGG
Source organism: Antilocapra americana (assembly GCA_007570785.1). Lineage (NCBI taxonomy): Eukaryota > Metazoa > Chordata > Mammalia > Artiodactyla > Antilocapridae > Antilocapra > Antilocapra americana. The sequence continues at coordinate 26,527,740 of ML662442.1, forward strand.
CAACTGCTACATTTTCAAAACTTTTAATATCTATTGTATGTACATAAAATCGCAAATAATCTGTTTTATCTATCCTGTCATTCATCAAAGAATCTGCCTGCAATGCAAGAGACCTGGGTTCGATCACTGGGTCGGGAGGATCTGCTGGAGAAGAAAATGGCAACCCACTCCAGTATTCTTGCCTGGAGAATCCCATGGACAGAGGAGCCTGGCAGGCTTTAGTACATGGAGTCACAAGAGTTGGACATGACTTGGCAACTAAACCACCACTACTATGTGGTAGGTGCCACAGAGAAAACAAAGACCTCATTTCAGGGCACACAGGGTTACAGCTAGAGCAGCTGATAAGAAATATACACAAATGACCAAAATAAAAAATCTACCTGTGTCGTATCTCTAATCTACCTAAAATTTTTAATTCAAAAATTTTCGAATGAAGCTTCAGTCGCTAAAGAATGAATTAAGAGGAACTGATGGAAATGACTAAGAATCAGAAATATATTCATGTTTCAGATTCAATTAGTACAGTTAAACATCCTGTTTCCTAAGGTTCAAATCAATAGGCAAAGTAAAATCAGGTTTTCTAATTAAAAATAAAATGCCTATATTGTAGCATTGTTTTTACATAACAATTTGGCAAAGTTGAACAAGAATCTTTAAAATGCTGAGCAACTTTGACCCCACAATCCTACTGTGAAACTGCCTTGACCCTTCAGGTCCCTAGGATAACACCCTCGTTTTGTTTGTGTTGCTGCTAGGAGAGGAGAAAAAAAAGATTTCAACATTTAATAAACACCTTTTCTGTCTCACAAGTCTTGCTAGACACTGTGCATTTTATTCCATTTTATCATCACAATTAACCTTTTTTTCCAAAAAAGAAAAACAGACTTTTTTCAAAGCTTAGAGATGGTGATACCTCTTCTAACGTCACACAGCTAATAAATCACAGAGACAGGGTTCACATTCAGCCCTGTCTGACTAGAAAGCCTGTAATTGCTATGCATCATTGCTGAAAATATTCCTGGACTGTTGACCTGGCTTTTACATACAACTTTACCCCTGTATTATTTTTCACATGACTAAAAGACAGTTCCTTGATGCTTCTTATCACAAACCTCTAAGAAATATGACTTTTTTGGAGAACTGACCCCAAAACAGTCACTTAATCATTTCCTCTATTTTTTAACCATTTCTTCTTCCTTCACATTTCACATACCAACTAAAATATATCTCACAATACATCCTGAAGAGAAACAACCTCAGTGCAAAACACCTACTAAATTTATTTTGTATATCCACAGAATTTGGATGGATATAAAAAGGTTTGATTTAAAAGGCTTCTGACTATGGACTATATAGGCCCAAACACTTAAACAAATTTAATTATGTAAAAGACTCAATAGTTTTTAGTATTTTGCATTCTCTCATTATATCATTATAACCTAAGAACAGTTTGTTGTGAATATCACCTCAGGCTGCCCTCATGAAATAATACAGCACTCAAAATACAGTGTTATGATTCTAAAGGCAGACTTTCTGATTATCAGTCTTTTGTGTACACATTTGTCCTGGTAATTTGACCTTTCTGGGCAGGCCTAGACTTCTCCACGTGTAAAATATCCATAATAATACTACCTCTCGAATACAGTTGTTGGGAAAGTTAGATGACATGCTTAATTTATATATAGGGGCTTTCCAGGTGGCGCTAGTAGTAAAGAACTCGCCTGCCAATGGGACATGGGGTCAATGCCCCGGTTGGGAAGATCCCCTGGAGAAGATTACCAAGATTACCACTCCAGCTCCACAGACAGAGGGGCCTGGCAGGCGCCAGTCCATGGTGTTGCAGAGAGTCAGACATGACTGAAGCAACTTAGCACCCATGGCACACGATCTATATGGAACAATACTTGGCATATACTGGGCCTAACATACTTTGGGTCCATTAATACTCTTTTATAACAAAGATAAATAGAATACTTCTGCGAATGATACACGATAAAAAGTAAAAAGTTCACTTTTACATGTTAAGTAGCTTTAAATAGAAGGCATCTTAGAAAACATTTTAAACTTTCTATCACTATTGATATACTATCTCAGTTGTACTCTAATTGAATGGCTTAGACACATTACAGCGTGGACATGCATGTGTGTGCAACAAAAATCTGTGTGCACTTCTTGAGAGGAGTTTTTAAGTACTTTTTTTTAAAAAGAATATAGGTCCCTTGAAGAGTGCAGACCCCAATGCCAACACACAAATCTCCTCTGTACCCAAAGGCCTGCTTCCTAAAACCTTTACAAGCAGACAGTTACAGCACAAGGCCAGAAATACTGAATGAAAAACAGGAAGAGAGAGGAAGAAAGGTTCACATCACTTCTCTCTAGCTGGTCAGTGTTAATTATTTCTCAGTGATGGATGGTCATTCCTACTTCACACTTTAGCTTTACATGTAACTGTGTATTATTCCCAAACACTGAAAGAGCTCAATTTTTGGCCTTTAATATATGTTTCTGGATCTTCAGGAAAAGGTTTACTCAATACAGGCAATTTTAACTCCTAAAATCAGAACTTACCCTTTTTACAAGAATTAATTAGTTTCAGCTATCAACTCTCCTGAAGAATCATTCATGGACGGTGTTAAATCCTAAAAACTAAAGTCATAAGTGGTCCTGGTGAAGTATCTTCTGGCTTTTCTATACAAAGGGAAAATTCAAAGCAGTATTTCAAGTAACGGTAGCAAGTCCTTGCCTCGATATTGAATCGAACATGTCGCCATGCAGGCCCACTTGACCATACAGGAGTTAGCTTGCTGGTTTTTCTCAAATGTAAATATTTGCTTTGGCTAAATAACCTTAATAGGGCAAGTTAAATATTCCATGAGGCATAAAGAAAAATTACTTGCCACTGACCCAGAAAACAGACATTGCAACAAAGCCTGAGGGAGAAAGGAACTGAAATGAATGTATCTGAAAAGAGAACTCTGGCTGTTACAGCTACCTGCCTTGCTCCAAGCTCATGTTTAATTAAACTCACATCAATAATTCCATAATCTGTTTGCATGTTCATACAACACGAGTTATCATCTTTGATTCTAAGGTCAAATACTTACTGCTAACAACCCTTGTGCCTCTGAGGGAAGCTTGGCCCCCTGCCAGACTGTACTGCTTTTCCCATGGGGACCGGCCCACCACTACTGTACTACTCCGTGGGGGATGAGACAACAGCAGCGGCCCCCTGGTTGCTCAGCAACAACCCCTTATGACTGCTCCTCTTGGACTGCTAGGCAACAGGGCTGAGTCTGACCCAGCTACTCCAAGCAGCACGCTGCCTCTCCAGAGGGCTGGGTTAGCAGGAGGCTAGGGGCTCTAAACGACTAGTTACATAATCTAAATGCATTTCTCTGGATGCTCCCCAACTAAATAAAAATTAGAGCAGACTTAGCTCCTACCCTGAAGGGTACCCTTGATTTAAACTCTATCCTTGAATCTTTAGAGAAGCTGACAAAACTAATGCATTCGAGCCAAAACTTGTGGCCAAAAAAAGCCTGTGAAAAAAAAGAAAACACACACACACACACATAAAGGAGGCCGCTTCTCTTAAAATCACATTTAAAAATATGACTTTCAAATCTTTTACAAATTCCAAAAGATTTTACTATTTGCATGTTTTCTGTTAACAGACCCCACAAAATGGAGAAAACATATACTTTTACAGTAAGTTTATTCCTAAAATAGCTTAACACATAGCTCTAAGAATAGCAGTTTCGAGGAAAGATCTTCATTTGCATCTACAGTTTAACCCACATTTATGTCTTCTTAGTTCTACGCTTTTAACAAATCTAGAAATTTTCCCATCTGTATCTGACCTGTCTCTTAGGACAAAGACAATGACTCAGTCAACCAACCGAAAATCCTGCCCACACATGGAAACATGAATCTAGCCTCGCCCCTTTCTCCTCTACTGTCACTTAGCTCTCTGTTGTGGAAAAAGAGGTGTGTGCTCCGAGAGACTTGGACTCACAGCCAGTCTTTGCTGTTGTTCAGTCGCTAAGTCGTGTGTGACTGACTCTTTGTGATCCCATGAACTGCAGCACGTTAGGCTTCCCTGTCCTTCACTATCTCCCAGAGGTTACTCAAATTCATGTCCACTGAGTCCGTGATGCCATCTAACCATCTCATCCTCTGTCGTCCCCTTCTCCTTTTGCCTTCAATCTTTCCCAGCATCAGGGTCTTTTCCAATGAGTTAGCTCTTCACATCACGTGGCCAAAGTATTGGAGCTTCAGCTTCAACATAAGTCTTTCCAATAAATATTCAAGGTTGATTTCCTCTAGGTCTGATTAGTTTGATCGTCTTCTCCAGCATCACAATTTGAAAGCATCAGTTCTTTGGTGTTCAGCCTTCTTTATGATCCAACTCTCACATCTGTACATGACTACTGGAAAAACCATAGCTCTGACTAGCAGACCTTTGTTGGCAAAGTGGTGTCTCTGCTTTTTATATGCTGTCTAGCGTGCCAGTAATAAAGAACGCACCTGCCAATGAAGGAGATGGAAGAGACACAGGTTCAGTCCCTGGGTCAGGAAGATCCCCTGGAGAAGGGCATGACAAACCACTCAAGTATCCTTGCATGGATAATCCCATGGACAGAGGAGCCTGGGAGGCTACGAGTCCATGGCGTCGCAAAGAGTCAGACACTACTGAAGTGACTTAGCATGCACACAACTTTGTCACAGCTTTCCTTTCAAGGAGCAAGTGCCTTTTAATTTCATGGTTGTAGTTACCATCCGCAGTGATTTTGGATCCCAAGAAAAGAAAATCTGTCACTGCTTCCACTTTTTCTCCTTCTATTTGTCATGAAGTGATGGGTCCGGATGCCATGATCTTAGTTTTTTGAATGTTGAGCTTCAAAGCCAGTTTTTTCACTCTCCTGTTTCACTTTCATCACGAGGTTCTTTAGCTCCTCTTCGCTTTCTGCCACTAAAGTGGTATCATCTGCATATCTGAGGTTGTTGACATTTCTCCTAGTAATTTTGATTCCAGCTTGTGATTCATCCAGCCCAGCATTTCACAAGATGTACTCTGCATGTAACTTAAATAAGCAGCGTGACAGTATACAGCCTTGACATTCTCCTTTCCCAGTTTGGAACCATTCGTTGTTCCATGTCCGGCTCTAACTGTTGCTTCTTGACCTGCACAGAGGTTTCTCAGGAGGCAGGTAAGGTGGCCTGGTATTCCCATCTCTTTAAGAATTGTCCAGTTTGTTGTGATCCACACAGCCAAAGGGTTTAGCGTTAAGTCAATGAAGCAGAAATAGGTGTTTTTCTGGAATTCCCTTGCTTTCTATGATCCAACAAATATTGGCAATTTGATCTCTAGTTCCTCTGCCTTTTCTAAACCCAGTTTGTACATATGGAAGTTCTCATTTCATATACTGCTAAACCCTAGCTTGAAAGATTTTATCATAACCTTGCTAGCATGTAAAATGAGTGCAACTGTAAGGTAGTTTGAACATTCTTTGGCATTGACCTTCTTTGGGATTGGAATGAAAATTGACCTTTTCCAGTCCTGTGGCCACTAGTGAGTTGTCCAAATTTGCTGGCATATAGAGTGCAGCACTTTAACAGCATCATCTTTTAGGATTTTAAATAGCTCAACTGGAATTCCATCACCTCCACTAGCTTTGTTTGTAGTGATGCTTCCTAAGGCCCACTTGACCTCTCACTCCAGGATGTCTGGTTTTAGGTGAAAGACCACACTATTGTGGTTATCTGGGTCATTAAGACCATTTTTGTATAGTTCTTCTGTGTATTCTTGGCACTTCTTCCTAATCTCTTCTGCTTCTGTTAAGTCATTACCATTTCTGTCCTTTATCATGCCCATCCCTGCATGAAATGTTCCCTTGATAGCTCCAATTTTCTTGAAGAGATCTCTTTTCTTTCCTGTTCTCTTGTTTTCCTCTATTTCTTTGCATTGTTCACTTAAGAAGGCTTTCTATATCTCCTTGCTATTCTCTGGAGCCTGCATTCAGTTGGGTATGTCTTTCCCTTTCTTCCTTGACTTTTACTTCTCTTCTTTTCTCAGCTATTTGTAAAACCTCCTCAGACACTCACTTTGCCTTGCTGCATTTCTTTTTCTTTGGGAAAATAAGATTGTACTGCTCCACTTATTCAAAACCTTCAGTCAAGTCCAGGCAATTTAGAGTGAAATGCAATGCACTTGTGAACATACTTCCTTTTGAGCTTCCAGCCATATCTGCAACTGTCCAGTATATTGATTTAATTATAGTTCCCTAAATACATCACACATTTTAAGCCTCCTTCCTAGGACACATTCCTCTTTGCCTGGCAAACTAGTGTTTATCTTCCAAGATCTCAAAATACCATCACCTCCTCTGAGAAACTATCTCTGGCTTTAGAATTTCTTATAGTTGTCTCTGAGCATCTTTTCCTTGATTCACTCTGCTGCAATGGCATTAGGCGCACTGTTTCACAGCAATTTACTTACTTAACATCAATCCCGTTTTCTTCAATAGCAAGGACCTTGTTCTGTTCAACTTGGTCTCCTTGGTGCCTGGGATATTCTTTAGCATTAAAGAGCTGTTTATGCTATAGCTTTATTAATAATTAGAGGATAGAATTCCTAGGCAAAATTGTAAAATACATGCGGATTGGGCATTTTTAACCTCTTAATTAACCAAGGATGAGTAATAAAAAAATTTGCTGCAAAACAAAAACTTAGTCTCCTGACTTTTGAGTTAGTCCTCTAAATTACGATGAGTCATTAAAGGCAAATAAGCAGATACTTCTGAAATGATCCAATCCATCCAGTAAAATAGCTAAAATAATTAGATTTCCTGTGCCCCTTTTATTAAAATCATAATAACATGAAATTTAAGAGAGATATGTGGTCAGGAAACCAAAATCACTAAAAGGTGGTCTAGAGCTGGTCTCAGGGAGATTTTCCCATTTAGATTAGCAATTCTTAAAGCAGTTTCTGCAGAAATCTTGGTGCAAGTGAAGTAGGAAAGAATAGAGTACTATCAGTTGCTCAGTCGTATCCGACTCTCTGCGACCCCTTGGACTGTAGCCCACCAGGCTCCTCTGTCCATGGGGATTCTCCAGGCAAGAGTACTGGAGTGGGTTGTCACTTCCTTCTCCAAAAGAGAGTAGAAAAGAAACAGAATTAGAGCTAAGTGAAAAGGCAAGAAAAAGCTATCCTAATTTTAAAACCTCCTAAATAATACTTCACAAAAAAGCATTTAGTCAACATCTGTCTCCTGCAAAGCACTAATTTAAAAAAAATAATAATAATAAAGGAACGGAACATGAGCAAACAACAAAAACGAGCCCACAAATGCAGCAGCCAAATGCAATATTATGAAGCCACTCAACCTCTTACCTCACCACTCCAGAAGCTAAAGATATAATTCTCCATTTTCAAATATAACAATGCTTTTCCTATGTTTTAAAGTTCACACATATGTTTACACACGATACTACTAAATTTTGGGTATCAGCAGTAATATTGCCTAAATGAACTCATGCAACACAAATTCTAATTAATGGAAATCCGAATTTTTAGCTTTTCTTTTTTAAGAAAAACTATTTCTCTCTCCAATAGTCCTGAATCTATCAGTGGGATAGCTCACAGAACCAATCTAAACTCCTATATATGTAAGACAGTCCTTCAACAAACATAATGGTCACAAGGAACGGGGATGTACTGGATGCCAGGAAATGTGCTGGGTACTTGACAATCATTGATCAAAAAATAAAACTACAGGCAAATAGTACCATTTCTATGCTACAAAAATGAAGTAGAAGAAAAGGAGGAGAGGTGTGGAGGGGAAAGGGAGGAGGGTGGGAAAGGAAGCAGGCTACAAAGAGGCTAGAGACTTTCCAGGAATAAAATGGCTAGTTAGGAGCTTAGCTGAGATCTAACTCCAAAGTTTGTGATTATTTTCCTTTCTTGACACATCATGTTATGTGTTCATGCCCACCTTCCCAGGCATTCATTTCTCCTAAAGAAATATCTCCATTTTATGACTATGCCTTCTATCACTTCTGCAATAACAGGCCATCCTGATCAATGTATGTACATGTGTATTTATTTGTAAGAGCGATCTCCCCAGAAAAATTTGACCATGGAAGAATAGAGTTAGATCATCACTTCCTTGCTATGCTAATGCTGCTATTAATACAACTTAAAAACATGCTACCTTTATTGGACAATCACTTGACATTATATCAAACTGGCCATAAACCAAAATTCTTTCCTATTGTTTTAACAGATTCTGCTATTAACCATTTCTTCTCTATCTCCCCTATCTTTTTTTATAGCAACTTAACCTTTATAACATCTTTTTTTTTTAATTTGAAGCAAAAATATTTCTCTCTCCAATAGTCCTAAATCTACCTGCGGGATAGCTTACAGGATCAGTCTAAACTCCTACACATGTAAGACAGTCCTTCAAATAAACATAATGGTCACAAGTAATAGAGACATACTGCATGCCAGGAAATGTGCTAGGTATTTTAAAATCATTATTTTTAAAAATGTATACAACTCTTATATTTACCTAGATACAAACAACCCATCAAACTAATTTTTTACTCATAGAGAACAGCACTGATTATATGACTCTCTAGTAAGTAAGTGTTAGTTGCTCAGTTGTACCCGACTCTTTGCAACCCCATGGACTGCAGCCCACCAAGCTTCTCTGTCCATGAGATTTTCCAGGCAAGGATACTAGAGTTGGTTGCCATTTCCTTCTCCAAGGTATGTTCCCAACCCAGGGCTCAAACCTGGGTCTCCCGCACTGCAGGCAGATTCTTTACCAACTGAGCTACAAGAGAAGCCAAAATTAACTAAAAAGTTTAGTTCAAAGTTTTCATCCCAGCATTTTTAAGATTCTTCACTATATCCCTGATGTACCTCTCCACCCTTATCTTCTTTCAGCCTCCAAACTCTACATAGCTCTGTCTTGTTCTTTTCCATATTTGTGCCTTTGTTCATGCTGGTCTCTCAATCAGGAATGTTTTGCCCAATCACTGAAATTCTATCATTCCTTCAAGGACCATCCCAATTACTCCATTGTCTATAAAGTCTTCCTGAGTAATTTCAAAGTTTATCTTTTTCTTCTTCAAAACACCACAGCACTTTTTGGTTCTTTCGTAGCACCTATTACCATCTGCTTCACAGGAAAGATCTGTATATTATTTTCTCTTACTTCACCCCACCAAACAGATAGAAACCTAAGCTTCTTAAAAAAAGATGGTGTCTCATTCTGTTTTGCAATATACCATTAAACATAGTAGCTGAATCCAGGAGGGTGCTTTTAAATAGATATTAGTTTATTAGAGTTTAGTTAACTACTCATCTCAGAGATGCATGTACTGAGCTCTGAAATTCATTAAATAAAGAATATCTTAAGAATATTGAGATTATTAAAGAATAGCTTAAATAAAGAATATCTATAACCATCCACAGAAAGGAACCTAAATATTGTTGGGGACATATACCACTAAATTATGGAATCATAGACTCTATAGAATAACACAGATACTTTTTTCACTGTATTGATCTCATGATGGAGAACTGAAATCATATTATTCATACTGGTGTAATCATGTTGATAAAAACTGAAATCTCAAGAGCCTTCTTCAGGGTCACATGACTAATTAAAAGCTGAGTTGGCCTTCCAACAAAGCTTTTTAATTTCTAGCTGAGTTATTTTTCTCTACTATTATCATCCAAATCATGAATCAATACATTTTCATAAATGTCTGCTGCAAAAAATTTATGTAAGGGAGAAAGATTATCATCTTTCTTATAGCATACGATTTATCTTCAAATTATTATTGGTATGGGAAGAATTTAAAATAAAACACATTAGTGATGATTAAAGAGGATTATATTACACAAAATTTATTTGCACAAATCTTACTTACTTTGCAACTTAACTATGAAGACTACAGTCAAGAATTAGGATATTTAAAAATATTGCTGTTCAGTCAAAATAAATGTCATAGAGCCTATACACTAATAATGTTCATGATCTTTACTCACAAGCCTGTCCTACAAATTTAATCAGAGCCTGTTTATGCCTCTGTTTTGTTTTAACCATCTTGTTAACAATTTAAAGTATAGTAAACATTTTGCTAAGCATCCATTTCCCCTTTGAGCCTTTCCTCCTGTAGTCACTGCATGTACTTTGTTGTTTCCAAGAACGAAGTTGAGACCCAGACCTGACAAATCAGAGTTCAAATGCCCTGAGCCACAGGGACTGGCTCAGAAGTGGTATGGGACACAAAAGAGGTAGACAGAAGCCTGCCTCAACAGGCTTATGACATTTTTCCAACTCAGCAAAGGCATAAAGAGTGAGTTCATGATGCAAGTTAGTCCATCTTAGGACTGGTGCCAAAGCTACTAAGTAAAGACACTTTTTTCTCTTTGAATTCAAACTTGAGAAGTTAGGCCTGAAGCTATTGATAGCAATTTTTCCACCAAGTAGAGCCTGAGAATGAAGCCAAGTTGAAGAAGACTAGAGCCAAGAAGTAGAAGGAAAGTGGGTCCTTACAAAATAATCTGAGCTCTAGATCAAGCTGAGATTGAAAGCTGGGTTACATCAATTTTATAAAATTCTCCCATTCTCCTTAAGCCAACTTGAAATGGATTTGCTATCATGAACAACTATAATATTCCTAGCTAATGCACTCTGGTGTCTTGACTTTCTCAGCCAATGACCTAGATTGAAAAGGTCATACAGAATGATAGCAAAGAGTAAGAGCTATTACATACTTCAGATGAAGTAACAGCTTATAGTTTAAAAGTGAAGATGAAGATTGCGAATACGTAAAATGGAATACAAGGAATTTCAAAAATGTGGAGTCTTTAAGTCAAGGACTTAAGCATAGCATCCTGGAGAACCACTCAGTCCCAAGAAAACCAGGGTAGTGGTCATGCTATTTGGGAGTACAGAGATTCCTGCAATGATCTGCATAAACCAGAAGGCAGGTGTGGTCATTGGGTCACAGAGCACTCAAGGCAGGTGGTGCTGAGGCTTTGAGGTTGCTGGAGCTGTAGAGCAAAGTGTGGTGAGCACACAGAATTCTTAGGCTCCCCATTGATTTGTGTTAATTGGAAACATGAAATTCACTGAGAAACATCTTACTCTAAGCCAACAGAGCATGGAGAGTAAACAGATAAAAATCAGCCATCCCAATGAAGTCAAAAGACAACTGTAGGTGTGACTCTGTCTGGTTGTTCAGTCATATCCGATTGTCTGTGGCCTCATGGACTGTGGCCCTCCAGGCTTCTCTGTCCATGGGATTCTCCAGGCAAGACTACTGGAGCGGGTTGCTATTTCCTACTCCAGGGGATCTTCCCAACCCAGGGATCGAACCCACATCTCTTATGTCTCCTGCATTGGCAGAAGGATTCTTTACCACTGTGCCACCTAGGAAGCCCCAAGTGTTACTCTGGATTTGTTAAAAAAAATATAGATAGACAGATATATATAGAGAGAGAGGGAGAGAGAGAGAGAGAGAGGATGCTAAGACAAGAGAGTTTCTGAATTTGAGATTTTAGGAAGAAAAAATTCATATGATAAGTCCATGGTGTAATTATAAAAAGGGTTGGGTAAAGACAAGACTATTGCTTGAGCTGTGAAGGTCAAAAACTGAAAAGTTATGGTGTTAGGTACAGACATGAAGTCATCCAGATTGGGGACAGGAAATGGGTGCGAGAAGATGACTGTTCACTAGTTGCCGGAGTGTTCAGTGAAGAAGCAGTTTGAAGTGGTAAATAGTTCACAGGAATGAGCAATGGTAGTTGGCTCAAAGGAACAGGAATGAGGTGGGAAGGTGTATGGAGGGCATGTGACCCACTTCCCTACCCTAAGATTCATGAACGATGGAGTAATCAGCCATATCCAATAGGAAGGACTCAGGGGGAAGTGGGAGAGTCAAGATTCAGGGCTAGCGAAAAAAGAAGAGGTTAAGAGGAGTTTCTTGTGATTGAACAGGTGTTCCAGAAGGCATGACAGAACGGTTCTGAAGGAAGAATAAAAGCAGAGATTAGGTCAGGGAGAGGCAGCACAAAGCATAATAAAGTTTCAAGGTAGAAGGGAGAAATGAGTAGACAAATGATAAAAGCAGAGATTTGAAGCATTGGAAAATGATGTTTCACAAGGCTAACAAAATTACATGTTTCAAAACTGGTAATACAGAATACAGGAACCAGAGAATTTAGGAAGAGCTAGCAGCTATGATGTAAGACATGAAATTCCTTTTCTTCCTGGGTTGAGGTGCTGAGTAACAGATGTGGATCAAGGCAGGTTAGGGAGGCAGTGGAAGAGCCTGCAATCATGTGTAGGAACGGTGGCCAGGAAGGCATGTGGGAAGAAATTCTGTGGGACTTCAGGGTGAAGGGACACTTATGACAAAGATGGACTCCAAGCAGGTGCAGGAGCATAGGATGTTATTTCAAATCAGTTACAGAACAAATAAGTTTGAGGCAAGGTTAGTGATTAAACATAACAACAGTAAAGTTGCATTACCTACTTCATTCCTTACTAAAACAACTTCCAAAGGATTAAAACTTTTTAAAAAAAGACATCAAATGTACTATTAAAAATGTAGCTGAATATGTTTAAAGTGGGGAAGTCCTCCTTATAAACTATGAGAGAAGAAATTGATAGCATTCACATCCATAAAATTTAAGTATTTTGCAAAGCAAAGCTCCCTACATAGTTAATGCCAAACAAAAGAAATTGATTTTAAAAACTGTTATTTAAAATATAACGGACTAAAGAGTTAACATCCTTATGAATTAAAAGTTCTTGAAACAAACAAACAAGAATTAAAATAAGTGAGGAACACAAAAAGCAATTCATACAAATAAATCCAAAATATCCAATAAACATGCTGACTACCTAAAAATATTTAGCCACATCAGCAAAGAAATACAAATATGAACTATCTTTTCCTACTAAATTTCTAAATTAAAAATTTTTGAAACAGTACTAGTACTTTGGTAAAAAATTTCAGTATAAATGGCCACAGGCTTCCTAGAAAGATATTCTGCAAACTGTTTTAAAAAATGGTTAAAAAGTGACTATCCATTGATTTATCAACTTCCTGTCTAGAAATTTATTCAGAGAAATTAATAAAATAGCTGTGTACAGTATATAAAGATCACAAATACAGTTATCTACTATGGTATTATTTACAAAAAAAATTGAAAACATTCTGCACATTTACCAATAGGGATTAGTTACAAATTTAATAGATCAGTATGTAGCCATTAAAAACAATGATTTATTGTTTTGAAAAGATATAGTAAGATGATATATTAAGGGTATATGGTATACTACTTTTGTTTTTTAAGATATATATATAGGCAAAGAATTTTAAAATTAATGGTGGAAATACAGGTGGATGTTATTTTCCTTACTGGTGGATGTTATTTCCTCTTAATTTTGAAAGTTTCCGATTTTCACTGCAGTGTATATTATCTGAAAAATACAACTGCAAAGTTTTAAAGTTTAAAATTTAGTGGTATTTTAAGTGGCAAACATTACTGGCCTAGAAAATAACATGTGGAATAAACCATTATAAGGTAACAATGGAGAGTTGATAAAAAGCTAGAGATTGAAAGGGAAAAAAATTCTTGATTATACTTTCATGTCTGTGATTCTTGGTAAAGAATTTACAACAGTAAGCACAAACTGTCCTTGGGAAAACAGAATTCTACATTTTAATATTGCTAATATTTAAAGGCACACATTTTAAAGATTTGTGTTTTTCTTTTTGTCTTATTTGTTTTGCTGCATAGGGTGCAGCAAAATTAAAATGAGGTCTAACTGGGATATTCTGTTTCAAACCTTTAAGAGCTGAAATTTTAATCTAGCCAAAAACTATGTCATGGGTTATTCCACATAATCAGGAAAAAAATGTTATTTTTTAAAATTATTCTTTCTATTCATTTTTATTCTGATAATAGTAATGTTAAGAAGAAAAAATAGGATAAAAACTGTATACTATTATGACAGTAAGAAAAAAACATATCCTTACACAGGTACAAAGACTGGAAGACACTCAATACTAAAGCAGCTATGCTTCAATAGGAGAATTGAAATTGTAAAATCTTTAAGTGTTCTTAATAGTATGATGGTTTTATGACAAAAATATCTGAAAGAAAAGAGTTAATAAATAAAGCAAACCTTAAACAATCCTTTTGCAAGATAATTTGAAATGTCCTTATAACTTAAACTGCTGTCCTTAGACACAATCATATTTCATTAATCCATATTTTAAGTGGATTACATTGAGACAAAACCCACAAAGTGAAGAACTTAACCAATTCAGTATTAAGACCAATAATCACTACTGGCAGGTGATATGAAAAGTTTTCAAAAAATTAGGTGAATTAAGATACTTTTTTTAAAAGCGTTGGTCAACATGAACATCTATGAGTTTACAAAATGCTTTGTTTTCGCCCATTTTAGTCACACTTGAAAAGTTTGTTTCCTTTCAAAGTATCCAAACCTAGAATCCAAACATGGACGTCTCAGAGTTGAAACAACCTATGCGAGATTTTACTTGAAGTTTAATATTCTTCGGCAAAAATCCACAAACACCTCAGGGAGCTGACCCAGATTTACCATGTGAGGAAATTATTCCTCACTTTCCCTGAAAACATTCTTCTACCCTCCCTGATGCAAACAGATAAAAACTATGACCTCCCCCCATGTTGGAGACTGGTCCCATTTTCACACTGTCAAACCCACGTGGCACGAATGAATGGAAAACCTGAATGACCTTGTTTAGATCTATACTTGGGTTGATTGCAGAGGACTCTGACCATGTCAAGACACAGCAGATGCCCTGCCCAAGTTATCATACTGCTTATTCTGTAACCATCTTTACAACTGATACTGAAGATGGGCACAGCTCCAGTGGCCAGCAATCCAAAATCCAGTTATGAGCAAGGTTGGTTTCTTCTTGGGAACTCAGGAGAATCTGTTCCACGCCTTTCTCCCAGCTTTTGGTGGTGGCTGGTAAATCTAGGAATCTCTTGAAGTCGCATAACTCTTATTTTTGCTTCCATTGTCACATGTTTGCCTCTATGAGTTTCTGCCTCCGTGTCTCTTCTCTTCTTATCAGGATACCAGTCCATACTGGGTTAAGGGCACATCCTACTCCTGTATGACATCATATTAGGCAATTACAACTACAATGGCCCTATTTCTAAATAAGGTCTCATTCCAGGAAGTACATGAATTATCAGGAGACCTTATCCAACCCAGGAAACCCACCAACTCTGTCCTTATTCTTCTACTGCCATTTTTGTAAATAGTGCTAGCCCTCAACCTCAAGCCAGGGCACTAAAAAGCACCCTTCATTTCCACCTCCCCTTAACTTCATATCCCAATTATCATCAAGCCTAATCACTTTCCACTCTTAATATTTTTAGACTATGATACTCTTGTGTATCCCTAAATTCTTCATGATAATCCATAATTCACTCTCTAGCATCTCTTGCTTGGGCTGTAACAGTCTGTCCAATACTCCTCAAATCTAATCTTCTCCGAGCTGCAAGAGTATATATAGATAAACACACAAAAATTCATGGCATGTTAGAAAGATGCAGAGTTGCTTTCTGTGTTTTTCTAAGTTTTCACTCCTGTGAATGGTTCTGCTTCTTTGTTGCAATGAACACAATTATGACAGATATCCTTCTTCAGAGATACAGAAAGTGAGGGGCAGAGTGGTTTCTGTGACAGACCTTGGCCTTTGTAACATCTTCTGACTTGATAGATTCTTATAAATTTTCAGAATGCAACAAAATCCATTATATCTGTAGTCTGGATTTTTATTAGACTCTATTAGATTTGGGAAAGATAGACAAGAGGGTCTTATTTCAGTGTTTTAAGATTTAATATTATATCTGGCTCCAGAAGCCCCATGATAGAAATATTTAGTCTCATTTTTTAATAAACAAAAATGATAAATGAATGTAACTGCATCAGTTAAAGGTTATCCTTAATTACACACATGCACTATACATAGTGATTTCAAGAACAGTGTTTTCTTCTGAGACATATTAACCCAGCCCATAAAGATTAGTCTAGAAATAAATCACTTCAGAGTCATGTTTGGGAAGACTGTTAACTCTTTCTTATCTTCTATAAATTTATTCCCAAAACTATCATACTGAACCTCAGTTTCTTCCTTTCCTTCACCCTACAAGTGAAAACTTACAGTTACCCATGCTGATTTCTGGGCTTCCCTGGTAGCTCAGATGGTAAAGAACCTGCCTGAAATGCAGAAGACCAAGGTTCAGTCCCTGAGTGGGGAAGAGTCCCTGAAGAAGGGAATGACCACCTACTCCAGTTTTCCTGCCTGGAGAATCCCATGGACAGAGGAGCCTGGCAGGCTACAGCCCATGGGGTCACAAAGAGTCGGACACGACTGAGCGACTAACAAACCCACATGTTGATTTCCACACTCCCAAAGGCCCTTCCTTTTCATCAGCACAGCAGATTTTAGGGCTTAGCTGGAAATAGTGACTCTAAGAAGGGAGAATCCAAGACGTAGAGGAAGGCATTTAGCTCCATTTACACTGTCCATAAAAGCTTCTGTTGCCGCTCCCCAAACAAGTGTTCAAGCCATGTTGGCTCCAGACGACTGCCACTACTTCATAACCTTCAAGGGTCTCTATTCCACTCGCCCGCTTTTCAGTCTGAGAAATCCTGTTCTAATTCAAGATTCTAGGTACGATTATTTCCTTCTATTCAGAAACATATACAAATCTGAATTGTTTTATTCTTAAATAGACATTTCTGAACTTCTTTTCCAATAAGCACCCAACTCTTGAACACCATCATTTTTTTAATAATTGGAGTTATTATAAAACCTAAATCCACTCTGTAATTTAAAGTCCTTTCAGTTGTGTCCAACTCTGTGTGACCCTATGGACTGTAGTCCATCAGGCTCCTCTGTCCATGGGATTCTTTAGGCAAGAACATTGGAGTGGACTGCCATGCCCTCCTCCAGGGGATCTTCCTGACCCAGGGATCAAACCCATGTCTCTTAACATCTCCTGAGTTGGCAGGTGGGTTCTTTACCACTAGCAGCACCTGGGAAGCCCATATAAGTCCACAGCGTGCTTTATACCTGGACAGATGCATAAAACTGTTATTTGCCATTGAGCACAAGAATGAAAAATATACCCCACTGGAGTATGAAGTAGATTACCTATTTGGTTTCTCAAAGTCAATTGTACTTCCAATAAAAAGATAAATGATAATAATAATCACTTTCGGTTTCCTGCCTATGTTCAAGTGTTCTCTTTATGTAATATCACTAACTGATAATGACTTCTAAAAAGTATATCAAGGATCTGTGCTCAGTCACTCAGTTGTGTCCAACTCTGTGAGACCCCATGGGCTATAGCCCCTCAGGCTCCTCTGTCCATAGAATTTTCCAGACAAGAATACTGGAGTGGGTTGCCATTTCCTACTCCAAGGGATCTTTCTGACCCAGGGATCAAACCTGCATCTCTTGCTTCTCTTGCATTGGCAGGCAGATTCTTTACCACTGTACCACCTAGGAATAAAAATTACTGAGGCCAACAAAGTTCAAAAGGGCATGCACTTTTCCTTCTTTTTAAAAAATTTATTTATTTTTAATTGAAGGATAATTACAGTATTGTGTATTAAAGTAATGAAAGATAAATTGGTATTTACCCATTAAAAACTTTAAAAAGTATAAGTCAATGAATAATACTATGGGATATCTGATCAAAGAAAGAAAAGCTAAGGGATTGTATATTCGGTGATGCATATAAAAAAGGCAAGAAGAAAAGGGGATGACAGAGGACGAGATGGTTGAATGGCATCACCGACCCAATGGAGATGAGTTTGAGCAAACTCCAGGAGATGATGAAGAACAGAGAAGTCTGGCGTGCTTGCAGTCCATGGGGTCACATAGAGTCGGACACAACTGAGCAAATGAACAATAAAAAACCCTTGTGAACATTTAAAAACTGAAAAGACTAAAAAGAGCATGTACTAACCACAGGAATTTTAAAACAGGAAAACAGGAGCCCTGGATTTATCCCCAATACATGATTTTTGCACGTCAATCACTTAAACTTGGGCCTTAGATCTCTATATATGATAATAAAATATGTTTAATTAGTACTTAAAAGAATTATGTGACATCATAGTTATGGGAGCTTATTTTATCATATGATTTATAGGGTGCTTTTTTCTATTCAAAAAGGAATGATTTTTTTTGTAACTCAATTAAAAATCCTGTGCTGAAGGAAAGGAAAACCACTGACTTTACTATTAAGCAATTCAGGTTTGAGTTTCATCAACATCTTAAAATACAATTTTCAAATTGCTCAATTTCCCATCTTCACTGGAGACTGCAGGAAGTTTAATCTTAATTAAGCTTGATTTACCCTCCTTTAGCATTAAAAGATACTGGGGGTAGGGAATGAATAGGCAGAGAACAGAGGACTTTTAGGGCAGTGAAAATACTCCCTATGATATTACATTGATGGGTGTCTGCATCTGCGTGCATGCTCAGTCGGCTTTGACTCGTGGCAACCCCATGGACTATATATAGCCCACCAGGCTATATATGTCATTATATATTTGTCCAGAGCCACACAATGTACAACAACAAGAGTGAACCCTAAGGTAAACCAGGGAATTTGGGTGATTACGATGTGTCAGCGTAGGTTCATCCACTCGAACGAATGTACCGCTGTAGTGTGTGATGTCCACAATGGAGGCAGTCATACAAGTGTAGGACCAGAGGTTATTTAAGAAATCTCTGTACCTTCCATTCAATTTTGCTGTGAATATAAAACAGCTCCAATAAACAGCTCCACATACTTTATTTCTCAGAAATGTTACACCTTTTTTTCAAATTTGCTTGCTGTATTTGAGCTCAAAATTTTTAAAGGAAGCAAAATGTTTCCTGTCCAACCTTCTCTCACTGTATATATGGAATCATATAAAATCTAGTAAGAAACATTTATTTCTCCAGAATTTTCTACATTTTGTAAATACATAACTTTTACATAAAATTCATTCTATAATGCACTTAAAAAGTTGGGCTTCCCAGATAGCTCAGTCGGTAAAGACTCCGTCTGCAATGGATGAGACCTGGGCTTACCCTGTGGCTTAGCTAATAAAGAATCCATCTGCGGGAGACCCCAGTTTGATCCCTGGGTTGGGAAGATCCCCTAAAGAAGGGAAAGGCTACCCACTTCAGGATTCTGGCCTAGAGAATTCCTTGAACTGTATAGTCCATGAGGTCGCAAAGAGTCAGACACGACTAAGTGACTTTCACTTCACTTTACTTAAAAAGTTAGATATATGTTTATCATACAACCCAGCAATTGCACTGCTAAATAACTACTCAAGAGAAATGAAAACATATGCACTCATGAAGACTTGCACGTGAATGTTCTTAGCATCATGATTCATAATAGCCTCAAACTGAAAATAACCCAAATGTCCGACCACAGGTGAATGAATAGACAAAATGTGGTGTATTCACACAATGGAAAACTTCAGCAATAAGATGAGTGAAATGCTGATTCACATTATGACATGGACCTCAAAAACAGTATGGGGAGTGAAAAGAAGCCATAAACAAAAGATCATATATTTTATGATTCCATTTATATAAAATATTCAGAGAAGGCAAATCTAT
Organism: Antilocapra americana; assembly: GCA_007570785.1. NCBI lineage: Eukaryota > Metazoa > Chordata > Mammalia > Artiodactyla > Antilocapridae > Antilocapra > Antilocapra americana. The sequence goes on from ML662442.1 coordinate 26,547,477, forward strand.
AGAAACTGAAGAAAGATTAGCAGTTGCCTGAACCTGAACAGAGATTAATTATAAGTGGGCATGAGGGATCTCTTGGGGTGATGAAAATGTTCTAAAACTGAATTATGGTGACGGTTTTACAACCTGGTAACATTTCTTTAAAAATCATTGAAAGGCGTAAATTTCTAAAAATCTAAACTTCCAGTTTAAAATTGGCTAAAGAGGAGAGAAAATTCTTTAACAAAACTGAAATCTGACACAATTTCAAATATCCTGTATAAGGTATTCCATTAGTTTTTGATATTTTGTTGAAGAAAGTTGTGGTAAAGATAAAATTAAGAAGCTGATTACTAAAAACTTTTTGAAAACTTTTTTTCAACACATACTTCACTTCAAAACACTGTTTTAGAAAATGAACTTCCTATCATAGTGTCAATAGAGGGGTACTGATCAGCACCTGACAAGTTGGAATTTTTTTTCAAAATGCTAATCTAACAAACCATGATCCAGAACTATATCATTTACAGAACTTCCTGTGAGCTATATGATCATCAGATCTCATTTTAATAATCCAAATTCTGGCCTTTCTGAATATTAAATCACAGAACGAATTTTTTTTTTTTTACGTGTAGCAATGTCAATAAGAAGAAAGGCATCTTATGAAGAGATAAAGTGGACAGATGGATCTTGAATCTATGTGTACACAGAGAAATCCAGTACTCAGAGTAGTTCTAATCCATACTTTTTCGGTATTCAAACCATTAGTATGAGTGTTTTATATTTTCCAGTTGAATATTTAAGTGGTCATCAGCATCGAATCTCCATTTTAGAGTCGTGCAAACTCTGACTAAAAATTCCACCTGCAGGATTTTTTGTTTTATTTTGGGTTGGTTTGTTTGTTTCTCCAGAGTTTCCTATGTGCCCTACTTGTACCAAGCGCTCTTTCAAAGGAATCGTGTTCGTATGCGTTCCCTGGGATGAGCTCTACGAAGATGAAACTGACCCGTTCATCTGAGCCTCGCTCGGCAGGGGGCTTGCCAGTCTGGAGAGCAGGTAAATCAGGGTCATCTCTCCCAGAAGGAACTATCAGGATCTTCCCCAAAGAGGTGCTGCATCGCGGCAATGAGGACCCACGCGCTCCATCTCCCGAACCCCTGCGACCACACTGCTCTCCCTCCCCGGCTGCCAGCCGGCGTCCCAGACTCCGTGAAAATCCAACAGTTGCAGGGAACCCTCGAGTTCACTCGATCTAATTATTCCCAGGTTTTTACCAAAGAAAATGGATGGAGGCTGATGAGCTGAGGTGACTGGGCTAAAGACAGCTCGACGCGAGCCGAGCCGGCTAGAACACTGCTGACCCCATGGCCGCGAGGGGATGCCCTGGGGCTGGAAACGCGCAGCCCAGGACAAACGACGTGGCACTGCTCGTGCGAGAGGCGAAGGCTCAGCAACTTACCAGACATCATCCATATCCACCTTCAGGGCAGAGTGGGCAAAAGGAGGTGATCAGACCTCCCTGGTTACCCCTGTTGACCTGCGCGCCCCCTTTCACTCTGCAAGGACCTCTGCGTGTTACACGATGTGGGTCACTCTGCCCAAAGAGGCATCTGCTTGAATTCCCCCCGTGCTCGCGCGGACTGGCCGGAACCTAGGAAAGTTGCTCTTACCGCATCTTCTCTCGCTCAGTCCGACCCCAGCCTCCCCAAGTCCTCTTCCCTCCACCTTCGCTCCGGCAACCCCCACTCCACCTCCACTCACCCCGTACGCACCGGCCGCGCACAGAGGTGTCCGCCGAGCCTGGCCCAGGTCCCGGCGCTCGGGCTCGCCCGGCCTCTCCGTGGCCGCGAGCTGCGACGCTGCCTGGCTCGCGGCCGCCTCCACCGTCCACGAGGATGCGGCCGCGTCTGAGCCGCCGCTCTGGGGCGCAGCCTGGAGGCGGCGGCGGCGGCGGGGGCGGGGAGAGCGGCCGCCCGGGCCCGCCCCGGAGCGTGGGGCCCTCCCCCCAAACCCCCACCCCAGACGCCGGGGCCCGGTCCGGCTCGCGGTGCCAGCCCGCCGCCAGCCGGCTCGCCCGCCGGCCCGACGGTGGGGCTCACCCCTCGGCGCCCCGGGCAGCGCTGTTTGTTTGTTTGTTGCCCTGCGTGCGCCTTAACAGACAATTACTCATCGATGGTCATCACAGAACCCTCGCCTACCACTCTCAGTTCCCCTGGGTGAGTGTTAAGGTTCTAGGAAGAATTTCCTTGATGTGACTGAGGGAATTCGCTTTCTTCCCTTCTCCCTGTAGACCGTCCGAAGCATTCGTGGCTCCAAGTGTCTGTCCTAAGGTTGCACTTTCATCGTGGCTGTTTGGAGAAAGTAGCGATGTGCCTGGTTTTCTTCCCTGCCCCCGAAATGTGGGTCTTCGTGTTTATTACCGCATTATTTTAGCAAGTCGTGTGCAATGTAGACAACTCGGGGGGAAAGGCGAGCAGACATCAGTGTCTATCGCGTTCCACTTTAAGCTTCTCAAGGAAAATGAAGTCCTTCCAATAAGGTCTCATTATGAACTTTAGAAAGCGTCATAGATGAATGATGGTATTGCTATTAAAATTAACGTGCTTTTCTCTGCTTCTTGAAAAGGTGGTTTCTCCTCACAGAAGTCCTGAGATCTCCTCTGGTTCCCTGAAAGGCATTATTAGCGTCCAAAGTCGTCTTAACCCCGATATGTTCACTGATACCATGAACCCGATCTTCCAACCCAAGCCCGTGATGCCTGCCGCTTCGCTACTGACTATTTCCAACATTTTCATAGGCAAAGGCTATGAGATAGAAAGATGTTTTCGTTAATGTACCTGCCAGTAGTGCTACCTACCCTCAGGCTCTTTAAAGTATTTAATATTCCTACCCCAACATTGAGGCAATAATCATCTCTGTTTTCAAATAAATAAACTGAGGCTCAGCAAGGTTAAATAACTTGAATAAAATGAAATAGCTAGGAAGACGCCAATTTTGAGCTCAAGCCTTTCTTCCTTTAAGGTTGATTGATATTCTTTAAATTATACCCTGTTAATAAAACTTACAATTTTTCTAAATGCTGACATTGGTACATTTTGTTTTCTAAAAACATGGTTATTTGTATGGTCATACAAATAGTAATTAAAGAGATTGAGAGTTATTCATATCTTTAGTGTAATTTCAATTGTATAATAAAATATAATATTGTTCTTTAAGGCAAATTATTCAAGGCCCATTTTTTTTAGAGAGCCTATGATAGAGATGCTAAAATGTTTGAATTTATGAGTTACACTGCAATGGTTAGATTTTTATGATTTTGCAACTGTACTCCTTATACTAACAAAATTTGTCTTGTAAAACCTGTTTTGGGGGGCAAGTTTGATAAAGTCATTAGCCCTCACTGATACATCTTGAAGTTACATATTTGAAATCATCAGAACCACTTGAATGTTTCCTCCATGAAATCTGTATCTTCAGTAGCTGGCATAGTACCTGTACAAAATAGCTGCTTAATAAGCAGTTTTTATATAAATAAATAGAACCTCATTTTCTTAGATTAAAACAGAATAATGACTTAAGAAAACACTACTTGTAGAATGCTTTTGTCTTTTTATAGTACATTGAAGATTTTTGATAGCTTCTCATTTCTGTTAGAAAAGTAAGGGAGATAATGGAGTCAGATAAAGAGCCTGAAGGTTTCTAATAGCTGCAGTTGGGAATAATGGAACCTGACTATAAAAAAAAAAAAAAAGAAAAACTTTTGAATTCAGGAATTCGCGATAGCAGTAGTTCCACACAGTTGTGTGAATTTGTGTAAAATATGTGACTATAAAGTCAGAGAGTTTAATTAATCCCACTTTGGGGTTTTACCAGATGATTTGATAGAAAGGCAAGAATAAAACTTAGATGCCATTTTTAAAAGAATGGTTGAAGGACAGAGCTATGAGGTTCACTTAACAGTACATGGGAAGATTAAAAAGACATTTAAAGGGGAGAGAAAAAGAGGCCAAAGAAGAACAAATTTCAATCAAGTAAGAGAGAAAAAGAAGAAGTTGTAATCAAGAGGTGGGATAGATTTCTTGAACGTTTTAGTACCAGAATAATGGCAGGGTTGTGGAAGAGCTATGACTGGGGTTAGCTCTTCTCCATAGAATGGAGATCAAGCAGTTGGAGATTAAGTTACTGAAGAGGCTGTCCATATGGACACTGATGCCACCAACGGTGAAGCCACAGAGTAGACAAGGAATGAGTCAGATACCAAAGGCTTCCGTGACTGTGGTGGTACAGTCAGGAACTGAGTGAATGACTGTGCAGAATTGGGACAGAAGGTACATATCCAGGGAACTAGAGCCTAAATGGATCAAGGGCTGGTGTAAGAGGTGGGGCTGGGTTCCAAAGCAATACTGGGTATCTGTGGGGATGCTAGCGCCGCTTCTCACGGTCCCAGAGTGTGAGATAATGAGCGGTGTACATGCAAGGAAGATCCAGGGGAAACTCAGAAGAAAGCTGATTTTTACCTAAAGCAAGAAAACAGAGGAAGCATTGTGTTAACAGGTTATGAAGGTGGAGAGAATTTTCAGTAGTGAACAAGGATTCCACACACCAAGGGAGGCTGGGCTTAGGAGACAGGACCAGCCTGATGTCCTGCCTTGAAATTCTTAATTATTTTTAAACAAGTGACCCCACATTTTCATTTTACATTGGTCCCCGCAAATTATGTAGCCAGTCCTGTTTGGGAGAAGTGGAGACATGGGAGTGTGGGTGAAGCAAATAGTGCCAGCCTTCCAGGGGATAAAGTATGGGAGAGATTAAAAGCAGGAGGTTGTGTTTTGAGGGGAGACCCAGGATGGTGCGAGAAGGGGGTGTGGCTACAAGGTTTCGCTAACATCTAGGTTCCCTCTCTTTAGGGCAGGCTAGCTGCCACCTGGGCGGGAGAGGCAGACGGCAGGCTCATCAGCCTCCTCTACTGTGTTGTGCATTAGTTTGCTAGAGTTTTTGCTAACAAATTAGCACATTTTGTGAGCTGAGCCAGCATAATTTTCCTCTCTCACAATTCTGGAAACCAGAAGTTCAGAATCCAGTGGCTTTTGGTGGCTATAGGGAATCTTCGACGTTCCCTGCTTTGTGACTGCATAACTCCAATCTTTGCCTCCATCTTCACAGATCCTCTCTGTTTCTTCCCTACTGTCTGTATTCTCCTCTCCTTACACGGACACTTTTTGGATCAAGCTCCACTGGGTTAATCCAGGATGAGCTCATCTGGAGCTCCTTACCTTAATAACATCTTCAAAGAGCCATTTTCCAAGTAAGTCTACTTTCACATATACCAAGGTTAGGACTTCGGCATACCTTTTCAGAGACTAGCATTCAGTCCACTTCAGCGAGCTTGGCTGAGGCCACAGGAATAGCCAAGATGGATGATGCAGGCAGCTGATGGCTTTTCAGGTCTGTTTGGCAAACCAAGAAATTTATAATACAGTGAAGCTTACCAGTGTTTTTAAAGCTTTCCAGCCGTGAAATTTAATACATACAAAATCCAGAGATTAGCCTGGTCAAGAGAAACTTGACATCCATAGCCAGAGCTGTCTGTCCTTGGGGACAAATTGAGACCAAAATGAGGAGTTTTGTATACCTGGGATTGTGCCAGGTCTGCTTACAGGGAACTGATGAAATGAGATTCCCCACTCTTCTTCACAGTCTCCATTCCAGAGGACATACGTGCTTCCCTGATACGAAAGGATAACTTACTGGTTGACCATGTTTCATGCCTTCCCATAAATAGGAGCTTTAGAAGGGCTGGAGGAGTGACCTCGGGCCTCTGTGGTGGAGACCCAGGTGGCCTGTCAAGCTGTGCCTTGTAGAGGACCATCTTGACCCTCGGAGTAAAGAAAGAAAGGTCAAGACTGTGTTACTGTGCTAGCTATGCTGTTGTTTATTCTCCTCCTCCCGCTGGCAGGAGCAGCTGAGCAGCCAGAGCCAAATGGAACGTGCTTTGAAAAGCATCACACTCACTGGGCCTTTCTCCCTGCTGCTCATGACAGAAGAGAAACCATAAATTCCACCCAGTGTTTTCTAAGTGTTGACTGCGAGAGGATCCCAGGTTGTGGCCGTGGGGCAGCGGCATAACTGCACTAAGGTTTGGATCCTGTTAGAGGAATATCCCACCTCCTGGGAAGCCCAGAGGACCGTCCCACTTGGGGCAGCCTCTAAGGAAGCTGCCCTGAGATCAAGCATGAGTAATGCACTGATCCGTGGCTGAAGGGGGTTGAGCCTGAGCTGCTTGCTGGTGTCCTGATCCTGTCATGTGACAGAAATGATCCCACAGCCCCACATCCACCAAGGGAGAGGCTGGGCAATGTAAAGAATGGGGCACAGTTGACTTTCAGGAGATCAGAGGCTGAGCCTGAGACACTGAAGAATATTTACAAAGTTCCTCAGCAAGTATTATCAGTGTACGCATGCATCTCTCCTGTTCCTGGTCAATGGGCTAGCGTTCCGTGGAGTAGCAGTGAATGTGAAGAGAACACTGAGAACAGAAGTCTTGGGTTCTAATCCATAGTGGCAAGGCCACCGATGGTGTGAAATATCAGTAAAGGCAGTTTGCTCTGAAAGGGAGATATAGTTCTAAAGGATGGCCTTGCTTTTAAATTCTCTAGGTCTCTGAATTTGCTTCCTTATTAAATTCAAAGTTCTCAGCCCCAAGTTTAAAATACTTTACCCACCCTCCTCTATCTCACTTCAGTTCTTATTTTCAAGTCAATACAAATCCTGTTTTCCAGAAAAGCTAATTGACTTGCCATTCCGTGTGATTTTCACATTGCAACATTCATAATTGGTACAAGAGGATGTGGTTTCTTATTTTCTTTCTTTTTTTTTTTTTTTGCTATCTTCCACTCTTAAGCAATATCACTTAATTTCTTCAAACTCCTGTTCACAAATAATCCACTTATGGAGACCTATTGATAAAATTTTTCCACCCTGATCAATTCATTTAGACATATGCCAAATTGCTATCTGAATTTTGTGGCCTTTCTTTCATGTGTTTGAGTAGTATAGCGATTTTAAATTGAAATAAAATCTTCTCTTTAGTTTTTGTCAGGTCCTGAAACCTTTTCATATGTATGAATCTTCCTAATTATACTGTAAGTCTCTTTTAATGAAGCGTTTGTATTCTGTAATAGTACTTTCTAATTTCTTCCAATAAATAATATAATTGGGATTACTTTAGGATCCGTTTTAAAAATTGCTGGCTATCTGGAAGTGGTACAGTGTTGACGAGGTGCTTAGCTCAGGGTTCACATTCAGTAACTATTTTTGCATGAATATATAAGTAAATTCTCATCTTTCTTCTCAATCACATATTATGTAATTATACACCCAACAGCAGCCAATCTCCCTCCTTTGTTCAAAATAGTGACTTTAACACTTGGCAAAAGAATAAAAAGAAGCTAAAGAAATATAAAATTAACAAAAGATTTCTTTATGATTCAACAGTATGTGGTAATTTATTTGCCCAAATAAATTCAATTTTTAACAACATATATAAGAAATAGATATGAAATATATATAAGAAGTATATATTAAAGACATTCTAATATACTTTTATGTGAATCGCTTCCATGTACAGATTCATAAGGGCTTCCCAGATGGCACTAGTGATAAAGAAGAAGTGAAGCTGCTCAGTCGTGTGGAACTCTGTGATCCCATAGAATGTAGCCTAGCAGGCTCCTCCATCTGTGGCATTTTCCAAGCAAGAGAGTACTGGAGTGGGTTGCCATTTCCTTCTCCAGGGGATCTTCCCGACCTGGGGATCCAACCTAGGTCTCCCACTTTGTGGGCAGACAGACGTTTACCCTCTAAGCCACCAGCAAAGCCCCTGTGATAAAGAACCTATTTGCTGATGCAGGAGATGTGAGAGACGTGGGTTTGATCCAGGGGTCAGGAAGATTCCCCTGGAGAAGGGTATGGCAATCCCCTCCAATATTCTTACCTGGAGAATCCCATAGACAGAGGAGCCTGGTGGACTGCAGTTCATAGGGATGCAAGGAGTTGGATGCAGGCACTCACAGATTCATAAAATCAGAGATGAGTGCTCTAAGATTAGATGATCATCATAGTTAAAAAATTAACTCATAACTTCTAACATAAGGGACCTCAGTGTCTCTAAAATTTTCTCTTAGTATATTAGAAAATATACATTTTATCAGAACTCCAGTAACATTTTCATAGCATCTATTGTATTATTCATAGTAGATATTTATTGTGATCCTGGATTACTCAGTAACTATGAATAAATATAATGCATGCTAAGTTGTCTTGTAAAATAAGTTGGTTCTTCTTTGATTTGGGGCAAACTCTAATTTAGCATCACTGAAAGAATTTAGGATGGGTGGAATCTTCTATAAAAGGAAGCTGCTGAGATGTTTCTGGGATATTTGAACTTGAAAGCTAGCCTCTTGGAAATTTCCTTGAAAATGGAGAATTTAAACTTAACCCAATTGGAACACTTTTTTGAGGTAATTTTCCTCATACTGTACAGGAGTTTTTTTTTTTTTTAAAAAAAAAAAAAAGCTGTACCATAAAAAAGAATACATTTGAATCAGTTCTACTGAGGTGGACGAAACTGGAGCCTATTATACAGAGTGAAGTAAGCCAGAAGGAAAAACAATACAGTATACTAACACATATATATGGAGTTTAGAAAGATGGTAACAGTAACCCTGTATGTGAGACAGCAAAAGAGATGCAGATATATAGAACAGTCTTTTGGACTCTATGGGAGAGGGCAAGTGTTTGATGCAAGATACAGGGTGCTCAGGGCTGGTGCACTGGGATGACCCAGAGGGATGGAATTGGGAGGGAGGTGGGAGGGGGGTTCTAGAAGGGGAACACATGTATACCCATGGCAGATTCATGTCAATGCATGGCAAAACCAACACAATGATGTAAAGAAAAATAAATAAATAAAAAATAAATAAAGCTGTAAAAATTAATATTAGCCCATAAATCTAAGGCCAATCCCAACAAAAATATATATTCCTTAATTTAAAATATCTTGAGTTGAAATATAATCTTTAGCATTAACAGTTCACTGGGTTTCTTGAATTAGATGCATTTTAGCCATGATTCTGCTTATTAGATACAGTGCCAGGGAAAATGTTGAAATAGGTAAAGCCTATCCCCTTTCTGCATCTTTTTCTTCCTCCCCAACCATTTGGTTCTCTCATGAGCTGTAAGTAGATTTTCTGGCACACTGGAGAGGATTCTCCATAACTTCTCATGCAGCACTCATTGAGGTCAGCATTTGGGGAGTAGGGCAGAGTAACTGACATTGTGGAGGAGATTTTTAGGAAGATAATAATGTCTGAAGGTTCAATTTTAAGCACCATTCTGATACCTAGGAGGGGACATCTTCCTCTAAAAATCAGGCTTTACTATTATCAACTAATAGATACGTGTCGTCGCTCAGTCGTGTCCAACTATTTGCGGCCCCATGGACTGTAGCCTGCCTGGCTCCTCTGTCCATGGGATTTTCCAGGCAAGAGTGCTGGAGTGGGGTGCCATTTCCTTCTCCAGGGGATCTTCCCAACCCAGGGATTAAACCCAGGTCTCCCTCATTGCAGACAGACACTTTACTCTCTAAGCCACTAGGGAAGATAGGCATAAGATAAATCCTTTTTTGCAATTTTTATTAATAAAAAAGAAAGGGAGAGGTTTGGAGAGAAAGGAGGAGTGACTGCAATCAGTCACCTTAAAGATTTATCAGACAATACCCCTGCTTTTCTGCTTCTAATCTACTTAATAAAGTTCCTTTCCTTAAGTAAAAAGGAAGACTTTGATATATGATTCTGGGTTGACAGATTTTTTTTCCCCTCAATAGCTTAAAGGAGTTCCTGTGCTTTGTCCTATGTACAAAATAAGTCTCTTACTCTATGTTTTTAAGATTTTCTCTTTGCCAGTGATTTTAAGTAATCTTATTATGATATCTGTGATATAGTTTCTTTCATGTTTTGTGCACTTAAGCCCCATTGCACTTCTTGGATTGGAAGCATTACATCCATTTCTTCAAATATCCCTTTGCTGGGAGCCATCGGGATGCCTCCTTGCTCAGATGAAAAGGTCACAAGACTAAGAAGGAAACTGCAAAGCAGACTTTCCTTATGGGGCATCCCAGGCAAGGCCCCTCCTGGTATTTTTCTTGGGAGTTCTGTTCATGCTTGGAACATTAGCTCATCTCAATAGGTCAGTTCCAGTTAGAAAGAATTCGTCCTGGGGTCATGGCAAAGCCACCACCAGATGGGCTCGTACTTGGGTCACTTTTCCACCTCCCACTCCCCGGACCATTCCATGGTGGAAGCTCCCTTCCTTGAAGAGACCAGGGGGGATGGGACTTAGGAATGTTCATAACTGTAGCCAGCATAGTTGGAGGTATTGATTGCTTTAGGATAGTGTAGACATAGGATTATAGTAGTTATATAAGGTTAATAGGGTTTTATTGCTAAAGCAATGTTGCTAGACTGTGTCATTGTCCTCTTTCCTCGTAAGAACTGGAGTGTCAGAACAGAATGAGACAGGTAGTGGTTGAGGATACTAGAATAAAAACAGTTTCAAGCGTAGCCCTTCCCTCTACCCTCTACACAGCTGCACCTGATAAGAGAAAAATGTAACCTTTCTGCTTAGACTGATGTATATTTCGTGATTGAATGAAGTATCCTGAAGACAATAAAATAATAAACATATTGTTAAATCTGATTGCGCAGAAATCTGACTTCTGTAAGGGGAATGTTTCGATGATAGATTGGGGAATAAGCTCAATGATAAGGTTGCTATGGAAGACAGAAAACAAAAGATTGTATAGAATGATATGTGATGTAATGGGAATGTTTTTGGGGGTATAAAACTGTAAACCAACAAGAATAAAGAGAGGCTGCCTCATCAACATATTGACTCAGCTCAGTACTTCGCCAATGCCACCCCTCCCTCAAGACCCCTGGATCCAGCTGGGGCAGGACCCCGGTACCCCTCCTCGAGGATTCCAAGAAGGAATCCTCACAAGCAGATTAACTCACATGCTCCGTCTGCTTAAAGTTGTCCCACAGATCATTTGTGTTCATTTGGCTTTGGGCTTTTTACTCTCCGTGTTTGTTTGTTTGTTTTAATAACTCTATTATTGTGTCTTCCAGCTCACTGATTTGTTTTGTTCTGTAGTGTTTAATTTGTTAATTCTATACAATGTTTGTTTCATCTCACATATTAGAGTTTTCATCTCTGTGTGATCTCAGTCTTTTTCGCGTCTTCCGTGTCTCTACATAATATGCTCAATCTTTCCTGTGCTTTCGTAAGCATATGGGATATAGCTACAATGAGTTGTATAACATCATCACCTATTAATTCCCCTGTCTGTCAGGTTTTGATTGTTTCTATTGATTGCTTTTCCTCTTCACCATCAGTCATATGTCCATGCTTCTGTGCATACCTGGTAATTTTTAATTGGATGCCAGATATTATGATTTTGCCTTATTGAATGGGTAATGGATATTTTTGTGTTCATATTCATATTCTTGAACTTTGTTCTTGGCCATAGTTGGGAATTTGTCCTTTTGAGGCTTCCCATTAAGTTTTATGAGGTAGGATTAAAAAGAAACCATTAGGCTAGGACTTTACTATGCTCCGCCACCGAAGTAGTAACTTTTGCGGTCTACCTAACACCTGTCGAATTATGACGAAAACCCCAGGCTTAGGAACATGAACTGCTCTCAGCTCTGTGTGAGCTTTGGGGATTGGTCTTTGTCCTCTGCAGGTGGTTCTTGTTTCCCTACCCAAGTAAACTGATTTGTACCCAGCTGAAGACTTGAGGGGACTTTCTGGAGATTTCAGGAGCTTTCTCTGTGAAGTTCTGTCTGCACACTGGACTTTGCCCTACAACTTCTAGGTGCCCTGGCTCCCTAGAGGGTCAGTTCCATTTCCTCAACTCCAAGAGATGAGCAGACTCAGCGTGAGTGCCCCTCCCTGTACCATCACCTGGAGTCTCTCTTCAGATTCTGAGCTGAGGGAATCAAAGAGCTTACCTTATCTGTTTCCTCTTTCTCAGAGATCGCCATCCTTTGGACCCCGTTATTCATTATCTGAAAAACCATGTCCCATGTATTTTGTCTGCTTTTACAGTTGTTTCAGGAAGGAGAGTAAATGCAGTCCCTATTACTCCGTCCTAACTAGATGCAGAAGTCCATTTAGTAATTTGTTTTTAGCTTCAGTTGTTTTGTTTTTCACATAAATCCTTTTCCACAAAGCATGTATTAATAGTTCACTGCATACAATGCACTTTTAACAAATGCTCTGGATTGAATGAAATAAATCTTAAAGAGGGGCAGAAACAAGATGACAAAGGGAACGTCCTTTGTCGGAATAAAACCACTGTGCTGCTGGGGTGGCTCTAAGACCTACCACCTTCGGAAGTTGACTTGTGGCAAATGCGGCTACCCTGCCAAGTGTAAGAGAAAATGTAGCTGGAGTGCTAAAGCTAAAAGACAAACTACCACTGGGACTGACTGAATGAGGCACCTAAAAATTGTATACCGCAGATTTAGGCATGGATTCCATGAAGGAACACCACCAACAGGGCAGCAGTTGCAACATCCAGTTCGTCTTAAGAATTCTGATGAGTAAATGTGCAATAAATATTCTGGATTTTAAAAATACTTTAAAAAAGAAAGAAAAGGGGGAAATTCTGTCCACCTACATTTTTCTCAGAGAAAGCCTTTCTGGAGAATTTAGTGGAATAGGACACAATTCTGAAATAACCAGTTCTGTTCTCTGCTCTGTTCCTGATGACTTCTGTGGCCTTAACTTTTTATGCCTAAATTTTCATATAGAAGAGTAATGAATGTTGGCCTTCCTGTCTAAAGAAACAAAAGTGGTTTTTTTGTTTTTTTTTTTTATGTTAGAGTCAAACAAGGATAGCCTTAACAAGGATTATATTGAAATTCTTTCTATATAGCCTTTGAAGTACTTTAACAATTATGAATGCTGTCTGTCTGTAAATTATTCATTATTAATAAAGGAACTGCTTCCAAGTCATGCTCCAGATATCACCTGATAGTCACCATTAATAGCAACACTGAGGCTATGTCTCAAGAGGGACAAATAAAAAATTATTTCTCAGGTTAATGGTGATATTATTCTCAGCTTTTACGTTAACTTAGTGATTTAATGGGTCCTTACTAACCTAACTAAACTTAGTACCTTAATGGGTCCTTACTAACCTAACTAAACTAAATGTTGCCACAAACATTTTGGCAGTTATTTATAAACAGCTTATACAAATATCTGCTGCATTTCAAAAGAAAATTAAAAGCATATAAACTTACATTCAACTCTTTTCCCACCTTTTCCCTGGTTCATGTCATGCCATCTGGGGCATCCAAATAAGGAAAATTAAATAGCACAGATACAGGAAAGAATTCTGTATATACCCCAAATCCATGTGCACAAATCTGTAAGCACAGTTGGCTTGATATATTAGAAGATTTATATTCATTTCAGCAAACAAATTCAGTAAAGGGATGATTTATAGCTAAAAAAATATTAGCCTGGCACCCCATACCATTGCCATCAGTAATTTTTGCCTGTGAAAGTTCATGAGAGAAAATGATCTCCAAACATTCTCATATTTCAAACCCAAACATTCTTAGGTTTCAGATAAAAAATATTAACCTTGCATGACCTTAAATATCAGAGTTATGTACCTTATTGTTGTAGTAGATTCCCAGAATTCATACCATCAGGGAACTTGTTAGATGTGTAAGATCTCAGACCCCACCTTGACCTACTAAGTTACAATGTGCATTTAACAAAGAGCCCCAAGCATTCCTAAACTCATTACATTTTAAGAAACACTTCTGTTCATCACCTTGCATATTTAAGCTCAATCATTCAACCGGAGGTTTTACTGTAGATAAACTGCACTTTTTTTCTATGAGACATTGTATCTTTTGTCATTGAACAAACAACGATCTGAATCCTAGTGCTGAAGTGAATCTGACTTCTGTGATAACAAATACAATTTATCGGTAGTTTCCAGTGAGTAAGTGAGGGGCTGTGGAAAGCCATTCTTTCCTGAGAATGTGTTTCAGATCTCTTGATTCTGAAATATTAGACACCGTATATGACTATACAGTATTAAAATTGCGACTCCTTCGTGATTCTTTCAATGATTAGAATTTTCCAAAATTTACTTAAGCCCCTAACTTAAAATAAGTTTTTATTGTTCTGATGGAAAGGTTGGATATAGTTGTTCAAAACCCCAGTCATTATAGTAGAAATTTAGATGAAAGGATGCCAGAAATTAGTTTTCCTGTTTTAGACCACCCCCTCTTGCATTTAAAGGGAAATAATTTGTAATAAAAATTTATGTTATTTATCCTTGGTTTAACTGATATCCTGTCAGCTTCCAAAAATTTATTATTTGAAAAGATCTCTCTGTAAAATAAAGCTAGATTTGTAAAATGTGTGTGCTTAGTTGCTCAGTCGTGTCAGACCCTTTGCAGTCCCATAGATTGTAGCCCACTAGGCTCCTCTGTCTGTGGGTTCTCCAGGCAAGAATACTGGAGTGGGTGGCCTTTCCCTTCTCTAGGAGATCCAACCCAGAGATCAAACCCAGGTCCCCTGTATTGCAGGTGGATTCTTTACCATCTGAGCCACCAGGGAAGCCCCAAAAATGTGTAAAGGAAATTAAATAAACATGTCAACCACTTTACCTGTGTTTACTGAGATTAAACATTAAATTTGGTTCTTCACATCTTGGAAATTAAAGCCAAAAAAGATAAAGGAAACAAACTATAAAACAGGTTAGCTTTTGCAGCCCCATGTATAGAATCCTGGTTGGGGATATTAATAACAATATAGTTCATTTTACTTTTTAAAACCTTTATATAGATGATCAATTTTGAACCAAACTTTTATCTGAAAGGTTACATTTCTTCAGTTAAATGAAAGATGCTTAAATGTAGTTCAGTGCCATTGAACTGGATGAAGGCTAATAGTATCTACACCTCATTTGGCCAAATCCTGAATAAATGAAACTGGTAGGGACAAAGGGATGGTTTAATTTCTTACAGCATAAAATTTTGAAACTTTGACTCCTTAATGTTTGATAAAGTTAGATCTACCTGGTCAAAATCTTCTGCTTATCACGAAACTACTGGTATTATAAAAGTAAAGTGCTTTTTGCTCAATAAAAATATTTAGTTCTTCCCTAGATGAAGACATTTTGAGAACCAATAGTTTTCTTGTATACTTACTTGTGTTGACTTATTTTATAACAGTGTTGGTATTAAGACCAGAAAAAGAATACTGAATTTTTGACTTGGATTTCAACTACCATCTTGACAATTATTTTCAATACATTTTAATTTACAGACAGTTACTTTACAAAGAAGGTTGAATAGACATTTTTTTGTTTCTAGTAAAAGAAGCGGGGGAAATCAGTCTATCAATGCAAAATAGTAGTGTACATATGTCAGTCCTAATCTCCCAGGTTGTCCCATCCCCATCCCTGGCTGTGGCCACATGCTCGTTCTCTGCATCTGCATCTCTAATTCCTGCCCTGGAACTAAGTTCACCTGTACCATTTTTCTAGCTTCCACATACGTGCATTAATATATGGGACTTGTTTTAGTCTTTCTGACTTATTTCACTCTGTAGGACAGATGTTAGGTCCATCCTCATCTCTACAAATGGCACAGCTTTGTTCCTTTTATGGCTGAGTAACATTCCATTGTATAACATGTACCACAGTTTCCTTATCCATTTATCCAATCCATTTTTTTTTATTAAAGTAAAGCT
Organism: Antilocapra americana; assembly: GCA_007570785.1. NCBI lineage: Eukaryota > Metazoa > Chordata > Mammalia > Artiodactyla > Antilocapridae > Antilocapra > Antilocapra americana. The sequence goes on from ML662442.1 coordinate 26,563,296, forward strand.
CATGATAGATATACCCATGAGGGGAAAGGTGATTCTAAAGGAACCACATAGCTATGGGATGGTTTACCACCAGCAGATCCTCTTCACAATTTTACCTACTTCAGTCTATTTCCTCCCCCCATCCTTGTCCACAGACGGTTATCATCTGTGAGCAGAGGACAGCCCTGATGACAGAACAGTGAGTGTTCATCATGTCCCCACTGTCACCTCAGTGATACCTTCTGTCCCTCCCTTCATTTCTCCTTGGTCCAGCTAACCCGAGAAAAGCGTCTGATTGTTCTACTCTTACCTAAAACCCAAAAGGCTAACCTTGAGGATTAAACTATCATATCTTTTGTGCCTGTCTTCATCCAGCTAACTAAAGAGCTAGATGATCTACATTTTGTTCTGTAGAACACTGATAAAAGGCTATCATTTACTGTCTGCCTACACTTATAAACTTCCATTGGAAGAGGAAAATGTAACTCTTGTCTACCTTCCTGAGCCCTGCTAAGCTAAGTAAGTGCCTGTATTACTGTATTCGTCACTCTGCTAAAACAATCTGTGAGGTATGCAGTGTTACTGGCTTTAACAAAAGAGTAAACTGAGGTATAGATAGGTTAAACAAAACTTACCCAAGATCTTACAGTGATCTTGGGAGTGGAAGCAGCAGAATCAGGTTTCAAACGTAGGTATGACTAAGCACTAAGCCTGTGATCTTAACCTCTACACTACATAAACTTCCCACAAACAAAGCTCACAAAGCATCACTGTGAATCATTTTGATGTAAGACATCTATTCATGAAGCTCTTTCTGAATAAGGCTTCATTTTAAGATATATTTGCTAGTAGTAGGCTCACAGTTCAGAAAGCTAAATATTTTAATTGGACACCACTTTTCTTTACCAATAACTTAACATTTTTAAATACTTCACTGTTTCTTAATTATTAATATGTGTCTAAATATCCTCTCTTTTTTCCTGCTATTGATTTTTACACATTTCTTCTGATTTTCACTGATGTCAAAACATACATAATGATTAAGAGTAGAAACAACAGAAGATAAGATATTTCAGAATAGTCAAAGCTTGGAAATTCTGATCTTTGTTTCAGAGAATAGTGGATATTTGAGGATCAATTATCTAGAGTTGAAGAAATTGATTTTTTATTATTAATTATTTGTTGACAAAAACATGCTCAGTGTAGCCATCTTCTTTCATTACTGCTCCTTTACTCTTTATAATTTTGCTTCCTTTAATAATTAAATATCAATATCTTATTTATGTTATCTCTTTCATAGAACTTGAGCTGGCCTGGAATGACAACTGCTTCTGCATATTCTGTACTCTTTCCTAGTCCCTAGTGTAAAGGAACGTCAGAATAGAGGTACATTAAGTTTTTATTGGATAATACTGGTTTTAAAAATCTTTTTTCACATTACATGAAAAAAACTCATGAATATATCCTGTGTTTTACAAATTTTAAGGACTTCCAAGATGGCACTGGTGGTATAGAACCTGTTTGCCAATGCAGGAGAAGTAAGAGACGAGGGTTCGATCCCTGGAGGAAGGCATGGCAACCGACTCCAGTATTTTTGCCTATAGAATCTTATGGACAGAGGAGCCTAGTGGGCTATAGTCCATAGGGTCGCAAAGAGTCAGACATGACTGAAGCAACCTAGCACACAAATTTTAAACTTGAAGATGAAATCAAGATAACTGTTAAGCTGCCTTCCACTTTTAGTCTCTTCTCCATAGATAACTGTGTCTATCAAAAAGTTAACGTTAATTTCCCACCCTTTGTTAATGCTATATGTCAAATGGATCCAGAATAGCTATACATATTTTTTTCATGTGTCTATGTGTTTTATATACTGTAGATATTCTTCAGCTTTCGTTTTTTGTTGTACAGCATCTTAGAATTCTGTTGCTGTAACCAAACATAGATATCAATATGTTGTTCAGTCTCTAAGTCTTATCCGACTCTTTAAGACCCCACTGACTGTAGCCTGCCAAGCTCCTCTGTCCATAGGGTTTTCAGGCAAGAATACTGGAGTGTATTATCATTTCCTTCTCTAGAGAATCTTCTCAGATCAGGGATTAAACCCACATCTACTGCACTGGCAGGTAGATTCTTTACCCTTGAAACACCTGGGAAGCCCCAGATGTAGGCATGGCTTGTTCTTTATAACTATTGCATAATATATCATAAAATAAAAATATCAAGAGTCATTTAACCACTCACCATACAGAAAAACATTTGAGTTCTTTTCAGGATTTTATTATTATTAAGATAACTAAAACAAACATTTGCTTTTGCATATCTTATATACATGTATCTTATATAAGTACTGACTATATATATATATGCATATATATATGTATCATATACATACTGAGAAGTAGAATTTCTGGGTTATGGCATATGTCTTACTGCAAGAGATATTTCCATAGTAGGAAGTTACATTATGGTCAATCTAGGTTCAGGTATAGAAGTAAGAACCTCCTCAATCCTGGGCTCAAAAGTTGTAAAGAGTCTATAAATTTAGCAGCAGTTGTATTATTAAAATGGAAAACATATTGAGAATCAAAGGAAATGGATACTGACTCCCCTCTGCATCTAATTATAATTATACACCCTTTCCAGACTTGCATTTCCTCAACTTCAGTGTTACAATGGGACAGGGCTAGATGATTTATTTCTCAGAAATGTTCCAGACCTACATGGCATTTTTTCTGGGCTTCATTTATTCATTCATTCAATAAGCATAAACAAGGCATATATAAGAATCTACAATGTTTCTGTAAGGACTTAGCAAGAAACAATATCAGGAAACAAGACAATGTGTAAACAGATAGGTATCATTCAAATAAATGTATCTAGGCCATAAAATGTGTGCCTTCCAAAAAAAAATGATAGGAGAAAGAGTACAAAAGATAAATACGCATCATTTATTTGCTTTTTTTTTGTACAGCTTTTCCCCTAAATACAAGTCCTCTCATCTGCTACAACTCCAGCAGTATGTCGTTCATCTGCTGTGCTTAGTCGCTCAGTCCTGTCCAACTCTTTGCAACCCCATGGACTGTAGCCCGCCGGGCTTCCCTGTCCATGAGATTCTCCAGGCACGAATACTGGAGTGGGTTGCCATGTCATGCTCCCAGGGATCTTGTCAACCCAGGGATGGAACCCAGGTCTCCCGCACTGCAGGCAGATTATTTACCGTCTGAGCCACCAGGGAAAATGTGTAGTTCATACACACCGAATAAAGAAGGGATCAAGAAGGAAAAAGTGTGGGAGAAGGCCTTCCTTGAGAAGAGAATTAATGAATTTAATCCTTGTTAAAGACAAAAAAGAAAAATATAGCTATTTTAATGCAGTTTTTAAAGATTCCTCTTTCAACACTAGCCCTGTACATCTCTTTATTTATTTAAACTTTCTTTGAAGTTGTGGTAGCTTCAAAGGCAAAAGGACTATATGAGGACACAAAAAAGATGAATCAAAACACAGACAGTGTAATTTATAACATTGAATTATCAGTCCACTGGGAGGTCAGCTGGAAATCAATTACATATAGTTATATTAAAATGACCTAGAGGTGTGGGATGGGGACAGTGAGAGGGACGTTCAAGAGGGAAGGTAAATACGTATAGCCTGATAGCTGATTCACTTCATTGTTCAGCAGACACTGACACAACACTGTAAAGCAGTTATACTTCAATAAAATTAATAAAATAAAAAATGAGGAAAACATATGACAGTGTCAAGAGAGCATTTAATAATTTTTCACAAACAATGAGAAACCTAACCAGGACAGAATCATACATCCCTGTCAATACCATCCTTGGCTCCACAGATCAATGTACTTTCAGTTTAGACTTTCAGTTCCATCCAAAGTGGAAAATTGAAACCCTCTCTGAGTAGGTGATTTCAAAGCATGATTTCACTATCTCTTTGTCAATAATATCAGTTTGGTTAAGTTTAATTCATTTTAGAGGACATTTATCATGTGCTAGGTTGGTGGTTTAGTCACTAAGTCCTGTCCTACTCTTGCGACCCCATGGATTGTAGCCCACCAGGCTCCTCTGCCCATGGGATTTTCCAGGCAAGAATACTGAAGTGGGTTGCCATTTCCTTCTCCAGATCTTCCTGACCCAGCAATCGAACCCAGATCTCCTGCTTTGGAGGCAGATTCTTTACCAACTGAGTTATGAGGCATTCTAGTAAATGCTAGGGGCATAAACGTGACAAAACATGATCCCTGCCAAAAAGAGTTTACCTTCCATTGGAAATATTTCAAAGTTCTGAAATCTCAAAGCCAGATTAATTTGACCATCTTTAATCAAAGAAAAACAAAGAGGGAGAGAGAAAAACGTTACTTACATATTTTGCAAGAACTTACTGTGATTGGTTCCAGGACACTCTACCACCAGCACCAACCTGCTCGAATACCAGAATCCAGAGATGCTCAATTCCCTTTTAGAAAACAGCATTCCCCCCGTAGCCAAGGTCCCGCTTCCACAGATTGAGTCAACCACACTGAGTTAATGTGCAGATGTGGAACCTACAGATGAGGAAAGCAAGTGTGCTTCCATAATTTAATTTTACTTCTATCGACTTAACTTTCTTTAGCTATGAGATAGGAAGAGAATTAATAATCTATGGCCCTTTTCAGCTTTAACCTGACAACTGAGTCAGCCTTTAGGCTTCCAGTTGTTGTGTAGAAGAGTGGCAAATAAAGTAGCCAGATAGGTCAAGTAGTGAAAGCCATGTCAAGTTAAAAAAGGTGTTCAATTATTCAGTAGACCATCTGCTGCTCTTTGTATATCTTACCTCACTGTATTGGATAAATATGCTCCCACTGATCATAACACTTTGCAAGTAAGGTATTTAATGGATTTTAATGTTCTAGACCTATGGTAAATTCACCAGGTAACTCATTAATGTCAACCTTCCATTTTTTAAATCTTTTTTTTAATTAGACTTAAGCCACTTTTCTGACCATGAACAAATAATATGGTAACTATAATTAACATTTTTTGGTTCTGTTAATTTTTTAAAATTTACATAAATCTCCATGGTATAAAAATCAGTCATATCTAAGATAGGTGTTTTTGCTTAATAATTTTGCATCTTTTTTCTAAATGTAGAATGTAGAAAAAATCCAGTAGATCTTTCATCAGTGTATCACAAGCCTGTAACTTGCTACTGGGCTGTTTATTTATTGAATTCATTTATGCAAAGCCAAAACACCTGGTTAGAATTCTATTCATGGTCAGTTAGTCTAAGATTAATTATAATATCCAAATGAAATCACTTTGTACTAACATATTTAACCTCTGGTTTGTAGATGTAAATTTTAACTAATGCATTTGATATCCCATGAGATAAGAAAAAAATGATACTTATTTGAGGAAAAATGTCGCAATAAAGTGGAGATACTGCCTTAAAATCTTGTACCTGTAACCATTCTTACATTCTTCCCATTCTCGGTATATTTTCGTTCTGATTGGGTTCTAAACATTTTAATTAGGTTTTCTTTTATACTTACTGTCAGCCTATACTTCAAATAGCCACTTACCTCACTCACAATCATTAATGATGTATAATCTCTTAAGGGTAAGATTAGATCCATTCATACTTTGTATGTTAAGTGGTTCTTCATACACCAGACTTACAAAGGATTCCTCTCAAATCATCTGTCTCCATCTCTTCCAAGTCCAGTGCCATGCCCAGCAACGTACACTCATCATCCAAAAGCTTAACTCTGGTAGTCCTGTAAAGGCAGCACAGATAATTGAAAGCATAAATTTAATGTCCCACCAGGGCAGGAGTGGTGATAGCAGAGCTTCTTAGATCTCTTCCAATGGGACTGCCATCTGGTCTGTCATCTCTCAATCTTTTGAAGGATATTCTAACAAAAGAAATGCACGCGTGCTTAGTCACATCAGTCATGTCCAACTCTGCACATGTAGCCCACCAGGCTCCTCTGTCCATGGGATCCTCCAGGCAAGTATATGAGCCTCTTAAGTCTCCTGCATTTGCCAGCAAGTTCTTTATGCTTCCCTGGTGGTTCAGTGATAAAAGAATCTGCCTGAAGTGTGGGAGACCCGGCTTCAATTCTTGGATCAGAGAAGATCCCTTGGAGAAGGGCATGGCAAACCACTCCAGTATTCTTGCCTGGAGAATCTCCATGGACAGAGGAACCTGGTGGGCTACAGCCCATGGAGTCACAAAGAGCAACTAAGCACTCAAGAAAGGTTTTAACTTACCTGGCATTCCCCCTAGTGTCAGACTCAGTACACTCATATTTCTAAGGAGAGAGGCAAGGGGCCGGGTAATGGTACCACCAGAAAAATAATAGGTGAGACCTGCCCTCATTCCTCTGTGACTTCCCAAATTAGACTCTCCCATACTGCAAAGATACTAAATATTAACCCTCTAGCTATCCATCCAAATGAAATATTCAAGTCTTGTCCAAGGGAAAGTCTGATAAGCCCTAAGTGTTAGTCACTCAGGTGTGTCAGACTCTGTGACCCCAAGGAATGCAGCCCACCAGGTTCCTCTGTTCATGCAATTCTCCAGGCAAGAATACTGGAGTGGGTAGTCATTCCTTTCTCCAGGGGATCTTCCCTGATCGAACCCAGGTCTCCTGCATTGCAGGCAGATTCTCTACCACTGAGCCACCAGGGAAGCCCAGGGACTTAGTAGTAGTGTTACAAGGAAAAAAGTTTCAAAACTAGTAAAGCACTATTATAAATATGGAGTTGTTTGGTGCCAAGAATTTGATTCTTATGCAAAGCTAGTTAAAATTATCCTAAAACATATGTGGAAAATTCAGAAAGAGATGGGAATACCGGACCATCTGACCTGTCTCTTGAGAAACCTGTATGCAGGTCAGGAAGCAACAGTTGGAACCAGACATGGAACAACAGACTGGTTCCAAATAGCAAAAGGAGTACGTCAAGGATTATATTGTCACCCTGATTATTTAACTTATATGCAGAGTACATCATGAGAAATGCTGAGCTGGAAGAAGCACAAGCTGGAATCAAGATTGCCGGGAGAAATATCAATAACCTCAGATATGCAGATGACACCATCCTTATGGCAGAAAGTGAAGAGGAACTAAAAAGCCTCTTGATGAAAGTGAAAGAGGAGAGTGAAAAAACTGGCTTAAAGCTCAACATTCAGAAAACTAAGATCATGGCATCTGGTCCCATCACTTCATGACAAATAGATGGGGAAACAGTGGAAACAGTGTCAGACTTTATTTTGGGGGCTCCAAAATCACTGCAGATAGTGATTGCAGCCATGAAATTAAAAGACGCTTACTCCTTGGAAGGAAAGTTATGGCCAACCTAGATAGCATATTGAAAAGCAGAGACATTACTTTGCCAACAAAGTCCATCTAGTCAGGGCTATGGCTTTTCCAGTAGTCATGTACAAACGTAAGAGTTGGACGATGAAGAAATCTGAGCGCCAAAGAATTGATGCTTTTGAACTGCGGTGTTGGAGAAGACTCTTGAGAGTCCCTTAGACTGCAAGGAGATCCAACCAGTCCATTCTAAAGGAGATCAGTCCTGGGTGTTCATTGGAAAGACTGATGTTGAAGCTGAAATTCCAGTACTTTGGCCACCTCATGGGAAGAGTTGACTCATTGGAAAAGACCCTGATGCTGGGAAGGATTGGGGGCAGGAGGAGAAGGGAACGACAGAGGATGAGATGGCTGGATGGCCATGTTCACTGACTCGATGAACATGGGCTTGGGTGGACTCCGGGAGTTGGTGTTGGACAAGGAGGCCTGGCGTGCTGCGGTTCATGGGGTGGCAAAGAGTCAGACATAGCTGAGTGACTGAACTGACTGAAAACATATGATCACAAAAAGCTTCCATTCATAAAATAATGATAAGCCTTACAGTTGACCTTTCCGCTCTGTTCTCACAGGTTTCAGAGGAGAGTAAGGAACTGTTTACCTGTGAAGTCAAGAGACATAATTTAAATCTAAGTCCATGATTTTCTTCCTTCTAGTTTTATCACAATATAATTGACATACAGCTCTAACTTTAAGGTGTCCAGTTTGACGGTCTGACTTACATATATTATGGAATGATTACCACAGTAAGTTTAGTATACCTCCATCATCACATGCAGATACAAAAAAAAAGAAAGGAAACGATATTTTCTCTTCAGATGAGAATTCTCAGGGTTTGTTTCTTAACAAGTTTCATGTGTAAAATACAGTTATCATGTTGTACATTATATCTCTAATTTTATAACTAGAAGTCTGTATCTGTTGGTTACTTTCATCTGGTTCCTCTCTCCCCACATACCACCTCTGGTAACCAAAAATCTGGTCTCTTATTCTATGAGTTTCTTGGTTGGTTGGTATGCTTGTTTTTGAGGTATAAATGACCTACAGCACTCTGTTAGTTACTGGTGCACAACAAAGTGATTCGATATTTCTACACATTTCAAAGTGATTACCATGGCAAGTCTAGTTACCATCTGCCACCATACAAAGATAGTGCATCATTATTATTGACTGTATTCCCCACACTGTTCATCTCATACCTATGACTCATTTATTTTATAACTGGAAGTCTTTACCTCTTAATCTCCCTCACCTATTTCTCTCATCCCTCCCCCCAAGATAATGAAAAAATAAATTTAATCTATGAAAATAAACTAATTCAGATAGATTATTATAATTATTAATATTATTATAATTTTGATTAATGATGCTCATTACGGTTGCTAGAAGAAAACTGAAAAAGCACCCCAGGATTATAGCCAGAAGGCATATATGTGTGTGAATGTGTGTACATTTTTTTAAGTAAATGGTAGGCAGGGGTGTGGCGCTACAGTAGCACCCAAGGAAAAGCAGGAAAGATTCATTGGAATAACTTGGTAAACAAAGAAAAATGTTGAAGAGGTATTTTCAGAGACTCATTTGTGAAAAATTGCATTCTGCAAGGTGAATTCAACGTGTCATTTTTAATGTTTCCTATTAGTTTACTACTCATATCATTATTAGAATACAAATCCTCAATTCTAGGAATAATTGAATATTATTCAATATTCAACTATTCAATATTATTCAACTATTAAGGAAATAAGTCTTTCCATAGAATTGCTTTGGCATATTCACCTGTTTCACCATTTGCTGTCTGAATAATGTAGAAGATGTTACTGATATTTCTGATTTCTGAAATATATTTTTAAATAAAATTACAAGTGAGTGAAAGTTGTTCTGTCATGTCCAACTCTTTGTGACCCAAGGGACTGTAGCCTACCCTCTGTCCGTGGGATTTCTCAGGCAAGAATACTGAAGTGGGTTGCCATTCCCTTCTCCAGGGGATCTTCCCAACCCAGGAATCTAACTGGGGTCTCCTGCATTGCAAGCGGATTCTTTACCAGCTGAGCTACCAGGGAAGCCAAAATTATAGGAGACTCTTCTAATTTGTTCAAAATAATCTTCTCCAAAGTTTAGTTTGTTTGATTTTTAGTGTATTATGCAATGAAATCAAAAAGCCCTTGTAATCAGTCTGTTTGAGAGGAATAGCAAAGGGGGAAAGAACACATTCGTGATGTAAGTGCTTTTCTATTTTGATTGCTAAGACTATTATATATCTCATTTCTCCTCATATTACATAGTATTAATCAATACTCAGTAGATGATTGTGAAATCAAAATGATATCATACTCTACATCCACACCCACTGCCAACTCTGCATTCAGACAACTCTTGTCCATTGTGATAGCAGTCAAGTTTTTGTCCCAGGTTTCTGTGTATAGAAAGATGGCAATCATGAAAACATATCCTCATGGCTCAGTCAACAAATATTTACTCAGTAGTTAGAGACATCTGGCAAAATTAAAGATTTGCAATGGCCCTTGCCCACAAAAGAGATTAAGATTTAATAAGGAAGAAAACAGGAAAAAAAATGCCATAAACATAAATACACATGGATAAATCACGGAATTATAAGAACAAGAACAAACACATTAAAAGGAGGATTAAGTTTGTGTAAGAGAGAAAATGAATTTTTTTTAATCTTTAAGCTTGGCTCTTGAAATTTTAAAGATCTGGTAATTGTTTTTCAACATTTATGTAGCATGTTACTTAAATTTAGGCTTCCCTGATAGTTCAGTTGGTAAAGAATCTGCCTGCAATGCAGGAAAGCCCAGTTTGATTCCTGGGTCGGAAGATCCACTGGAGAAGGGATAGGCTACCCACTCCAGTATTCTTGGGTTTCCCTTGTGACTCAGCTGGTAAAGAATCTGCCTGCAATGCAGGAGACCTAGGCTGGATCCCTGGGTTGGGAAGATTACATTTAACCTGGTCTTGGCGTCCTGCATTCCAAAGCTATTTAAGTCCTTTGAGAGGCTGTCTGACCACATAATTTGCATTACTTCTTCTCTCTTCAGGTTTTCATGCTCAACATTGCCTAGTTTTGATAATAACAAGCAATCATCAGAGGAAAGGAAAATCTTACATTGTAAAAGAAATGTATTAATAAAAAAAACTCTGAGATGACAGAGGGAGAGGAACTTCTCTAAACGGAGATCTGCATTTCCCAGGAGATCTTAAATTTCCATACTGAGAAACTGCTTCAGTCCTAAAAACTCTGTTCTATTTTCTATATGGAAAAATTGTGGTAGGATTATAATGGTTTGATTCTTCCAGATCATAGTGGGATATGGTAGTTAAATTTTTATTTCCATAAAATTACTAGGGCTATCCTGGTTGTGTGATCTCTAAAGGTCCTTCCATTTCATGTGACTCAGGGTATACCTAGAGCCGGTGACTGATGGAGGATCCTGGGCATTTGGCAGGCTGTAATACAAAATCTGTGCCATCCACCTGTGGTAACCAAGACAACAAGAATTGATGATAATGTTTGCTTCTCCATCAGTTTTGATTCACATGTTTTCCAGAGGGACTGAAAAAGCAGATTTACCACAGGTGGTGTCAGACAAGATATCAAGCACAATTTTGTAAAAGTAAATAAACCTTACTATTATTCTAGGTGTCCATTAATTTTTCATTTTGGAGGCTCACCAAAACAGATTTAATCAAAAAAAAAAAAAAAGAAAGAAAATGTTGGTATGCCAGGCACTGAGAAGATACCAGACCGAATGGTAGTCTCTGCTGCGTATAGTGTATGACACATGCAGACACGTTACAGGAAAATTCCAGTCTCAAATTTTGCAGCAACATGGAAAGCCGAATGCTCAGGGAGGCTTACCTAATGGTGTGAAGCTGGGCTCAACCTGCCTAGACAAGTGATTCACTTTGTTAACAGGCTAATGAGGAAGATTATTAATTTTTCAAGAAGAGAATGAGGGAAAGTGTTGTGAAGGAGAAATATATTTCTAATTCACTTACTGAATACTATACCAATGGCTGTAGGCTTAATAATTACCTCCATTTAATAGAAGAGGTGAAAGCGAATAACATCATTTCATGCCAAAGTCACTTTCCAGAACTCCCAATTTCCCATCAAAATCAACCAAGTTTCAATTTCTTTAACTTGTTTTCTGTAATTCACAGTTTAATATAGAAGAGGTGTGTGTTTCTGTATTTAGACTCCACTTGAACTGTTTCAGCACCTATATAAGAATTTTCAAAGAAAATAATTTTAGTGGTTGAATTTCAACATTAGGAAAACTAAGATCATGGCATCTGGTCCCATCACTTCATGGGAAATAGACAGGGAAACAGTGGAAAAAGTGTCAGACTTTATTTTTGGGGGCTCCAGAATCACTGCAGATGGTGATTGCAGCCATGAAATCAAAAGACGCCTACTCCTTGGAAGGAAAGTTATGGCCAACCTGGATTGCATATTGAAAAGCAGAGACATTACTTTGCCAACAAAGTTTGTCTAGTCAAGGCTATGGTTTTTCCGGTAGTCATGTATGGATGTGAGAGTTGGACAGTGAAAAAAGCTGAGCACTGAAGAATTGATGCTTTTGAACTATGGTGTTGGAGAACACTCTGGAGAGTCCCTTGAACTGCAAGGAGATCCAACAAGTCCATCCTAAAGGAGATCAGTCCTGGGTGTTCATTGGAAGGACTGATGTTGAAGCTGAAACTCCAATACTTTGGCCACCTCATGCAAACAGTTGACTCATTGGAAAAGACCCTGATGCTGGGAGGATTGGAGGCAGGAGGAGCTGGGATAACAGAGGATGAGATGGCTGGATGGTATCACCAACTCAATGAACATGGGCTTGGGTAGACTCCAGGAGTTGGTGATGGACAGGGAGGCCTGGCGTGCTGAGGTTCATGGGGTCACAAAGAGTTGGGCACGACTGAGTGACTGCACTGATACAGAACCCTCTAATTTCAAAAAGGGAACAACAGATTTTAAATCTTTAACATATTGGGCTAGTAAGACTGGTCAAATGTAAAGTAGTTGTTAAGTAATTTCAGTATAAATTCACTTAAAAATGTTGTACATTAAAAATTAATATAAGAAATGTGTTAATTTCACTGACTAGAAACACTTCAAACACCAATTTTTGATAATTTCATAACAGCACTAAGTGCATCATCTGTCTATATACAGTGTCTTTTCTTTGCACCTGAACTCTAAATGAGAAACATCTGGTAGTGTTTAATTCCTGTCATTTGTTTGATGTGGTTACTTCCGTAAGAACAATTTAGATTTCGTCAAGCTGAACTATGGAGAGACTGCCACTTTATTTTCAAGAATAATACTTACCTTTTCCAGTCTGATCTTAGTACACAGGGCCCAGAGAAAATATCAGAAAATAACTCTTTCATTTGTTGTATAGTCCTTTTCATTAGGAAATAGAATACCTTAAATTTTAAAATTTAAATGAAAGAATCATCAAATATCATATTTTGCTTTGTTACTAAATATTGCTTAATATTTACTCAATTGAAATATTTACTGAGGGCCTAATCTGATGTGAAGAGTCTTAAAGATGAGTTGTACACAAATCCTTACTCTGGAAAAGGCTATAATCTAGTATAGTAAATACAAATACTTCACATATCATTCTAAGAAAAGATAAAAGTATTGGCATAAAACTATTATAAAGAGCATTCAAATGAGAAAACAACCCCAAGGAATTTGATGTACCATAAAGCCTTTCAGAGAGGGATTAGAAAACGGGTCTTAAAGAATAGGTTAGGGTATGTGGTTTAGAGAAGGAAAGGAGGATATTCCATGCTCAGAGAATACAAATGCAAAGATGTGGGAACAGAAAAGCATAGGTTGTATTAGTGCATCAGTGAAAAAACAGGTTGTAAGAAAGTAATTGGAAATAAACCTTAGAAAGTAGGTTGTAGGGAAACTGTGGGATCCTTGAACTCCTGACTATAAAGTCATGAGGAGTCATGGAAAGGATTTGAGCAGGTAGAATAATGTGATCAGATCTGGCCATGAGAAGGTCACATCATCAATCATGTACATTGTGGGGAAAGCTGGCAGGCTCTGAGAGCCCAGACGAAAAGTAACAGAGACCAAAATTAGAAGAGTGACCTTGGAAATGGGAAAGAAAGAAAGATTGATTGGCCAAAGGGAACTGCGAAACTCAGGAAATGTTTGAGTATAGGGAGATGGAGAAGGCAAAGTAACAGTTTGGCACCTAGGTAACTAGGAAAATAGTGTGATAATTCATAGTTATAGGTAAGTCCAGAGCAAAGTGGGGTTTTGGTAGGAAATTGATGAGTTCCATTTTGAACAAGTAGAATTCAGGATCCTAGAAAGATATCAAGGGAGTGAAGTCAACTATATCAGCTTTTTTCTCCTTTTGATGTAAGTAGAAGCTTGAAGCATCATACGTGATACTAACTCAGCTTCGAAATCCTCTGAAGATGACTTAGTTGACCCTTGATTTTATTCTTTTCCATAGCTCCTCAGTTCATTTCACTCACATTTGAAGTAGAAATCAATCTTCCTGGCTCTCATTGTTTCTCTCCATGTTTCCTTCTAACTCAATTTGTCATCAGTCACATTTCTCCTCTCCATCCTAAAATGGTGCACCTGCCCACTAAGTTTTATGCCTTCCTTCTAAATTTTACACAGAAATTATTTTTCCCCTAACTAGGCCCTTTTCTGTTTCTTCCCAGTCAATGCATTTTGAATAAATGATTGTCTTCCCCCATTTAAAATGAGAAGAAATCATTCCATTTTTCCTCAGTACTGGTTTCTGTATTTTTTTTTCATTGATATCTGACAGCAAATGGATGCTGTTTTTCTGGAGAGAATTTTTTAAAATTTTTATTGCAATATAGATGATTTACCATGCTGTGTTAGTTTCAGGAGTACAGCAAAGTGATTCAGTTTTACATGTATCCACTCTTTTTTAGATTCTTTTCCCATATAGGCCACTTCAGAGTGTTGATTAATGTTCCCTGTCCTATACAGTAGGTCCTTATTAGTTATCTATATTATGTACAGTAGTGTGTATATGCCAATCCCAGTCTTCCAATTTATCCCTCAAGTTAACAAACTGAAACTCTTTATCACCTTTGTTCTGCCAATCTATTAGAAAAACCATGTAACCATAAACTCCTGGAGCAAAACATACATAAAGTAAGTCCAAATTCAGGGTCCACAGTTAGGATCTTGTTGCTTTTTTGCTTTTTCTTTGACCTTTCTCCCTACTTTCCTCATTCCAGGAAAAAGTTATCTCACCATATATTTTTATACTTAAAATAATGTAAGTCGGGTTTTAATCTCATTTTCTAGGTTTCTTAATCTGAAATATACCTGCGCTGAATGCCTTAAGCCAGGAATGGCTTCTGCCTGTATGCACTCACAACACATCGGTTCAGTTCAGTTCAGTCACTCAGTCATGTCCAACTCTTTGCGACCCCATGGACTGTAGCATGCCAGGCCTCCCTGTCCATCACCAACTCCTGGAGTTTACTCAAACTCAGTTTACTCAAACTCCATTGAGTCGGTGATGCCATAAAACCATCTCATCCTCTGTCATCCCCTTCTCCTCCCACCTTCAGTCTTACACAGCATCAGGATACTGTTCAATGAGTAGGTTCTTTGCATCAGGTGGCCAAAGTATTGGAGTTTCAGCTTCAACATCAGTCCTTCCAATGAATATTCAAGGCTGATTTCCTTTAGGATGGACTGGTTGGATCTCCTTACAGTCCTAGGGACTCTCAAGAGTCTTCTCCAACACTACAGTTCAAAAGCATCAATTCTTAGGTGCTTAACGTTCTTTATAATCCAACTCTCACATCCATACATGACTACTGGAAAGATCATAGCTTTGACTAGATGGACTTTTGTTGACAAAGTAATGTTTCTGCTTTTTAATAAGCTGTCTAGGTTGGTCATAACTTTTCTTCCAAGGAGCAAGCACCTTTTAATTTCAAGGCTGCAGTCAACATCTGCAGTGAATTTGGAGCCCCAAAAATAAAGTCTGCCACTATTTCCACTGTTTCCCCATGTATTTGCCATGAAGTGATGGGACCAGATGCTATGATCTTTGCTTTTTGAATGTTGAGTTTTAAGGCAACTTTTTCACTCTCCTCTTTCACTTTCATCAAGAGACTATTTAGTTCTTCTTTACTTTCTGCCATAAGGATCGTGTCATCTATGTATCTGAGGTTATTGATATTTCTTCTGACAATCTTTATTGCAGCTTGTGCTTCATCCAGTCCAGCGTTTTTCATGATGCACTCTGCATATAAGTTAAATAAGCAGGGTGACAATATACAGCCTTGATGTACTCCTTTTGCTATTTGGAACCAGTCTGTTGTTCCATGTCCAGTTCTAACTGTTGCTTCCTGACCTACATACAGATTTCTCAGGAGTCAGGTCAGGTGGTCTGGTATTCCCAACTCTTTTAGAATTTTCCACAGTTTATTGTGATCCACATAGTCAAGGTTTTGGCATAGTCAATAAAGGAGAAATAGATGTTTTTCTGGAAGTCTCTTGCTTTTTTGATGATCCAGCAGATGTTGGCAATTTGATCTCTGGTTCCTCTGCCTTTTCTAAAACCAGCTTGAACATCTGGAAGTTCGTGGTTCACATATTGCTGAAGCCTGGCTTGGAGAATTTTGAGCGTTACCTTGCTAGCATGTGAGATGAGTGCAATTGTGCGGTAGCTTGAGCATTCTTTGGCATTGCCTTTCTTTGAGATTGGCATGAAAACTGACCTTTTCCAGTCCTGTGGCCACTGCTGAGTTTTCCAAATTTGCTGGCATATTGAGTGCAGCCTTTTCACAGCATCATCTTTTAGGATTTGAAATAGCTCAACTGGAATTCCATTACCTCCACTAGCTTTGTTTGTAGTGATGCTTCCTAAGGCCAACTTGACTTCGCATCCCAGGATATCTGGTTCTAGGTGAGTGATCACACTATCGTGATTATCTGGGTCATGAAGAATTTTTGTATGGTTCTTCTGTGTATTCTTGCCACCTGTTCTTAATGTCTTCTGCTTCTGTTAGGTCCATACCATTTCTGCCCTTTATTGTGCCCATCTTTGCATGAAATGTCCCCTTGGTATCTCTAATTTTCTTGAAGAAATCTCTAGTCTTTCCCATTCTGTTGTTTTCCTCTATTTCTTCGCACTGATCACTGAGGAAGAAGGCTTTCTTATCTCTACTCGCTATTCTTTGGAACTCTGCATTCAAATGGGCATAGCTTTCCTTTTCTCCTTTGCCTTTCCCTTCTCTTCTTTTCACAGCTATTTGTAAGGCCTCCTCAGACAACCATTTTGCCTTTTTGCATTTCTTTTTCTCGGGAACGATCTTGATCCTTATCTCCTGTACAATGTCACGAACCTCTGTCCATAATTCCTCAGGGACTCTATCAGATCTAATCCCTTGAATCTATTTGTCACTTCCACTGTATAGTTGTAAGGGATTTGATTTAGGTCATATCTGAATGGTCTAGTGGTTTTCCCTACTTTCTTCAATTTAAGTCTGAATTTGGCAATAAGGAGTTCGCGATCTGAGCGTCAGCTCCCGATCCTGTTTTTGCTGACTGTATAGAGCTTCTCCATCTTTGGCTGCAAAGTATATAATCAGTCTGATTTCGGTATTGACCATCTGTGTGATGTCCATGTCCAGGGTCTTCTCTTGTATTGTTGGAAGAGGGTGTTTGCTATGACCAGGGCCTTCTCTTGGCAAAACTCTGTTAGACTTTGCCCTGCTTCTTACATAACCCCGTGGAAAATGTTAGAATGCAGCCATTGTGTGTTGTGCCCTCTAATTGTGAGATCTTTGAAAAGGGACCACCCCGTCTTAATTCTTATACGCCTCATGCCTGGCACAGTACCTCACACATAAGTGTTTAGGCTAATGTTTGTTGTATGAATACATGAATAAATGAATGTGCAAATCCAGAGGCAAACCTCACGGGCATCCAGGCCTTAATGCTTTAGAATGATGCTTAAAATGTCATTTCTGTTTCCCTGATTCTCTGTCCTCCTGGTAGTTTTCAGTTTGTTTAGTTACACATAAAGGCAAGAGAGAATTAATTTTAAAGTGCATTAGCTAATATATCAAAGCTTAAGAAATTACATATATTAAATATGCCCTTTAAAATAAATGTTGTCAGTAATGTTTCTTTACCTATAATTTACTTATATATACATATAAATTAAACTATACTCTTTGCCATCATATTACCTTTGTGGCATTTTATGAGTATGAAAGTATTGTTTTTTTGTGGTAGAAGATCTGGAAAACAGCAAAAAGCATAAAAAAGGAAAAAGTAATCCATGTCCATTGATGTATGAATGGATAAAGGAAGTATGATATAGATATAGATGACAGATGCATACATACACACAGTGGAATGTTATTCTGCCATTAAAAAAGAAGAAGAAAACCCTACCATTTACAATATGGATGAACCTTGAGGGCATTATGCTAAATGAAGTCAGACAGACAAACACTATACCATCTCATTTACATGTGGAATCTAAAAAGAAACTGAACTCTTACAGTAGATTGGTGGTTGCCAAGGACAGGAGGGTAAGAGAAATAGATGAAGATGCTTAAAGAGCACAAAATTCCACTTATAAGATGAATATGACCAGGGAATCTAATGTACAAGCATGGTGTTCGTAGTTAACAATACTGTATTATATACTTAAAAATTGCTAAGAGAGTTGATTTAAACATTCTCACCACACACACACACACACACACACACACACACACACACAAATGGTAACTCTATGGGGTGATGGCTTTGTTAACCAATCTGATTGTGGTAATCATTTTGCAATATATCCATGTATCAAATCATCATGTTATGTACCTTAAACTTCCATAATATGTCAGTTATGTCTGAATTAAAATGAAGGGAAAAAAAGGAATGTGTTATGAAGTCAGCTACTACTGGTGAGTAGGTGACTGAAGCTTAATTTTGCAGATAATGGTGTAAAACACATGCTTCAAAGGGTATTTTTTCATCAGCTCCCATCAGTCACTATTTGATGGATCCTCCTCAAGTATGTTAATTCTCTAGCGTTTCAGATGTGCAACACACAATTGGACAGAAAGGCTCTCTGCATCCCCCAAAAAGTCTTAAGTGTGTAGATACAGATGCCAGCAGCTGGTGTTACTGAGTACATCAAAATGACCCAGTTAGAGGAAGCCGAGGAAGACCATTTTAGCATCTACTACAGCCAGTGAGAACATAGAGAAGTTTGTACTTCCACACATTTCTAGGCACAATGTAATTTGCCACAAGTATTTTAGAAAGATGTTTGACTATCTATATGCCAAGAGCCTTAGAAATGTTGGTACTTAAGGCAACTCCATAATAATAATTATGTGTGTCTTCATTATAGTATCATTTAGGATGTTAAAAAATAAGAAATAATCTAAATATCCAACAATATAAAAATACAAAAATTCTGTATGTCTGAATGAAGTTTTGCCATGACAGTCAGAATTACAAAGACTACATAGCTATATGAGAAAATGGTTTTGAGGGAAGAAAAAAACAGGAAAAAGCAAGGTGGAAGATGAGATAAAATATTTCAAGATGATAATGTATGATTGTGCTGGGGGAGTGGGCTTATGCAGTTATATTAGTTTTACCTGGCAAATAACAGATTTTTAAAGCAACATAAGCCTTATTCTAAAGATCATCCAAAATATTTTAATAATAATACCAGCTTCCTTTGTATAACTTCTGAGCCTATATATGATCTCACCTTGTCATCATAAAAATCA
Source organism: Antilocapra americana (assembly GCA_007570785.1). NCBI lineage: Eukaryota > Metazoa > Chordata > Mammalia > Artiodactyla > Antilocapridae > Antilocapra > Antilocapra americana. The sequence goes on from ML662442.1 coordinate 26,582,467, forward strand.
AGTGAAGTAATTGAGATTAATGTCCTTATTTTACAGATGACGAAACAAAATTTCAGAAAGAGTCAAATGACTGGAAAAGTGACAGGACTTACGATTAGACTATTTATGCGGACTCCGGGTGCGGTGCTCGTTATGACCGCAGGGCACGTCTGCCATGCTTGCTTGCCTAGCCTCCCTTTTATAATAACTCAATTTCTTCTTTTGTTATCAAGACCTTCTTCATCACCTCGTCTTCAAGGGTGGGTGGTAGGTCCCAGGCTGACTAGTTCACAGTGACTGGTACAGGACTGGGCATGTGACCCAGGTTAGGCCAATCAAAGTCAGTCCAGAAGTTTTGCTGGAAATCTTGGAAAACAGATATCTCCTCCCAGGGTACTGAACTGCTAGGAGATGGAAAGCCTGGAGTTGGCCATGGCCATATTTGTCAGCTCATGAAAGAGGCTACCCAAGAGTGAAGGAAAGACAGAAAAAAAACAGCTCGAAATGCAGAGAGAAGTTTCTCATGACATTGTCGAAGCACTTGGATATTCAGATTAGGCTGCCTCAAGCCAAGGTGTATCCTTGGCCTTTTTATTTTGAATTGATTAATACCTTTTTCTTTGAATTATGATAACTAAGTGAGGTGGTTGTTGTTTCAGCTAAAAATATGCTGGCTGATATGGAAGTCAGTTATTGTTGAGAACAAATTTTAAAATTTGTTGGCCAAGTCGAGGTGGGCTCTAGGGTGGTGACTATTCCCCTTGTACTAGCTAGAACGTGGTCCATCTGTGCTATGCAGTAGCAGAGCAGATGGTTAAAGTGTTACCTGTCATATCTTTGGACTCAGGTTATGTGTCTACTGAGGCTAGAACCTTAAGGAACTTGGTAGAAAAGTGTCAGGATGCTGTAATATAGAAGCAAGTTCTCAATATGTCAAGCTTGACTGTTAAAAAGCCAAAAAAAAAAAAAAAAAAGAAGAAGAAGAAGAAGAAGAAAACACCACTTCACTTTATGGGCACTTCAGAAAATCCAAGACGGATGATATTCAAATAACCATGTGCTTTGAAAATTATAAAAAGTATATTCTCCACCCCAAGAAAAAGTTAGTCTATGGAAATCCAAGGAGGCTAATGACAACACTGCAAACAGAAATAGTATCTAGAAGACACTGCAATAGGATTCTCCGGGTCATTCCCAAGAACCTTTCAACAGCTCCTCCCTGTCTAAGAGAAAAGTGCTAGGTGTTGCTTTCCTCGTGGCTCTGACAGTAAAGAATCTGCCTACAATACAGGAGACACGAGTTCAATTCCTGGGTTGGGAAGATCCCCTGGAGAAGAGAATGGCAACCCGCTCCAGTATTCTTTCCGGGAGAACTTCATGACAGAGGAGCCTGGCGGCTACAGGCCATGGGGTCAGACAAGACTGACTAACACAACAACAGGATGTTTTTAGGTGAAATAGTAGAAACTCCAATCTAATAATTTTAGTTAAAAGGCAGTGGAACGCACTTTCCTTTTCACACCACACTCCTAATTTTCCTAATCTCACTGTGTAGAGATACACAGAGGATTAGATATAACTGATCCCAACCAGTTGTTCTGAGCCATAATAAACCTTTAAACTGAGATATGGAAAATGGATAAAGCATTGAGGCCTAGTGTAAGAAACTGTAGACCAGAATTCTGTTGAAACTTTGACTCAGCATGATCTCAGATTCCAGTTATTAGCCTGGAGCATTGACCAAATGCAAATCAACTGGATGTTTATCAAGGTGTTAAGGAAGTTTTCCTTCCAGAGAAACCTCAAACCTGGCAAGCAAATGCTGGAAGTACTTAATCCCTAAACATTTCCTCCAAAACTTTACCAATAAGAAGTACATTAGTAAAGCAGCACAAAAATAAAAAGGAGGCGGGGTGGGGGGGGTCAAATGTAGCCACAAGAAAATAATTATCACGTGAAATTATCTGCAGATTCCTGACCTAGGGACTCACTGACCTTCCAGGGTAACAAGTACTGCACTGGTCAAAAAGTTAGTCCAGGTTTTTCTGTACCATCTTACGCAATTATCTACTTGCAATCCCTGATCAGTAGAGTCACTATTTATTTTTTCCCCCTCTTCTCATTCCCGAATGAGGATTTTATTACATTCATCCTTTATTTACTCTACCATTGTCTACTACGTTTGCTGTAGGTAGTTAAACAAATGTACCATTAGTCATAGACTGCTATATCATGAGAAGCTAGATCTAAGACTGACAGAAAGATAGGCACAAAGCAAAGATCCGAATCTGGAGGTAATATGGTAACTGCACAACGCATATTTGCACTTTTTAGACAGAAGCTGAATGTGGTATTTGTTGTCTATAAAATAGTTGCCTTATGTTACTTAGGAGCAATGTGTATATAAAAAGAAATGTTGAAATGTATGAAGGTGTAGGTGTTTACTGGGCAACCAAGTGTGATATAATGGAGACATATTGATTTTAGTTACCAAGCATCCTCCCTGGCCACAGAACCCTTGCTTTCCTTACGGACCCCTCCACATAATGCATGGGGTTTACATGGACGGGGTTTAAATGGGCTGCCCCAGGTCTAGGAGTATGCTCTTATTTGATCATTCAATATCAGAATCCACAATTACTATTAAGAAATGGGCACATGACCCACAGTAGGTCAACCAAATTAGCCTGAAGGTTTGCAAAAAAAAAAAAGTATTGGGAAAAGAGCACTCTTCTTCCATTGGCACTGATGTTGGTAATAGAATATAAGCCTGGGACTTCCCATGCTCATTTTTGCTCCCACTAGGAAAGTTTCTGAGAATGAAGCGAGCCAAGAAAGCAGAGCTGAGAGGTGCAGAGAGAGACTCTTGATAAGGTGTGAGCACCTAACTCAGCCATGCCCAAAGTCTCTATATATTACATGTGCTTCTCAGTTATTTGAGCCATTACATTCCCTTTTCTGCTTCCGTGAGTTCATAGGGATTAAGAAGCAAAAATGCTGATGGATGGATACTTCTATTTCTGTTAATACCCTTTGAATTCTAGCTGTGGGAGAAACAGCACCCTATTTTGGTCTCAGATGCAGATAGTATACCTAATCCAGGAGAAATTACTTCAGCCCTCAAGGGTGATGCTGTCCAGCTGGTTCCACAGTGAGTTTTCTTCACTGTTCTGTCAGGCCAGCTGCTTCAGGGTGATAAGACAGCAGCCTAAGACCAGCGAATTCTAAGTCCACTGACACATTTCCTCTGTTGCAAAAATAAGCTGATTGGTTGGAGGTGATGCTGTGTGGAACTCCATGATGCCGAATAAGGCATTCTGTGTGTCCACGGGTGATGGTTTTGGCAGAAGCATTGCAGATAGGGACAGCAAATCCAAATTCAGACAAATGTCTATTCTGTGAACCTAAAGCACCATAATGGGAGTGGTTTGATGTAATCATCCTGCCAGTAGGTGGCTGGCAAAATTACCAGGGGAATAGTGCCATATGAGTGTCTCAGATTTTGTCTGTTGGCAGGGCGGAGACACAGCAGTGGCCATGGTGGATCAGCCCATGTTACTGAGCCCATGCGAAGCCTCCATCCTTGCTTCCGTGGCCGCTTTCTGTGTTCATCTGGGAATGACAGCAGTAGCTGGGGATAGATTCTAGCTGACATCCACAGAATAGCAACTTTTCACACGATTATTAGAATCCTCCTTTGCTGATGTCACCTTTTGGAGAGCATTAACGTAGGTCACAAATATCTTAATATTCTCTATACCATCAGAGAGATCTGTTCACATATCTCTTCCTTACACTGTCTTGTGACCCATTTTCTGATTGGGTACCTCGCAAGTCTCTATTCATCCAAACATTAAGCATTGCATACGGATCAGGAGATCAGAGTAGATCCATGCCACTGCCCATCTCTTCTTCCAGGCAGAAATGAACAGCATTGTGCACTGTTCTGAGTTCAGCCATTGGACATTCACCACTGTCCTTTAGGGATACCCCAGAGTGGAGCTGTCCTGCAGCTTTCTCCACTGTAGAGTGATGCCAGCATCTTGCGCAGAATCACATGTAAGCCAGACCATATATTTTGCTCCTCTGGAGTCAGTTGGTCATGGGGAGCTCCCCAGGAGACCTTAGGTACAAACTGGAGATGGAGGAAGCAGCTTAGGCAGAAACGTGGGCCATGAGCATCTGTGATATTTGCTCTGTGCTAACTTGTGCCTTCAAGACCTGCTTGATCCTGATCTTGTATGACTACAGTCATGTGATGATGAAATGCTACCCAATGACTTGGCTTCTTGTCAACACTTGGTTCTTGATAGGTAGCTCTGGTGACTTAATGGTCCGTGATCAAGCATTTTGGAGAGTTTTATGCAGAGAAGACAAAGCTCCGTCACAAAATTATTAAAGCTCTGTGCTATGACTCACAGGGACCTGCCAAAGCTTTCATATAGCATCCCTATCTACCTCTGATTCTTCAGGAGCCATCAGATCTGCTCATACATAAGGCCCAAGTTGGGGAGCAGCTTGTATGGCAGCCTGGACCTGATAGAGAGCCTTCTCTTCCTCTTACTCAAGGCAGCTTTTGGTAATAGATTGGAACAGATAGTCCAAATGAGATATTTGTTTATCTGAAACTCCAAAGAGGCCCATGAGGTGTTTGCTTGTTTCTTCATGTTGGATGAGGCAGATGCAGCAGTAATTTTTCCTTCATCTTCTAAGGGATGTGTCAACATGCTCCAGACCACTAGACCTCTAGAAGTTCCCCCTGAACCTTTGGGTGTATTTCTGGACTATATATATCTATATATTTCCAAAGTGGAAATATACATTCTCTTGCATGTTATGATGAGACTAGCCTGCTCAGAGTAGTGAACGACAGGGAAGCCTGAAGTGCTGCAGTCCAGGGTGTCACAAAGAGTTGGACGTGACTTAGCAACTGAACAACAACAGCAAGCCTGCTCTAAAGTATCATCGCTAATAAGGAAGAGTTAAATGATAGGGAACAGGATCTTCGAGCTGGCCATAAATTAATTTCTGAAAGAAAGCAGAACACTAAGATAAGAAATGAAACCAAAGGCTAGTCCTAATGGCAATATGAAAGAAAAAGAGGGCCTGCAGGACAGAAAAGCACAAAATTAGGGTATGACAGTACTCCTCCTCTCCCATCAAAGAGAGAATGCCACATTCAGAACTAGTTCCAGATCCTTTTTCTTCTTTCTATTTCTTCCTTGCTTTTGGCACTGGGTGTTTCTTCTACTTGCAGCCTAAATGCTGGGTTTTATCAATCCTGTCTCCAAACTCTACCAGTTTTCTGCCTCTCTGCTGCCTGCGAGATAAAAAGAAAACGTGTGTGTGCTCAGTTGCTCAGTTGTTTCCGGCTCTTTGCAACCCCGTGGACTGCAGCCTGCCAGGCTCCTCTGTCCATGGAATTTTCCAGGCAAGAGTACTGGAGTGGGTTGCCATTCCCTTCTCCAGGGCATCTTCCCAACCCAGGGCTCAAACCCCAGTTTCCTGCATCTCCCTATCAGGTGGATTCTTTACCACTGAGTCACCTGGGAAGCCAGAGAGCAAACAAATCACAGCCAAAAGCTTCCTTCAGATATGACACTCAACTATGCCTCCAGCCTCCCATGCAATCTACTCTTGTATTGGATTCCTCCTCTTGCCTAGAATATACTGTATGTTTTTACAGCTTTCAGTCTTTGCATAAATGGTCCCTCTCCTGGGAAAGACCTCTCTCCTCTTCTTCTCCTGGATTGCTCAATCCATCCTCAAGACTCAACTACATTTCTTCTCCAGTTCCCCTGATTTCCCCAAACAAGTAGATCAGTCTCACCTCTAGGTTCCCCATAGCATTCTGCTTATAACTGTTAGAATCTGACCCCAAGAGATAGTTGTTTTCTATCTACATATGCCCATCTCAGTGAATAGAACCAGGGAGGAGCACAGTAAACATTTGCTCAATAAATGAATGGACGGATTTATTACCTTTTGCTTTGCCCAGATCTCCCATTGTAGCCCTGGATCTATTTACCTGCAGTTTGCTGATGATGTTATTTGAAATCTTTAAGGAAGAATTTATTTTTCCAAAATAGCTGTGTAAGTAATTACCTAAAGTCACTGACAGAACATTCCCTTGAATTGATTTGTTTAAAGGTCACTTAAAGAAGTGTACTGGATTCAGTGTTTAATTAGTTGATTTCTTTGGCGGGGGGGCGGGTGGCACATCCATGCATGAATCTCAAATAAGAAAGAGAAAGAATTGAACAGTGAATTAAAATGCTGATCTTCTTTTTATAGTTTACTCTGTCAAAGTTATGTACTCATCCCAGCTAGAATAGTGGACAGAGCTCATCATTAAAATCCTTATTTTTCAACATCCTGACTGTGTAACCTATGATAGACAAGCCCTATACTGCTTAGGTATCTTTTCACTGTAAAATGGTGATAGTAATTATTGCCCATGTACAGATTTCTTGAAAATGTCAGTTTTTCAAGTGAGTACAAACACTTATCAAATATAAACATTATGAGGATTTTGTATGCCTGATAAACATATCAGTATATTCAGTAAGGCATTCCAGGAACAACCTGGGTACTCTAAGGTTTATTTAATATATCTTTACCAACCTGCGGTGTCTGACAAATTAGGAGCCTAATTAGCATATATTTAAATACTCTTATTTCAAAGATCATTGAGATAGTAACCAGAAAATCTAGGAATTTTTGCTTAATAGGTAGAGTTAACTTTTTCTGTCATTATTATCATCAGAAAACAAGTAGCTGGTAGTCATAGTCATCCAGGGTAGGAGTTCTCATGTCTATGTCAAATTCCAGCCCAAGTATAGCCCAACCTAACCTAGTTAAATTGGCTTATTTAAGGGAGCTATGAAATGCTAGGGTTTCCCAAGTGGTGCCAGTGGTTAAAAAAAAAAAAAAACCTTCCTGCCAATGCAGGAGACATAAGAGATGTTGGTTTGATATCTAGGTCAGAAATATCCCCTGGAGGTGAGCATGGCAACTCACTCCAGTATCCTTGCCTGGAGAATCCCATGGACAGAGGAGCCTGGTGGGCTACAGTCCATGGGACTGCAAAGAGTGGGACACGACTGAGCAACTTAGCATGCAAATACACACATGAAATGGTAATTTCTAAAATTTTTTGAGAACTAGAGATTCTGAGTTATATCTGTTGACCTATAAATGTAAATGTCGACCAGAATATAGGAAAACACTGACAATTTTTTACCTAAATTAGAAGTGTCACTTTGCTTGAACTAAATTAGAAGCACCTGTGTCACTTTGATCAGAGCACCATGAGTTGTGAAGAGCTCCAAGTTCAAGCTGGTCTGACAGCTGCTTCAGTATGGGGGAGCTGGCAGGGGCTGGGGTGGGTGTGCAGGTGTAATTGTGGAGACAGCAGAGGAAATAGGGCTACACATCAAGGGAGAGTCAACCGACCATTTAATATTTTCCCCCTCCTGAAATCTCACCTTAATTTTGCTTTATATTCATAGTTCATTTCTCTATGGAAGAAACTGTAAATTAGGTTCCTAAAAAATTAAACACGTTCATTTATTTCACGAAGGTTATTGAGTTCTTAATATGTGCAAAAGGGCAACGTGCTGGGTCTAGTGATAGAAAGAGAGAGGGTTCACTGTAAACTCAGGAAGACAGACCTGTGAACAGCTTGCACCCCAGGGGAGCAAGAGGTAAAACAACTAATTTCAAGAGAGAGAAAGAGAAGAAAGGCTCTTTGAGATAGTTGCAATGAATAATTTTGAAAGGTGAGGACACTCTGAGTTGAGATATTTCTAGAGGGAGGGAACTGCACCCATTTATTGCCCAGGAGTATCAATTTTCCTTGTGAATTCCAAAAATAATAAAAAAATAATTCAGCACTCTTTAAAAATGTATTTGGAGGTGGAGAGCAGAGGGCAGGGCAGTCAGGATAGCCAGGGGAGAAGAGCACCGCCTGCCACTCTATTAACCAATGGGGGCACTCAGCCCCTTGCCAGCTTGAAGGACAGGCTCAGAGTAACGATAGCAGTCTGACCGAGTCACAGTCATTTGCACAGGGATGGTTTAACATAAAGAACCACTAACTAATGGCATTGGAGCACCCAGGGATTAGCTAGGAAGAAGTAAAAACAACTAAAGAATATAGGAATCCCGGATAGAAGGAGCAGCCCTGCCCTCTCAGGATGAGATGAGGATTAACCTACTTCCACCCCAAGGCTGAGATCCTGACCTTGCTGGAGAGGGCACAGAAGGGGCTCACTGGATGCAAAGAGGATGCTGTGATGTTGCACTGATGAAACTTACTAGAAATTTATCCTCCAGGGTGCCAGCAAAAACTATTCAAGGGCAGATGACTCGCTGGAGGCACTTGTAAAACTGCCTAGGTCGGTAGGCACTGAGGAAACCTCTGGCTCCTGGATTAGGCTGCCGGACGAGATCCGGCGAGCTGGGAACTGGAGAAGCTGCCAGCGTTGGAGGAGCCTAGTGTTGCAGGGGTACCCCTTTCCAGGCTGCAGGAGCCTGGAACACACTGGAACCAGGAAGAAAAGCCTGCATCCTGCGATATCTCTCTAGCACCCTCTGCTGGCAGAGCTTAGCTGTTGCTGCCTGCTAAGCAAAATACTCCTTGGGCTTGCTCCATATTCACAGAGCAGGTAAAAAGGACCTATGGCTGATTCATGGTGATGTTTGGCAGAAACCAACAAAATTCTGTAAGGCAATTATCCTTCAGTTAATTTTTTAAATGAATAAGTGAATTTAATTTGTTTTAAAAAGGTGAATTCAGAGCAGAGAGCCAGCAGTGGAAAGAGCAGAGAGCCAACACAATTTACATCAGGAATTCACAAAAGGCTTAGAATTTGCAGAGAAGGCAGAGGCTGAAAATAAATGATTGGTGAAATGTTAAGTGCTTTGATCCATAGGTTCCTTCCATCAGTCTCTGCAATGGGGTGACTGCCCTCTCTCCACTCTAAAGAAAAACTCGAGTTTTATTCTTTAAGACATAAGAGAAGATCTTTGAACTGGGACGTGCTGTGCCTGGAACCATGTGAAAATCAAGCCAATGAAACGAACACAGACCTAGAGAATGTTGAACCCTTTGTGTTTGTCCTTCCTGGTTCTCAGAGGCTGGCTCAATGTTAACAGTTTTTTAGTTCTCACCTTTAAAATGAGGTGAAGACAAGGTTTATGAGACATCAGAAGAAGCCTCTAACATGAAAAATAGAGACAAAGGTAATAATTGAAATGAAGACCTTAGAAAGGAGAAGAAAGTTCGATTATTCTCAAATAGGAAAAAAATTGCAAGACTTTATTGCAGGACAAAGGAACATTTGGTGGGAAAAAAAGAGAATATGATAAAAAACATGATGACAGAGATGAAAAATTCAATAGTAATGATGAAAGATAATGTCAAGGAAACTATTCAGAAACCAGAGTACAAATGAGATGGCAAATAAAAGATAAGAAATGAAGAAGATGGTTTAGGAGGTACAGATGAAACAGGGAATCATCATAAAATCCAGTAATAAGGTAATAAAAATGATAAAATAATTTAAGAATAAAATAAATAACAAGAAAATATTTTAAGGATATTTCTCATAAAATAAAACCCAGATTTGATCTCTGGGTCGGGAAGATCCCCTGGAGAAGGAAATGGGAACCCACTCCAGTACTCTTGCCTGGAAAAAATCCCATGGATGGAGGAGATTTGTAGGCTACAGTCCATGGGGTAGCAAAGAGTCTGACATGACTGAGTGACTTCACTTTCACTCTGATAAAATAAATAGAGTAAGTTAAGAAAATAAATAGAATAAGTTTAAAAATAAGTTAAAATAAATAGAATAAGTTTTCAAATTAAAGGGGCTTACTAAGTGACAGATAAGAAGATGAAAAATAAGCCCAAGTAAGTGAAATTTCAGGTAAATAGAGAAAGCTTTTAGATAGAAAAAGAAAAAGACACTAAGAAGGCCATGAAAAATAAGGAACCAAATGTGATATGTCAGCAGCAACACCTTTTTCTAAGAGTGTGGAGCAGCACTTTCAGTATTATAAAGAAGAAAATCTTTCAGTGTAGAAATCAATGCCTGCTTACTGTATTACAGTAAAATATAGTTTTTGATGTATGAATTCTCAAATATTGTATTTTCCTTCACTCTTTCTCAGGAGATAAGTAGAGGTTGCCCTTCAATGAAACAAGGGAGCAAGTGAGAAAGAAGAGAAGAGGGGTATCAAGAAAACAGGATCCCCATTAGAAGAAAAACAAGGGCATTCTTATCATGATGACAGGCAAAGGAAGTTTCTAGACAAGGGCTTAGCAGTATCCCTAGAGAGCAGTCAGGTCAAACAGAAAGTGATTGGAAATCTCCAGATGAATCATTCCATAATAAGATAATTGGAACTGAGAGATTACCTGAGAAGAATGATCTTGGGGAAAATGGTACTGAAAGCCTACTGTGAAAAATTAGGAAAATTGAATAAAACCAACCTAATGAATAGAGCATGGTTATGACCAGTGTCAAAAAAATAAAAGTTTAAAAGAAAGTATAATTTTAGTAAATTCCTAAAGTGCTCAGTTATAAATATGATTTACATAGTCATAAGAATGTAAGCAATTAGTTGAATCTAGACAAGCCAGAAGAGATGAAGATTTCAGGGAGGTAAATGCTCAGCCATCACACTGGAAAGTCAACTGATAATGTGTAAAAGTGAATAATCAAAAAATAAGATTATGTGCATATTATTGAGAAATATGAAGAAGGAAATTCTGAAGTGATTAAAAGGGATTGCCTCTGGGAAAAATTGCAGAAGAGACTGACAGAAAACTATATGTTTCACTTATAAATTGTGTGTATATATTACCTTTTAAAAATAAAATTAATGTGAAAAGTAATAAAAGACTATATTAGCTAAAGTAGTTTCATATTCATATGCATTGAACAAATGTGTGTTAAGAATTCACTATGTGCTGGCCCAGTGCTCTGAGCTAGGAATTGGAATAAAACAGGGTTCCTACCCTGAAGGACCTCACACTGTTGGAAGATGACTGAAGGATTATGAGAGAAATATAAATAAAACAGAGAACATTGCGGTTAAGTGCTGGATGTAGCACATGAGTTGTAGCATGTGTGTGTGCTAAGTTGCTTCGGTTGTGTCCGACTCTTTGCAACCCATGGTCTGCAGTCTGCCAGGCTCCTGCGTCAGTGGGATTCTCCAGGCAAGAATATTGCAGTGGCTTGCCGTGCCCTCCTCCAGGGAATCTTCCTGACCCAGGGATCCAACCGACGTCTCTTATGTCCCCTGCATTGGCAGACATGTTCTTTACCGCTTCTGCCGCTGCTGCTGCTAAGTCGCTTCAGTCGTGTCCGACTCTGTGCGACGCTGTGGACAGCAGCCCACCAGGCTCCTCTGTCCACGGGGTTCTCTACGCAAGGATACTCGAGTGGGTTGCCATCTCCTTCTCCAGTTCTTTATCACTAGTGCCATGAAATTCAGTTACGTAAAAGACATGAAAGAGAAAATGTTTCTTGAAAAACAAATGTTTTTACAGTTTAAAAGAGGTTTCATATTAGTTCATTAGTAATAATAGCACTAAATAGCTGCTACTTTTTTTTTTTACTGCCTCCTAAGTGTACGATGTTCATACTAGGTGTTTTGCCTACATCTTTTGATTTAATCCTAGCTCTAATGAGGCAGATCTTATTAGCCTCATTTTACAGATGCGCTGAATCATAGTGGCGTTAAGAATAGAAAAGCTTCACGGCTGTGCCAATAGCTGACATGATTCAGACTCAAAGGGAGGGGAATGAACTAGATTATCTTCTTGGCTTACTTCAGATACTGTGATTTCACCGTGTTATTTCTTTCTGTAGATTGCAGTCAGTAGAGTTGAAAAGTCGTGGCTGTATATTACTAGAACTCCATAATATTGAAATGGACCTGCATTCTAGAACATGGAGAGATCTTTGCAACAGAATAGGTCTTTGTCCTGGAAAACATTCCTGTAAAATTTTGATATTAACTCTTTATCTATACATATATATATAGCTATCAAAGAAAATATTTCTTCTTTCTCTTTGAGTAAACAGCTTAAAATTTCCATACAAATAAATTCAAAGCATAATCAAAATATGCTTAATTGTTTTCTTTTGTAATTCCCAAAATGCTAATATTGTTCACTGTGCTTTTAATATATTCTGAATAATTTAATTTAAACTCTGGTTACTTAACTCCATTTGCCTGCCAATTTAATCATCGTGCACCTACCATATTTGTCTCTCTGTAGCTTAAAATAAAGAATAAAACTGAATAATAAAATGCTTAACTCTATCTTGTATTCACTCTGTCATCCTATTATTGAGACACTGAATAGCATCTACATGTGACCTGTATAACTATCACAATACTGTATTCTAAATTGAAATGAAATGACAGATACTATCAATATTTGATGTCCTTTCATCCTATTATGCTCTATGTATGGCTTTCCATCTTGATGTCAGATGACCATTCTGAAAAGAGTAGGATGAAATTTCATATTTGCTAAGAGATTTCTTTTCTCATGCTTCAGAAATGCTCAGAAAGTCAAGACTGCAGCCACTGAACATCTAGAAACCATTGCGTAACTTATAGCAGCTTTTAAAGTCCTCACCATAAAAGCCTTATAAAAGTTTATTTTTACATTCAGTACTCACTGTGAATTTATTTTTAGACCAGAAATTGAGTTGAGAGTTGTCTTTAAGCTGCTGTAATTCCTAGGTGTGTTTCCAATTAATTAGTCATGTCAAAACAGGTCTGTTGAATTTAAATTACTTTTGTTCTTCCTTTAAAGCACATTTCCAAATCTGGGAGAAAGAGATCAATAAACTACCAGCAAGGAGGTTCTGAAATATGAATGGTAAATAAAACATTAAAGGTGCACACAGATCGATTTTATGGATTTAGCTTTGATGTTCACTGGTCTAAAGCTGACCTGTATGCATAACAAGAAAATGAGAAATAACAGAAGGTAGTAGTCACAATCTCTTCCTTCGTTGCATTTGTTCAGCACTTATCCGGAGCCCTCCTAATACATTTGCTACTTCCTATGTCTGTGTCTTTGTGTCACATTTACCCTGCTACAATACAACTTTTTAAAGAACAACTCCTTCTCTTTTTTATCATTTTGTTCCCACTGTACCTAAGCTCTGATCCTCCACACATTTAGCATTCAATACATTACTGCATTGGTGCTTTAAAAAAAAGAAAATCTGTCCATTAAACAATACTTGAACACAGTAAAGTTTAAAAACAAAGCGAGTGAATCACAGGTTCTTCATCAAAAAACGCCAGAGACAATATTTTAAAATACTATGCTTCCTTTTCTTTTTTCCTGTATGTGGATGTTTTGTATAAGCCTGATGTCTGCATAATTAGTATGCGAAAGTTAGACATTATAACATGAACAGTTTCCATTCTATTTTAAATTCATAGTAAACAGTGAAATAGCTACATAATATTTCATTAGAGAATTTTAAAACATAAAATTATTCATAATTCTTTTGTTATGAGGCAGAAATGTTGCAAACCAAGCTGAGCCCCCAGTGTTTTTGAAAAACTGTATATCATTTTGAGGATAGAAGTGTCGCCAGTGACCTGGTGAGACTACATCTTGAGCAGTAGGTTTTAGGATGTACTGTATACAACTAAGGGAACACTGAGTTGGGCCTCCCCCATGGCTCAGCGGTGAAGAATCCACCTCTACGCAGAAGATGTAAGAGATGCAAGTTCGATCCCTGGGTCAGGAAGATCCCCTGGAGAAGGGCATGGCAACCTACTGCAGCTCAATAGTTGTGACACACGGGCTTAGTTGCTCCAAGGTGTATGGGATCGTCCCAGATCAGGGATCAAAACCAAATCTCCTGCATTGGCAGGGGGATTCTTTACCACTGAGCCACCAGGGAAGCCCCATATTGCTATTTGCATGAAATTCACCAGATTTGATTTTCAAGTATTCCAAATATCCCATAATTCTGTTTTAACCAACTTACCATCTGAGTTTCTATGGCCTTAGCTTTCTCCCCTCCAGAGTTCATCGTAACAATAGGGTGCTCCCAGGAGGTCCTTCACATTTTAAGCAGCTTGATTTCAAGTTATCCCAGACAGTGCTTGTTGATTCTCACCCAGCTCTCTGCACCTCATTCCATTACCTGTATTCTCTGTCACTCCAGGATTCTTGCCTGGAGAATCCCATGGACGGAGGAGCCTGGCAGACTGCAGTCCCTGGGGTCGCAAAGAGTCGGACACGACTGAAGCAACTTAGCACACACGCGTGCTACGACTCATACTCCACACCTAGCACTTAATGCAGTGTTCTCTGCTTTGTTTGATGTTTCTCTCATAATCCTTCGATCATTTCCCAACAGTGTGAGGTCCTTCAGGGTAGGAACTCTGTTTTATTCCAATTCCTAGCTCAGAGCACTGGGCCAGCACATAGTGAATTCTTAACACACATTTGTTCAATGCATATGAATATGAAAACACTTTAGCTAATAGATTCTTTTATTACTTTTCACATTAATTTTATTTTTAAAAGGTAATATATACACATAATTTATAAGTTAAACATATATAACAAAATATAATAGTTTTCTGTCAATCTCTTCTGCAGTTTTTCCCAGAGGCAATCTTTTTAAATTACTTCAGAGTTGGACAAGCAAGCAAGTATTCAACTAAGGGAACTCTGGGTTACCCAGAGCTCTAGTGTGTAAAGTTCCCGTGGTTCATCAGGCATTGTTGGCAATTCTGTTATCCTGCTTTTCTATCTTTATCACCCAGAAAACCAGCCTTCTCCAAAAGAGGAAGCTTGTCACACACAGCTTTTGGCAGCTGAAGACCTACTCTGCCTCTGAGCTTTTCTAGTAGACACCAAGTCACATCATATTTACACTGTTGATTAAAGAGAAATTGACCTTTAAGAAAAGACCCCTGTTACTGGGACTTCACCACCTGTAGATGGAACCCCTTGAGTTCCCAGGGCAGGCAGTCTCTCCAGTCTCTTCTTCTTACCCACACATCTTAACCCCAGTAACTCTCTGCTGTGCTGGATGCCAGCCTCTGCTCTGTGCTATGTATTCAGCTCTTTGCTTGTTCCTTTTTCAGGTAATGGTCTACTCAGATACTTTTTTATTTGGAAAAGGATGGAAATCTCCACCCAAGTTCTGCAATGGACGCTGCATTTTCTGGTGTGCTTCATTCCAACATCTAGCCCCAGATCTCGAAACTCCTTTCCAGGCTAGAGCCCTAGAGCACCTTCTTGTGCAGGGGAAAAGATCAGACACTGATTATTTGGGAGATAACGGTCACAGTCTTTAGTGCATATTAGGGCTTAGTGAATATTTGTCTACTATTTAGACATTTCCTAGAAGTACTAGGAAGGAAAAACATTTTTTAAATTTGGGGGTTGAATAACTCGTGGATGTGAGCATGAGAGAAGAGTCAAGCTACTGGAAATATTCTATAACTTAATTTAGGTGCTCATTAGGACCAGCTCACTAAGTAAAATTCCAAGAGTTGTAGACTTACTTGTTGCTTTTCTGTTTCTGTCAACTTCTCCCTTAATGTCTGTTAACACTTGCCTTATACACTGGGGTGCTCCTATATTGGCTGCATATGTTTACAACTACATGTCTTCTTGGATTGATCTCTTGATCATTATGGAATGCCTTCTTTGTCTCTTGTAGCAGTCCTTATTTTAAAGTCTATTTGTCTTGTACATGTATTGCTGCTCCAGCTTTCTTTTGATTTCCATTTGCATGGTATACCTTTTTCCATTCCTTCACTTTCAGTCTGTATGTGTCTCTAGATCTGAAATGGGTTTCTTGTAGACAGCTTATATATGGGTTTACTTGTGTATCCATTCAGCCTGCAATGCAGGAGACCCCGGGTTGATTCCTGGGTCAGGAAGTTCCTCTGGAGAAGGGATAGGCTACCTACTCCAGTATTCTGGGGCTTTTCTGGTGGCTCAGATGGTAAAGAATCTGCCTGCAATGTGGGAAACTTGGGTTATAGGATAGACCAGGAGAGAACCTCCCCTACTCCAGTATTCAATCAGGATCACTCCCTTCCACTGTTCCGTCTCTCTTCTCCCTAACTTTATTCCTTAGCCACTCCCATTCTCATCTGATGGAACCATTCTCTTTGACTTATTTGGTGGAACCTCTTCTCCTGCTTTCTGATATTGTCCTGTCTTATTTGATTCTAGATTTTTTCAGATTCCCTCAGTATCAGTCATCCTGGATCTTGCTAAAAGCTAGGTCTGAATGATCAGTGATGGAGCTGCAAAACAGAACACACAGCAGCTGGGCTACCCTGTGGCCTCCCCACTAATAGAGGGGTCGGGGACACAGGAAAACTGGATAAAGAGTACAAACGTGAAGGATGCCAGGCCTGAGGTCCGCAAGCAGAGTAATCAGAATTGGGAATTCAGGCAAGGCTTATAGGAACAGTCACCTATTAAATATTAAAAAGGAAAAAGAAAACTTATTCATAATCCAGGAGTCGATCTTAGAAGAAGGCACAACAAAGCAAGTTGAAAGTTGAAGGCAAGAACTTGACCAAGAGATAGATCATCAGTGATCAGAATTATGAAAAATGAATGGGCAAGAGGGAGAGGGAACTGAAAGTCAACCTGATTCATCGTGAGAGCTCCTGTAATCCTGAGGTGCTGGTGAGTTAAGATACCACTGCAACTTTAAAGAGGTTGAGATATGCCCTGAAAAGTGCTGCTGCTGCTGCTAAGCCACTTCAGTCGTGTCCGACTCTGTGCGACCCCATAGACGGCAGCCCACCAGGCTCTGCCATCCCTGGGATTCTCCAGGCAAGAACACTGGAGTGGGTTGCCATTTCCTTCCCCAAAGCATGAAACTGAAAAGTGAAAGGGAAGTCGCTCAGTCGTGTCCGACTCTTCACGACCCTGTGGACTGCAGCCTACCAGGCTCCTCCGTCCATGGGATTTTCCAGGCAAGAGTACTGGAGTGGGTTGCCAGTGCCTTCTCCACCCTGAAAAGTGTCTGCAGTGAAAATCTTTATATATATTTTTTATTGGAATATAATTGATTTATAATATTGTGTTAGTTTCTGCTGTAAATCATCATGAATCAGCCATATGTATACATATATCCCCTCTTGAGCCACCCTCCCACCCCATCCCCCCATTCCACCCATCTAGATCATCACAGAGCACCAAGCTGAGCTCCCAAGCTGCTATACAACAGCTTCCCATTAGCTATCTTTATGTATTTTTAAACCAGTACATTTTATTTACTAATGTTCAGTGAATAAAATATACAGTCATGACTATAGCAAAATATGAGAGAAATATGATGGACATTATATACCACAGCAAGAAAAATTTAAGTGATAATTTCAAGCCAGAAATTTAGACAATGTTTTAAAAAGCAGACATCACTTTGCCAACAAAGGTCTGTATAGTCAAAGCCATGGTTTTTCCAGTAGTCATGTACAGGTGTGAGAGTTGGTCCATAAAGAAGGCTGAGCACCAGAGAATTAATACTTTTGAATTGTAGTGCTGGAGAAGACCCTTGAGAGTCCCTCAGACAGCAAGGAGATCAAACTAGTCCATCCTATTGGAGATCAACCCTGAATATTCATCAGAAGGACTGATACTGAACCTAAAGCTTCAGTACTTTGGCCATCTGATGCTAAGAGCCAACTCACTGAAAAAGACCTTGATGCTGGGAAAGATTGAGGCAAAAGAAGGCGGCAGCAGAGGATGAGATGGTTAGCATCACCAACATGAATTTGAGCAAACTCCAGGAGATTGTGGAAAACAGGGAAGCCTGGCATTCTGCAGTCCATGGGATCTCAGAGTCAGACACGACTCAGCTGCTAAACAGCAAAAAAAAGAAAACAGCTATAAAATATAGTACAGCTTGTGGAAATGTGCTAAATTGTTTTTTTAGCTATGAGAAGTATCTCTGAGCATCCATGTGTCTCTAACAAACATGATAAAATTAAACCAAAAATGCATTAAGAGAAAATGTCATTGTGTTTTGAGGATTCTTAAATGAAGGGCAGCACTCTGAGCAACTCCACTCAACTGCTGGACACTGGATTGCATGGATGTTACTTGAACTATATAGTTTAAAAAAAAAAAAAAGAAGTGCTTCATTAAATTTGTATTTATTCTAGGTTATCAAAGCCCATACTCCTTAAGATAAGGTGAACTTTATAGTAAAATAAACTACTTTATCAAAAGGAAAATGCATTTAATTGACGGTAAAGACTCTAAAATAGGGAAAACCCAGATTATTAAAGAATCTTAAAAGCCATAATCACTAAGATCAAAAAACTTGACACTCATTGACCTCAGAAAGGAGACTCAGTACTTTAGAGTCTACCACAAAAGATAATCAATATATGCCCCACCCACTGAACCAGGAATTGAAAAAAAAAAAAAGCTTATGAATATATCCCTTGTTAGCATCTTTCCAAAGAATACGTATAGTTATCTGTTTTAACCTCTAGAAAATATTCCAGGAACTGCCATTAAAGGCATTGGAATCAACTCATTGTCATTATCAGAAACGATAATGTAGTTGCATATGTTTGGCTAAATATAATAGACATCTCTTTGAGTTTTGTTTTGTTATGTGTTTTCATCTTCCCAAATTTTTTTGTCACTCCTTAATTTGTTTGGTATTGGACTCCCCACTTTCTTTGGATAACGTCCTAACTTGACTCTAGCCTGGAGAACGAGGGGCTAAAAAATCACAGTGCCTCACCTTCGTGATGTAAGAGATGATTATGTGACCAAGACTTGACAGGCATGGTTGTCCACTGCCCTGGCCACAGGAAATAGCAGAGAAATGGGCAGAGCTAAAGCTAGGTATTCAGCTTTCCCTCTAACACCCCCAAATCAGCAAGTTCTCTCTTTCTGGGAGGTACTTAGTGGAATGATATGTACTCTTTGTGAAGGTAGCTTGTGATAGTGGAATAGAATTAAACTACAAACGTAGAAGAAAAGAGATAAGTGATGGAAAAAGAAAATCCTGAAGACCTTATTTAAATTCCTGGATTCAGTTTCCCTGAAACACAAAATAAATTCTTTTTTTTCCTTAAGTCAATTTGAATTGTGTTTTAAGAAACAGAAACATTTATATAAATTATTAACATCAAATACCAACTATCCAAAATAATGGTAACATTTTAACACATTTACAAGTAATATGTAAGCCTCTGGCAAGGCATAATTTTTACTTCCTCCATGACTTTTAAATCTTTATAGGAGTTGCTACATGAAAATTTCAGAGACTCACTACCCTTGCCTGACTCTTTCAAGAAGTGTATGTAATTAGTTATGAAAAATTACTGAAAAGTGATTTTTGAGAGAAAAGAAGCCAGGATACATAATTCATGAGCTGCTGAATTCATCTCTTACTGTATTTAGTGTCCAAAGAAAATTTCTCTGTATCTAAGAAAATTAGATCTTGACTTATTTATAGAAATATACAATATCTAGGATTCCCCACATGTGATAGGGGATAAATTCTTAACTCTCTGTACCAATCAACAATTCTAGAGACAAACCTAGACAGATTTTTTTTTTTGGTGAACTCCCAGCTGAACAGTGTAGAAGTTTATTACTAGCAGTGTGCAAAAATAATCAAAGAAAATTATTTCTTGTGCTAGCTGTGCACAAGTACTTGTATTGTAAAGAGATTATACTACAAATAAAAGTTTATCTATAGAAAAAGGTGGAAATAGAGGAACAATCAGTTCCCTTCTTCAGTATTACAATTCATTTTTATTAATATTCATTGAGCACCTAGTATGTGCCAGATACTGATAAAGCGGATATGACGTAGCCTCTGCTACCTAGGAATTCAAAGCCTGTTGAGAATTCTCTTCCATGTGGCCACAAGGGGCTACTGTCTAGCTGGAGTACGCGGGCTTCTCATTGCAGGGACTTCTCTTGTTGCAGAGCACAGGCTTTAGGGCTTGCAGGCTTCAGTAATTGTGGCACATGGGCTTAGTTCCTCCACAGCATGCGTAATCTTCCCAGACCAAGGATTGAACCCGTGTCCCCTGGCAGGCGGATTCTTAACCACTGGATCACCAGGGGAGTCCCAGCGCCAGATCTTTTGTGACTGGTTTATCTCCTTGAGGGGTCTCTGATGTTTCCTCCGCCTCTAGTGCCCTGCGCTGGTGGCCCTCTGCTGCCCCCTCTTGGTTCTACACAATATTTTCTCAGGAACTGGGGAAAACGGCTTTATTAAAGCCTCTGAATAAAAAAAGTTTCAAATGTTTCAGAAATACCTGTATAAACAAAGTACACTTGGTGGGTCTTCACTTCCAGTAATGTAATAAAATGACACAGGATTTTCGGTTTTCATAATCCTCACATACAACAAAAAGAAATTTGACAACTGTAAAAACAAAATACTTATTTTTACCAAGTCATTCTCAGCTCAAAGCTTAACTTCAGCTCACAGTTTTCTAGATTAAAAACAGTTAAGGTATACACATAATACATTTTCCCAATAATAATTTCTGATTTATGAACAGCTTTGAAATCAGATGAAGACTAGAGTCCAAAGGAGCGCATACTCAGAATATGTCCCCCAGGACACTGTAATGTGATCCAATTTCAAGGAAAGACTGGTGGCCTCAGCTGTGGGAGGTGCTATCTTCAGCTGACCTTCAGCTGTCAAGCCCTGCAGGAAGCCTTGGCCTTCCTGTCCCCATCCCCCTTCTAGAGCCCCATGCCAACAACTGATCAATGCCAGGATATACCTGCCTGGTAGTGTTAGTCCCACTAGGTCAAGTCTCAAGTCAGTCTCCATCCCAACCTCCCCTAAGGAGTCAGCTGAGGCTGCAGTTGGGCCTCTGCCAGTTCTTGTTTCCTTCTTGCTGCTGCTGTTGATCCCAAGACATAACATCCTCATGCGAACCCTCAGGTCAGAGGCTTCTTGGGGAGCCCAACATGTGACAGCTATGAACATGGCTGCATAACATGACTACATCTTCCTTGTGGGAATTATTCAAAACCTACAAGAAGCTTTTATAAGTTCACACACTATTTTTGGAGCACTTGGAAACATGTTTAACTTCTATACTCCATTTTATTTCAAGATAAAATTTGGCACTATATAGAATAAAACTACTACCTGAAACTGAGATTCTAAGTCAAAGATAAATATATATAGTCTCAACAATTTATTTTTAGAAGAAATGGCTCTTCTACTTTCTCAGACAAAATAATTGGCTTTATTTCTATAAAAGCTACTATATTTTTTGGTTGGCAAAATAATGCACACACAAACCTCTCAAGCATCATAATGCCTGCTTTTTATGAAGCCAACATTCTGCCTTTAAATACAAAAGAAAGGTCAAGCTGTGAAAGTCAAGAGAATTTATGACATTGTTCCCTTATGAGTGTCTGCAGAAGAGGGTATTACTGAGGAAGCAAGGAAAAGCTCTTAAAGCATCAAAAATAAATCTGTATGCAACTAACATTGGCTGCAGTCATTTTTGCAGGTGGGAGTAAATACACTAGAAAATTTTTATTCTTATTTGTATGTAAATACCAATTTAAAAATTGTGCATTTTGGGAGCAACAAATGACAAACAAGGTGTGCCTATAATGATGAAGTTACTTGCAATCACACTATGGGTGACATATTTTACTTTTTATTCACTTACAAAATATTCACAATTATGCTTTATCTATTCAGTTCAGTTTTGGGGTTTTTTTTGCTTCTCTCTTCAACGACTTGAAAGCATCTCATGATTTCAATCATCTCATGAAATATGACTAAGCACCCATACTTTCTGCAAGACTTGCTTCCTTCACCACATCTCTCGAGTCCCAATTTTCTAAGTCAGGACTGTTACCTTCTGCAATAGAGGATGGTTTGAATGCTGTGAACCTCTAAGTTGGCTTAATATTTCTAAAAGCTGAGAGGAAAAGTTTTTAAATTCTTCACAGCTACAAGGATTTTCTTAGTTAAAATTCGTGGGATCTCATATTCCCAGCTTTCTAAATGTTACAATTTGTAGCAACTCAAATTTCTGGCTTTCTTAAATAAATTTTAAAATAAATGATAGCTTCAAGTTTTGTTTCCAAGACAGTCACTTGTTCTACTCACTTAGGTACAGAAGAGGTCATAAATTTTCAGGCCCCATTCACTAGACAAGTAAAGTTTTGTTGAGCTATTTTATATAAAGTGCCGATACTTACTACTCTTAAATCACTGAGGATGAACAAAATAGAAAATGAAATTTTGATTTGTGAGCTGGAATTGAATTTAATACTGGTTTTTGCATTGTAGGGGAGCAAAACTTGGCCACCCTCAAATATCTCTTGGGCACTCAGAGTATTTCTAGCTGAAAATAATCAAGGTGTCAAAGACTCAGGAAGAAACTTTGACCTTTCACCTAACTGTCTAAAGAATTTAGGCAGAGGGCCAGTTAGGAGAATAGAGTTATCACCAGAAATGTCTGCAATGAATATGGACTAGCAGTGGTGGGGGAAACATCGAGATCAGAGGCAACTCTAGGTCCCACTGTTTCTGTGTAGAACAGCAGACATTTGTTTACCAAATATTTGCTTTGTCATCTCCAAGTGAATTGCCTTCCTCCCCTTTGAAGTCTCAAACCACCTCCCCTAACATCCTCTTTTGTCTTTCACTGAAGATGGTATTTAAGGTGAGGGTTTCAGTCATTTGGCAAGTAACCCAGTTTTTCTAGGTTTCTCCCATGTGTACATGTTATTAAAATTTTGTTTGATTTTCTCCAGTTAATCTATCTCATGTTAACTTAATTATTAGACCATCCCCAAGAACCTTGGAGGGTAGAGAAAAATTTCTTCCTTCTCAAGAACATTAAAGCCCTTCTATTTTTACTGGAATTTGGGAGGATGGGATAGGAAGTGGGAAGAAAACTCTTACTACATTTTCTCAAATGGATAATGTCATGATTGCTTTTCTTTAAATTTGTTAACATTATAAGATTTAATAATAGCTCTTTATTTAGCACTGTCAACATACTTGCTTGATTTTTTTTTCACAGAAAATAATAATCAATCCGGGGAAAAAATAAACATGATTTCCAGATATTGATATCTTAGATTATTTCCAAGAAAATTTTGAAAAACATCAGAAATTTTTAGACTCCTAAAGAAATATTTTCATCTCAGGATTAAGAAGTCAAATGGGGACCCTAATTAAGTACTTAGTGTCATCAAATCCACCTTCATTTATTTCCCCTTGTCTTCAAGTTCACTCTTAAATTCACTAATTTATAAGTATTTATTGAATGTATATTATATGTAGAGGCACAACGAGTACTATCAGAGCATATAAAAAATGATGTATAACTTTGTGTAATTTATACTATAGTAGAACATTCAAGTGAGGAAACAGAACTAAAAGGAATAGTCAGTTAATTTCACTAGCTTTGTAATTCAATAATTAGTTCAACAAACATTTGCTTAAGCATACCTACTATGTAAAGGGCATGTTTTCATTTTGCAAATACAGTAAATTGCATAGGTATTGTGTGATTAAATGCTGGGTGTAATGTTTGGGTTTCTTTACCACTGGCTTCCCAGGTGGCACTAGTGTTAAAGAACCAGTCTGCCAATGCAGGCGGTGCCAGAGACGTGGATTCCATCCCTGGGTGGAGAAAATCCCCTGGAGGAGGGCATGGCAACCCGCTCCAGTATTCTTGCCTGGAGAATCCCATGAACAGAGGAGCCTGGAAGACTACAGTCCATAGGGTTGCCAAGAGCTGGACACAACTGAATTGACTTACTATGCACACACGTAATGTTTGGGACATGGTGAAAAATACACATGGTTGAATAATGGATCCTCCAAAGAAGGTCACATTCTAATTTCCAGAAGCTATGAGTATGTTACCTAATAAGGCAAAGGGAATTTTCCAGGAATGATTAAGTTTGTAATCTGAAAATAGGAAATTAGCCTAGATTATGCAGATGAACATAATGTAGTCACAAGAATTTTAATAAAATAAAGGAAGTGGTAAGAGAGTCAGAGAGATAAATATGACAACACAGCAGCATTAGAAGTGGTGAGAGGCCATACGTCAAGGGATGTGGACAACCTCCAGAGGTTAGAAAAGGCAAGGGAATGGATTCATCCCAGAAAGAATACAGCTCTGCCACCATCTTGATTTTAGCCCAATGAGAACTATTTTGGACTTCTGACCTTCAAAATATAAGATAACAAATTTGTGTGCCTTTACACCAATAAGTTTCTGGTAATTTGTCACAGCAGCCATGGGAAAATTATACAGAAACTCCTCAAGCATTTAAGGTGTGCCACTACACACGTTAGATGTATTATATCATTTAATCTTCGTAAGAGCCCTATAAAGTAAATACTAATACTATAATTTTCTGTCTCTCACAAATAAGGGAACTATAGCAAAATTGTTTAAGCAGTTTGCTCAAGAGGCTGGATTCTTTTATTGACATTTTAATTTATTTATTTTTAATTGAAGGGTAATTGCTTTACAATATTGTATTGGTTTCTGCCATACATCAACACGAATCAGCCAAAGGTATACATGTTTCCCCTCCCTCTTGAACCTCCCTCCAACCTCCCACCCCATCCCGCCCCTCTGTGTGTGTGAAAATCTCTCAGTCATGTCCGACTCTTTGCAACCCCATGGACTGTACAGTCCATGGAATTCTCCAGGCCAGAATACTGGAGTGGGTAGCCGTTTCATTCTCCAGAGGATCTTCCCAACCCAGGGACTGAACCCAGGTCTCCCGCACCTCGGGCAGATTCTTGACCAGCTGAGCCGCCAGGAAGTCCATCCCATCCCTCTAGGTTTTCGTAAAACCTCGGTTTGAACTCCTTGAGTCATACAGCAAATTCCCACCAGCTATCTATTTTATATGGTAATGTATATTTCCATGCTACTCTCTCCATTCATCTCACCCCCTTCTTCCCGCTGTGTGTCCATAAGTCTGTTCTCTGAGACTGCATCGCCATTGCGGCCCTGAAAATAGATTCATCAGTACCATCTTTCTAAATTCCATATGTGTGCATTAGTATATTTTTCTGTTTCTGACTTACTTCACTCCGTATAATAGGTTCTAGGTTTATCCACCTCATTAGGACTCAAATGCATTCCTTTTTATGGCTGAGTAGTATTCCATTGTATATATGTACCACAACTTCTTTTTCCATTCATCTGTCGATGGATATGTAGGTTGCTTCCATGTTCTAGCTGTTGCAAGTAGTGCTGCAGTGAACACTGGGACACATGTACCTTTTTCAATCACGGTTTTCTCAGGATATATGCCCACTAGTGGGATTGTTAGGTCATAAGGCAGTTTTATTCCTAGTTTAAGGAATTGCTATACTCTCCTTCATAGTGGCTGCATCAATTTACATTCCCACCAGTAGTGCAAGAGCATTCCCTTTTCTCTACACCTTGTTAATCATAATTAGATTTCCTCATGATCAAGCAAAATAATGTATATACATGAAGCAGGATACCAACCTATTAGCAATTTTATTATTGAAGTGTTTTGCCAAATGCTCATAGTTTCCTTGGATTTTACTTTTGCCTTGATGAAAATTCTGGAAGTATACTACTATAGATTTGAGTGCTTGCTTGAATTTCATGATAAACATAGTGGCTTCTGTGTATTCTTGATGGCTATATTCCATTCTAACATTTTCCATTTATTTCACTGTTGATTTGATGAAATATCTGCCACTGTCTCTCTATCTCTCTCAGAAATGGACTGAGACCTCCAACTGCCACTATACTGTTCAGCTATACTGAAATGATAGTTGAACAGCTTAAGGTGGAGTGGTTTACTTAAACAAGGCTACTTGAGGAACAGTAGAGCAGGTATTGTTTAAAAATAACATAGAAGTTATTAGAGAAGTATAATAAAGGTATCAATTTTTTGTCACAGAATCCTTAACTATTTCTTTGTTTAAAACTCAATCTTCCTTTATGAGTAAAATATAGAAAAATATTCTGTACATATATATTGGTAAACTCCTGTGAGAGTTGGTCCATAAAAACACTGACAAATTGATGCTTTCAAATTATGGTGCTGGAAAAGACTCTTGAGAGTTCCTTGGACTGCAAGGAGATCAAACCAGTCATTTCTAAAGGAAATCAACTGTGAATATTCAGTGGAAGGACCATTGCTGAAGCTGAAGCTCCAATACTTTGGCCACTTGAGGCAAGAAGCCAGTTCATTGGAAAACACCCTGGTGCTGGGGAAGATTGAGGGCAAAAGGAGAAGATGACAGCAGAGAATGAGATGGTTAGATAGCATCACCGACTCAATGGACATGAATTTGAGCAAACTCTGGGAGATATGGAGAACAGAGGAGCCTGGCATGCTGCATCCATGGGGTCACAAAGAGTCAGATATGTCTTACTGACTGAACAGCAACAACAATACTTACTCATATATTACATAAAACGCATTTATCTTCTATTTTCACACATGGATGAAGATTCAAAAAAGGCAACTATAAGCATATTAGAAATTCTTATTTTTAACTAATTATTATGCAACATAATTTTGATTATTTCTATCAGTAAGTATATACATAATTAGTTTTATCATATCTTTTATTTGGTTGAACAATAAAATGTGTTCTTTTATATTTACTTTTTACAGTAAAATGAAGTGCAGTATGCAGTCTATGTAGTACTATCTTTTTCTCAAAACAAAGCAAAAAAATATTTTAAAGAAATATCATATGATGCTCTTTTTCATGTGCCAGTTTTTGTTTTCAAAAGGTTTATGGAACAGTTGAACAACAAAATTCAATACACTGCTGTTCATGTACAACTGAGGAAAATATATGTCAAATTTATATTGCAGAATGTCAGAGATACATTTCCCAAGGGGTTAAAAGTGAAACACTAACATTAAGATATATGATTCTAGATTATATGAACGTATACTTGTCTTTATGGTTTTACTACAGGCTGACTTTTCCAGGTACTTATTGAAGAAAGAATAATAGAATGTCTTTCTTATACTACAGAATGAGACTTGTCAACTAAGATCCAATTGCAGTAATTGTCATTGATGAGAATGCAAAAGACAGAAATAGCACTACTTGCTGACGGATCACAGGTGGAGCATGGGTTACTGGAAGAAACAAAAATCAAATTTTCATTGAACAGTAAACAAACTTGCTATGGAAAGCTCTGAGAAATAAATAGATCCATTTGTAATCTTACTAACACAAATCTACATTTCCTAAGATAAATTGCCAATTTTTATAGTTATGAACAATTATTTATCAAAGTTTCTAAAAACTTTAACTTCTTATTGAATACTTCTTTTATGTTTAGGAATATAATGTTACTGATCAAATATCAGTTACTGCTATTTTCAGTTTTTTCTTTGTAAATAATGATGCATTTACTTATTTATTCAATTACCTTTATTTGATTGCCTATTGAAGTCCTAAAGTGTTTCTAGCCTGATGAAACAAAAATTCTGGGACATAGTCACTGTCTTCAAGAAGCTTAGAATGGTTTGGGAGGTAAAGGCACTCATCATATTTATTGCTAGGAATTAGTCAAGGAAAGACAGGAAGGCTGTCAGGGAAATTTCATAAAGGAGATGCACCTAAACTGAGTTTTAGAGGATGAATTGGTACCAGATAGATACAAGCATTTATGGGGAATAATGCTGGGAACATATACATGAACAAAGACGAGAAGATAATGAAGTTCATGGCATGTTGGATCAATTCCAAACAGCATGGAGTGATTGAAGCATAAAATGAAGTGCAAGTTGCAATGTTGGGCTTCCAGTCACAAGATGGAAGTGGAAGTTGGCATTTCCCCTATTTTACTCTTGGAAATCATCTAAATAGAATGAGGAGAAAGAAAACGAAATTATACAATCTCATTTTTAGCCAAATTAAGGAAGAGCTAAATCCTAGAGGAAACTAGAGGAAAGGCTGACATAAATTATTAGAAATGAAGTGAGTGCATTTTGCCTTTGACTGAGTGAATCACAACAAACTGTTGACAATACTTAAAGAGATGGGAATACCAGACCATGTTATCTGTCTCCTGAGAAACCTATACACAGGACAAGAAGCAACAGTTAGAACTGGACATGGAACAATGGACTGGTTCAAAATCGAGAAAGCAGTTCATTAAGGCTGTATACTGTAACCCTGTTTATTTAACTTATATACAGAGTACATCATGCAAAATGCCAGGTTGGATGAGTTATGACCTGGAATCAAGACTGCAGGGAGAAATATCAATAACCTCAGATATGCAGATGATACCACCCTAGTGGCCGAAAGTGAAGAGGAACTGCAGAGCCTCTTAATAAGGATGAAGGAAGAGAATACAAAAGCAGGCTTAAAACTCAACATTCAAAAAACTAAGATCATGGCATCCGGTCCTCTCACTTCATCGCAAATAGATGGGGCAAAAGTGGAAACAGTGACAGATTTCATTTTCTTGGTTTCTGGAATCACTGTGGACAGTGACTGCAGCCATGAAATTAAAAGATGCTTCCTCCTTGGAAGAAAAGCTATGACAAGCCTTGAACGCACATTAAAAAGCAGAGTTATCACTTTGCTGACAACGGTCCATATAGTCAAAGCTAGACAAAAATTCGTCTAGTCAAGGCTATAGTTTTTCCAGTTGTCCATGTATGGATGTGAGAGTTGGACTATAAAGAAAGCTGAGCACCCAAGAATTGACGCTTTTGAACTGTGGTGTGGAAAAGACTCTTGAGAGTCCCTTGGACTACAAGGACATCCAACCAGTCCATGCTAAGGGAAATCAGTCCTGAATGTTCATTGGAAGGACTGATGCTGAAGCTGAAGCTCCAATACTTTGGCCACTTGATGGAAAGAGCTGACACATTAGAAAAGATCCTGATGCTGGGAAAGATTGAAGGCGGGAGGAGAAGGGGATGACAGAGGATGAGATGGTTGGATGGCATTACTGACTCGATGGACATGAGTTTGAGCAAGCCCTAGGAGTTGGTGATGGACAGGGAGGCCCGGCGTGCTGAAGTCCATGGGATCTCAAAAAGTTGGACACGACTCAGTGACTGAACTGAAAATAGCAATATTAAGTCTTCCCAGTGGCTCAGTGGTAAAGAATCCCCCTACCAATGCAGGAGACTTAGTTTTGATCCCAGGAAGATCCCATTTGCCTTGTAGCAACTAAGCCCATGTGTCACAGCTATTGTGCCTGCACCCCAGAGCCTGGAGCCGCAGGTACTAAAGCCTGAGCGACTCAGAGCCCTCACACACGAGAGAAGCCACCACAGTGAGAACCCTGGGCACCAAAGGCCACTACTAGAGGGTTGCCCCGCTCTCCACAACTAGAGAAAAGCTCTTCCAGCAACGAAGACCCGGCACTGTCAAAAATAAATAAGTAAATAAATAAATTTATTAAAAAAAGAATATTGCTAAGGAAACACTCTCTCTGGAGGAGGAAATGGCAAGCCACTCTGATATTCTTGCCTGGAATATTCCATGGACAGAGGAGTTTGGCTGGCCATAGTCCATTGGATTGCAAAGAGTCAGACACGGCTGAAGTGACTTAGCACACACAGCACAAGGAAACACTGCATACAAAACAATTTCTTTAAAAAAAATTGCAGTATGAGAGCCAAAAGACTTCAAAGAATTTAACATTTACCCTTCTAACAGATTTGATTTTTATACGAAATATAATTAGATGAAACAGATTCAACACCTGAAGTAAATACACAGGTTTAAAACCACTTTATCTTGAAATATCTAAATAATTTATGCAAAGAAAAGTATGTTGGCTTATTGTTTAGCTTGGACTGGATCACCTGAATAACGCCCTCTCTCAGCTTTAGATATGCAGTGTCCAGAAGAAGGGCTAGTGAACTCATTATGTGGCTGATCTGAATTGAGATGTGCTGTAAAGGTGTGTTATAAATCAGATTTAGAAGACTTATGAAAAGTAATGTAAAACATTATTAATAGTTTCTATATTAATGCCTTGTTGAAATGATAATATTTTGGATATATTGAAAGTGAAAGTGTTAGTTGCTCAGTCATGTCCAACTCTGCGACCCCATGGACTGTAGCCCACCAGGCTCCTCTGTCCATGGAATTCTCCAGGCAAGAATACTAGAGTGGGTTGCCAGTTCCTTCTCCTGGTGATCTTCACAACCCAAGGATCAAACCTGGGTCTCCTGCATTGCAGGCGGATTCTTTTACCCTCTGAGCCACCAGGGAAGCCCAGTATATTGTTTTGAAGTAAATTGATTTTATCTGTGTTTTTTCTTTTTAATGTGGCTATTAGAAAATTTTAAATTACAGATGTCCCTCGTATTCCTATTTCAAAGCACTGATTTAGACATTACCTTAATAATATATTCAATAAAAATTGAAAAATCTGATGAATGCTTACACAGAAATAGTTAGCTTTTTTGTATAGCATAGTAAGTTACATTTTTGGTACATGAATGCTTGATTTTAATATGTCTTCATTATATGTAAAATTATATTTGATCAACTTCTATGTGAGATCAGTGAATTTTAAATTTATTTCAGCTAAGGATTCTTGAGATGCTGAATGTTTTAGAAGTGCCATTATCATTTTTCAAGTAGTCATTCCCAATGATTATAAAACAAGATTTTAAACATTAGAAACATATTTTGATGGGGAATATTTTCTCTTTGTCTTTAAATGGACATATGTTTTACTTAGAATAAATATATTTTTGTAGTCATCTGCTTCACTGGTCCAAATACATCTGACTGTGAAAATTACTGGCTTAGATTTGGGGAAGGAAAAAAAAAGAAAATCTGTGTGGAAAGAAAATTGTTCGTTTATATTTTTAGTATTAAGTTAATGATTTAGAGGAGTGTGCCTTTAATATTACTATCATTTAAAATATCTAAATCACTAATAAAATCATGTCTTTAATTAGGATAAAGTCTCTTACAATTCTAAGTTTATGCTGACCCCTATAGGTTATTATGTCCTAAGCTATTTCTAGCTTCTTCTTATAGTAGGTAAGAAGAATTACATTTAGAATTACATTTAGAATTACAACCATGAAATACTTTACAAGCCTTTTCTTTCCTTCTAGATGTAAAATTTTATTCATCCTTTAAGAGAGTTTATTTCGAGTGTCCAAGATGTTTTAGCCATGAGTAGTTTCCGTGTCGGTCTACTGAGGACAGGGGAACTAAACAGCATAATCCATAATTTACAGTGAAATATAACCCATTTATTTTCCTTTAAAAATCTGTTCTATTTTCACAATGTTCCATAGCTATAGCCCATTAAGAAATTATCTTTAATGTTTGTGCAGAAATTTGTACAAAGGCAGGAAAACCCTGGGAGCAAAGGTGAGTCTGACTTGCGTTAACCTTGGCAGAGGGACACTAATTCCAGGTTAAACAGGGAACTTCTAAAGTGATGTGCAAGATACCATACTATCTCCTTATGGGTATAGGTGAGAAATTACAGGATAGGGTAGAAGGCTGTAGACTGCTGCTTTCTGGACATGGGCATCTCCAGCAACAAGTAGTGGGGGAAGAACTGTCTGTGGATGACCACTAAAAAACACAGAGTGGACTGTGGCAGCAGTAACCAGCCAAGATAACAGTGGAAATTGTCCTTTAGGTGATTACTGATAATCTGCAACTGGACCTCTGTATATTCCATATGCTTCCTAAAATTGCCAGTCCCTTTATGAGATACTGAACCAGTTTCTTTACAGTCTATGTTTTGCAGAGATAGTAAGAAAGGGAAAATCTCAACCTCTTAAGAGTTTCAACAGTGCTAATTTTCAGGGATCAAGAACTGCAGCAGCCCAGGAGTCGGTGCGGGGTAGTTCCAAAAGGTACAATGCCAGGCAACCTAGAATGTCAGTTCCATATCACTGTAATAATGAACTCTCAAGAAAGAGTAGTGTGTGACTATACGGCATCTGTAACTAATTTTTAAAAAGATCTGTCATTAACACCAGGTGGCACTAGTGGTAAAGAACCCGCCTGCCAATGCAGGAGACTTAAGAGATATGGGTTTGATCCCTGAGTTGGGAAGATCCCCTGGAGGAGGGCATGATAACTCACTCCAGTATTCTTGCCTGGGAAATCCATGGACAGAGAAATCTGGCAGGCTACAATCCACAGAGTCGTCAAGAGTTGGACATGACTGAAGCGACTTACCACGCACGCACGTCATTATTTACACTTATTCTGGAGGAAAAAAATCAGTCATGGACTATGCTGTATGAATTTAATCTGAAGCATGGCCTACTTTTGTTTTTCTTAAACTTGTATTTTAATATAATCTGAGAATTAGGGATAATTAAAATGGTCTCCTTACATATCAGATAGTAATTTCCAGAATATAAAAGAGCAAAGATGTATTTTGATCCTTTTTCTGACTTGAAACTAGGCATAGATTGCCATAGAAAACATAAAACTAAGTATTTTCCTTTCCATTGAAGATATGGTTTTATTCCTAGGAAGGTACATTCTGAAAGCAAAATTATTACTTGGGTAGATATTCTTATAATGCTTAATGACTGATAGTCAAAAGGTCTAGATTTCAGAGTAACTTACTAATTTGGTCACATTAAGGTAAATTTTGTGCCCAGTTCATCCTGGGTATTACACTGGCCTAAGTTGATTTTTATTAATGCATTACTGAAAGTTTTACTATTACCAGGATAACCTTGGTAACCCTGCTTTCCATTTTTCTCAGGTTACAATTATCACAATCATCCTCTACGTGGGAGCTTTGATTTTTGTTCATCCATATATGACAATGAATCTAGAATGTTTCCTGAGGAAAACCTTAACCCTGAGTGTAGTATTCCAGAATTCTCTCAGCCCACTTCTTGTTCATGTGTCTTGGTCTTACTCCTGAATTTCCCCAGGAGACTATTAATTTTCAATTCCATTTGTTTTAATGCCAAAATTTATATCTTGTCCTTAATTGGCAACATAGAGCCTGCTCACATTCCTAGCAGAGAATATAACCTTGAGCTCTCTAGTGCTCAGAAAGATCTAGTCTTTTGATCTAATGATAAAAAATCTCAATTATGGAAAATTATATTTTAGGAGGATGGCCAGGAAGCTAGGCAGTCCATCCTTCATGATAGATATTAATACATGTTTCATTGGGAACAAAAAAGGTTTTTAAAAGTCAAGTAAGTTTCCAATGTTAATGTGCAACATTAATCACAAGAATATAGTGTGCAGTACCACCCAAACTTACTTGAAATCTTTTTGAGGGTGGCTACCTATTACCATCTCAAAAAATTATTAGTCTAATATTTTTGGAAATTTCCCACTTGAGGTATTTTAAATTTGATTCCTGAATCAGGTCACACCATAAGAGAACTAAGCAATTAGCATCTTTTAAAACTCCTAATTTACTTTTAATAATTTGTGCTATAAAAAGTAGCCTGGGGAAACTGCTCCTCTGGAATTGCTGGTTTGTACTGAAAACATGTATTGGATTGTGTTTGATTAAAAATCTTAAAAAGCCATTTTTTTTAACCCTCTCACAGTCAGCACATAGACAATTTGTTAATTATAGCTAATAATTATTTACTTTACTATTGATTTAAAACCAATGGGTATATTGTTCCTTAGAAGGTATCAAAATAATTAGGAGTAGGGGCTAATTCTCACAGTAAGTGGGGGTTAATAATATTAACAAATCAGTCTTACAAAGTATTATCTTACATAATAAAATACTTTCCAATCTAGAATGCAAATAATGTCTCATTGAGAAACTCTCTAACCACTGAGAAATAAAGTCAAATTCATTACACACCCAACTTTTATGGGGTCCATGGGGTCGCAAAGAGCTGGACATAATTGAGGGACTGAACGACAACAACAATCATTCTTATGACTACTGAGACTATATAATTTATCATCCAAACTTGACAACATGACTAAAATATGTAGAGAAAAGAAAAGGATAAAGAACAGCCAAAACAAGTATGAAGAATAAAGTATAGAAACCTTCCAGATATCAAGATTTATTTTAAAGCAACCATAAATAAAACTATTTATTACAGACACAACTATAATTAAATCTATGTGTTAGTAAACTATGTATAGACAACCCAATCCATAAAACAAAATTCAGAAACACGTGTATAGAAATTGATATATGATAGCAATGGTATTACAGATAAGAGAGAGAGGATTATTATTAATTTATACTAGGACAGTTGGTTATCTATAAGAAAAACTAGAATACAGTCAGACCTGGTGATGTGTTGGCATTAGATCAAACCATTCCTAAATGGTCAAGAATTTCACAAGTGTATTCTTAAAACACTGATAGATGGGAGTCACCACAGTGGGAGTATTTATACTAGAAATCTGCAAATGCTGTGTATCAGGACTATTTCCCCCCCAGAGAGCCAGTTTACCATCACATCATTGATTGGATATCACCTCCTACCATCATACACAAAAATCAGTTCTTTAAGTGGATTAAAAATCTAACCGTTTAAGAGCAAAACTTTAAAACTAAAAGAAAGTATATACAAGAAAACATCTTTTAAATCTTGATACTAGTAAGGAGTTCTAAACAAAAAAATCATGTAACTTTAGGATCAAGTTTGTTAATTTGACTGTTATAACAAATTTTAAAACATGCTAAGGTGTCATCAAAAAGTGTTATTTGCTTATTCGTGTTTGACTCTTTGAAACCCCATGGACTGTAGCCTGTCAGACTTCTCTGTCCATGGCATTTTCCAGGCAAGAATACTGGAGTGGGTTGCCAAGTCTTCAAAGGACACCACAAAAGGAAAAAAGAAATCCAGATTGGGGGATGTAATTACTTCACACATAACAAAGAATTTGTATCCAGAAATATACTAAAACCACCTACAAATCAATAAGGAATAGATAGATAACCAAACTGATGAATGGGAAAAATACTTGAAAAGGCATTTTATTCAATTATAAGTAAATATTTATATTTACTACATAAAGTATAAATATTTAAATATAAATGAACTATAAACATTTAATATAAATATGACATTTATATTATAAATATTTATAAATTTATTTGTAAATAAAAGAAAGAAGAGGATGCCCCAGTGGTCCGTAACAAGTTCTCAACCTTATTGTGTAATGAATTTGACTCAGGGAAATGCAGATTGATAGTATAATAAGACATTTCACTTCTCTTTTATTAGTTAGAGTGTGAGAAACCCTAGTGCTGAGAAAAATGTAACACAATTCTCCTACACTGCTCGAGAAAGTTTACATTGGTTAAAACCACTTTGAAGAGCAATTTGCAAGTCAGTAAATTGAAGACATTGTAGCAGATAGCTAGTTCGTCTCTGACATTCATTCATTCATTCTGATCATCTCTTGGTGGAGGGTGAGGAGCGATGCAATCGGGAGCAATGGTTTGAAATGTTATTTCTTGAAGACAGGAAAGTTCATGATTATAACGTTTTTCACTTGACCTTTTTTGTAGGCCAAAATCATTTTAAAGATGTTTATAGCTTATTGGGTGATAAATGTCTCCTCAACAGCTCGTGACATTCAATAAAATCAGTAACATGTTTGCGTTGTTATTAGTAAGTCTTATCTAACTAATTTACAAATTTTAAGTGTGCAAACTTCTTGTAACATCTTAACAGGACAAGAAATTAAAATGTTACAACCGCAAACAGTGATAGAGGAGAAATACGTGGGCTTCAGGAATAAATTGAGAACATAAGGAGGGGGAAAAAAGATGCGGGAAGTGGAAAAACAAGACGCTTTTTGCCACCCGAATTAGAAGTTATGTTGAAGGACAGAGGCTTGCAGCGCAAGGCGGCGCGTGCGCAACCAGCACGACGCCCTCCCCGTCCCGCTCGGCTCAGGCCGCGGAGGAAGTGACGCAGGCTGAGGGGCGGGGCGGGCGCTGCGCCGGAAGTGGGTTGCAGTTAGTAAATAAGCTGGGAAAGCGGGGAGAGGGTGCTGTCTCCATCTTGTTGGCATACGCTGCTCCTGCGACGCTGTGGAGATGGGGAGCGTCTTGGGGCTGTGCTCCATGGCGAGCTGGGTAAGCTGGTTGTTAGCGGCCTGAGGGGTGCTAGCGTGAGAGATGAAAGAGGAAAGCCCCCGAGCAGGCCTGGGCGAGGCCCGGCGGGACCGTGTTACCCCACCCAGCGAGGAGGCCTTTCTTTCCCGTTTTCTCCCTGTCTCCCTTGGCCACTCCGACACAGCTTTGCGGCCCTGAGTCTGGAAGAGCCGACTCGTGTGGCCACGAGGAGCCGTGGACCTGAGTGAATGACCCGGATGGGAGATTGCAAGCGGAGAGCTAATGGGAGTCTTTCTTCCCCCACCCATTTTTCATGAAGGCTCTTCCCTATTCTTCCAGGCCCCTTTTTGTCCTTTTCGTCTTCCTGGGCCCTTTCTACAAAGGTCTTAGGCCGCTTCGTTTTGTGGAGTACCCCATCTCTCCTCGTCATCTCCTCCCAGCGACCTCAGACTGCAGCACTGTCATCCCCGGAGGCCTCTTTGTTCTGTCGCGCAGACTGCAGTTAAATGACGGATATGTAGGGCAGCTCGGCAATACTGATACAGTTACATGCTTTTTAAATAGTCCCCACTCTGCGAGTGAGTCCTCGAGCTCAATGATACGAGAAAATTATGTATTTCTGAAATAAGTGTTTGAAAAAGCTGGTCAGTTTTGTGGTATCATATACCCGTTTTTTGACAGAAAGATGCTTGTGTAATTCGACATCTCACTTTTAATTTGGTGTACGTTGCATTTTGATTAGATAGCGTTGTTGGAGTGAAACCATTCTTCATTACAGTGGCAGGATTTTTTGATTCAGGTGGTACAAATTTGAGTTTGATATAAACACTTCCCCCGTCCCCCAACAGACAAAAATTGACTTTACAGTTAATAAAGATATTTGTAATATGGGGCGAGATATTTGGGTTCAAATCTTAGTTCTTTAACCCATGATTTCTAAATTCTGTTTCTAACAATTGCTTGTCTGACTTCCCAGATGACTCCATTAGGTAGCATTTCTGTTGTTTTTGCATATCTGTTTTTTAAAAAGTTTTCAATGTATCTTCAACTGTAAATGTTAAATTTTAGTAAAATACTACATAGAGGTTACTCCAACCCAGGTCATTGTCTTGATTTTACACATATTTTTTTTTTTTTTTCTTGTAGCTGGGCGTGAAAAACTGGTGTATTTTTTCTTTCTTTCAAAGCTGGTATATTTTTATCTCAGTAAGGAAGTAGAGAATCTACTTGAAACCATTGAGTGTCTTACAAGAGGCATATTTAGGGTAATAAACTTTATGTATTGCAAAATGATTATTACAGAATTGTTTTAATTGGGGGGGGGGTGAGATGTTGTGTAATTCTACTTGTAAAGTCAGATATTGTCCAGTTAGCAAATGGGCATGTTCTTTATATAGTAAAGATTTAAAGGAGGGATACATGTTTTCCATTTCTAGACCTGTGATAATCAGTCTTTTTTGCCTCGAGGACGATTATGGTTAAAAAAGATTTGGAGGATTAAAAAAAAAGTGTTTCAAATCGTGTTAGTGAACAATGTGGGAAAAATTACATTGGTATTAAAATTTTTACAGCTTTATCTCCACTTAGTCACACTTCTACAGACACAGCCTTTTAGTTACTGTTAATACGAAGGTGCATTGGAAAGATGGTAACGGGGAGACGCTTTCTTATCTTCCAGTAATTAGGTCTCTGGTGGCTAAGGCTGCTCATCATGGTTCTAGGCAATTCTGGTTATTTTTTTCCTCTTTCTTTCCTGGTGTCTCTGTCTCTTTATTTCTGAATTGTTCAATTGTAGTGCAGTTCAATAGCAATTAAAGGGAATATGCCTTGTATTTTACACATCGATTTCTTCCATGGTCTTTAACAGTCAATATGCTCATTTACTTAGAGGTTTTGATATACTGAAATTTAGTCAAATATTCAAAAGTATTAAGGTCGTTAACTTAGATCAGTTAAGCCAGAATGAAGATGAACCTCATTCTTTCTTTGCTCAAGTTTCTTTAGACTTAATCAATTTTTATAAAGATTTTTTTGTTTCAGAAAACGGTAGAAAATGTCTGAACCATGAAAAAAAGTGTAAAAAATTACTTGTGATACTACTGTATATCACAGAGAGTGGAGTGTTAATTTTTTTTCATTGTGGGTTTTTTTGTTTTCTGTTTTTGCTATTGAGTGGTCTAGAATTAGATTGATCATAATGCTTGGTTCAAGCATTGCTATCTATCTGATTGGTGATTAAGCATTTTTATAAACATAGGTGGACCTGCTACCTAATCTTGTAACTACAGCATCACCAGCAATTGATACTTAAACTTAAGTGCCTTCCCTACCCCAGTCTTAAAATGCTGCTAGTGAGTAGTGTTGACTTTTTGAATCACTGTATTTTGTACACAATAACTATCATTTTTTGCTCAAGATGTTAAATAATTGAGAAGAAGCTTGTGATTCCTGACTGCTTATTTTGTGCAGTCTCTTGCTAGATTTTTATTTTTTAGTACAATGACTTGATTTTGTAGAAACGATTCATAGTTGCCATAAATAGCCAAGCAGTGCAGAGAACGAAATGTAAATGTCACCAACAAAATTCCACCACCATAGCATTTCTTCTCTCTCAGTGCGTGCATACACATGGATGAATAAACAGAAATAACTTTTTTAAGGAGTGGTAGTGCAGTTAATTTTTTCTGAATATAACAGAAGAATGTAAAAGTAAAGGAATTGCTGAATGTTAAACATTTCTTCATCAGGAGAGAGGTTCTTAAAGAGTTCTCTCAGGAGATATTTCTGGAGCAGTGGTTCTCAGCTGTCCCCCAGGAAACATTGGACAGTGGCTGCAGATATTTTTCATTGTCACAACTTGGGATAAGGTGCTAATAGCATCAAGTGGGTAGAAGCCAGGAATAATGCTAAATGTTTTACCATACACAGGATAGCCCTCAACAGCAAAGACTTATTATTTGGCCCCAGATGTCAGTAGTGCTATATTTGAAAAATCCCTCTTCAGTTGGCTAGCATAAGAAATGAAATGAAATCTAAGGGTCTTAACTGCTCTTTAAAAAAGGCATTCAGCTAATCATTTTATTTTCACTGCTACCTTCAGCCTCTCTTATGGAGGTACGGGGTGCCACCTATTCCTGATCTGTTTGATGACCCTGTACAAATTTTATTGCTTTCTTTGCTTTGATGATTTATAATTCAACTTTCTGACCGGTTAACTCAGTATTCTGTTTTTTTTTTGTTTACCTTTTAATTTTATTCCTTTGATTAAAAATCTTTTATTTTTCATTTTATTGGTGTTTCTAAAGTAATTTATATATTCAATTTGCTGACTTTAACTAGAATTTTTGTCTTTTTTTTATAAGACTTTTGTTTATAACCATAATTCCTCAGTTGTTTCATGTTAGAACTAAGCCAATCATTCTTAAAGTATATCCTGGACTAAACTTACTGGAAATGCTGACTGGGTCCTAGCATTGTGGTTTAATATTCTCTCTGGTGATTCTGATGGAAAACCACTGTTCTACTCTTAAGTGGATTCATAGTTCAGAGCATTTTTTTTTTAACCATAGCTTCTCTCATTTTTTTTTATTTGTCTTCTCATAATTGACCAAATTTGGTCATCTAATAGATTTTTTTCAAAAAGAATTCATGGATGTTGAAGTCCTTGAACTTTTTCATATTTAAAAATGCATTCTTGAGAGACATTGTGGAGTGGTATGATAGTTTACACTTTTCTTTCAGGACATGAGTTATTTCTATGGATTATGTTCTGTCTTACCCTGCCCTGATAGCCATTTCCTTCTAACACATCTCATATACGCAATTGGTCTGTTTCTTCTGGCTGGGTGTCTGAAGAGTTTTATTTATCTTTAAAATTAACCAAATATGTCTGACCTTAAATCTTATCACTTTTTATTCTTCTAGAAAATAGTGGGGTTTTCTGAAGATACAGATTTATTTCTTTAAGGAAATTCTTACTGTATCTTTGAATGTCCTTTTTGTTGCATTTATTTAGAGGATTCTCCATTTTAAAGACATGTTCATTTCATGTTATGTTGCCTTTTTTCTTCCATATTATTTTTCCTATTTTTATTTTTGTCATTTTTCTTTCATTGATTTAATTTACATAAAATCCATACTTTGTAATGTGTGGTTCTGTGAGCTTTGACAAATCATTTAGTTGTGTAGCCAGTAAAGAACATTTGTCACCTTAAAAAGTTATGCCATCTGCATTCTGGAGAATCCCTGTGTTTTTCCAGAGTTTTGCCTTTCCAGAATGTCCTGTAAATGGAATCATACAGCATATAGCCTTCAGAGTATGGCTTCTTTTACTCAGTGAATTAGTATAATTCATTTAAGGTTCATTCATATTATGGTGTCTATTAGTAATTTCTTCCTTTTTATCGTTACATAGTATTCCATTACTTGGATGTACTACAGCTTGTCTATCCATTTAACAACTGAGAGGCATTTCCAGATTTTGGAAATGAAGTAGATGTTAGCATTCTCATAATGATGTCTTTCAAAGAGTAAAAGTGACTGTTCTTTCTGTGTTTATCTGCTTTGGCACTTTTATCAAAAGCCATTTACATGGGATTGGGTAGACTTTGAGTTAGTGATGGACAGGGAGGCCTGGCACGCTGCAATTCATGGGGTCTCAAAGAGTCAGACACGACTGAGTGACTGGACTGAACTGAACTGATTTACCGTATTTGTTCTTTTATTTGTGTCCATAGTTTTGGGTAAATTACCCTAGTTTGATTACTGTTGCTTTCAAGTTAGTCTTGAAATCAGGTAGTGTGATTCTTCCAACTCTTTCAACATTCTTTGAGCTATTAGAGCTCTTTTGCCTTTCCCTAAAAGTTTTAAAAGAAGCTAGTTGGTTGCTCCCAAACACCTGCTGGAATTATGATTGGGCTTGGGTTAAATTTATAGATCAGTTTGCAAAGAATTGTTA
Organism: Antilocapra americana; assembly: GCA_007570785.1. NCBI lineage: Eukaryota > Metazoa > Chordata > Mammalia > Artiodactyla > Antilocapridae > Antilocapra > Antilocapra americana. The sequence goes on from ML662442.1 coordinate 26,623,481, forward strand.
CCTTAATGAGGAGTCTTCCAGTCCATGAGCTCATTTTATCATGCCATTTATTTAAATCTTTGATTTCTTTCATTAGTGTTTTTTTTAATGTTCATCATTTGAAAGCTGGTGTATATTTTACTAGGTTTATAAATATTTTTGTTTAGTTTCACTTTCCAGTTGTTTCTTGTTAGTTTGCAGAAGTATAATTGATATGTATATACTGACCTTGTATCCTGTGACCTTATTAAACTTTCTTGTAGTTCTAGTAGCATTTTGTAAGTTCTTTGGGATTTTTAATGTTGACAATTATGTGTGAAGGAAAGCAGCTTTATCTCTTCCTTTCCAAAGTATGTACTTTTCTTTATTTTTCTTGCCTTACTTTTTGTTTTGTAAATGCCTCAAGTCGAGGATATTCTGTTTATTTGCTGAAAGTTTTTTCTGTTTTTCAGTTGCTCAGTCATGTCTGACTCTTTGTGACCCCATGGACTGCAGCACACCAGGCTTTCCTGTCCTTCACCATCTCCTGGACCTTGCTCAAACTCATGTCCATTGAGTCACTAATGCCCTCTCATCCTCTGTCATCCCCTTCTCCTGCCTTCAGCCTTTCCCAGTGTTGGGATCTATTCCAGTGAGGCAGCTTTTCAAATCAGGTGGCCAAAGTATTGGAGCTTCAGCTTCAGCATCAGTCCTTCAATGAATATTCAGGACTGATTTCCTTTAGGATTGACTGGTTTGGTCACCTTGCAGTCCCAGGGACTTTCAAGAGTCTCCTCCAACAATACAGTTCGAAATCATCAAATCTTGGGCACTCAGCCTTCCTAATGGTCCAACTTTCTCATCCATTCATGACTACTGGAAAAACCACAGCTTTGACTATATGGACCTTTGTCGGTAAAGTGATGTCTCTCCTTTTTAATATGCTGTCTGGGTTGGTCATTGCTTTCCTTCCAGAGAGCAAGTGTCTTTTAATTTCATGGCTGTGGCCACTGTCCACAGTGATTTTGGAGCCCAAGAAAATAATCTGTCACTGTTTCCATTGTTTCCCCACCTATTTGCCATGAAGTGATGGGACTGGATGCCATGATCTTGGTTTTTTTTAATGTTAAGTTTTAAGCCTGCTTTTTTACTCTCTTTCATCTTCATCAAGAGGCTCTTCCCAGTTCCTCTTTGCTTTCTGCCCTAAGGGAGGAGTAATCTGCATATCTGAGGTTAATGATACTTCTCCCTGCATTTTTGATTCCAGCTTGTGTTTCATCCAGCACGGCATTTCGCATGATGTACTCTGCATATAAGTTAAATAAGCAGGGTGACAATATATAGCCTTGACACACTTCTTCCCAATTTGGTACTGTCCTTGTTCTATGTCTGATTGTAATTGTTGCTTCTTGACTTGCATACAGATTTTTCAGGAGGCAGGTCAGGTGATCTGCTATTCTCATCTCTTTTAAGAATTATCCACAGTTTGTAGTGATCCACACAGTCAACAGTCAAAGGCTTTAGTGTAGTCAGTGGAGCAGGAAATGTTTTTCTGGAATTCTCTTGCTTTTTCTGTGATCCAGCAGATGTTGGCCATTTGATCTCTGGTCCCTCTGCCTTTTCTAAATCTAGCATCTACATCTGGAAATTCTCAGTTCACATACTGTTGAATCCTAGCTTGGACGATTTTGAGCATGCCCTTGCTAGCATGTGAAATGAGTGCAATTGTGTGGTAGTTTGAACATTCTTTGACATTGCCCTTTTTTGGGATTGGAATGAAAACTGACCTTTTCCAGTCCTGTGGCCACTGCTGAATTTTCCAAATTTTCTGGCATAGTGAGTGCAGTGCTTTGACAGCATCATCGTTTAGGATTTGAAATAGCTCAGCTGGAATTCCATCACTTCCACTTTGTCCTTAGTAATGCTTCCTAAGGCCCACTTGACCTCACACTCCAGGATGTCTGGCTCTAGGTGAGTTTTTTAATTTCTTTTATAATGAATGGGTATTGAACTTTTCGAATTACTTTTTTGCATTCTTTGCAAAAATTTACCCTGGTGGTAATTTTCTTCAGTCTGTTAATGTGGTAAACTAATTTGATTGAATTTCAAAAGCTTAACCAAAATTGCTTTCTCCCAGCTCAACCCCACCTGATTACAGTGTGTTAACCTTTTGTATGCTTTTTTAAAACTAGTTTTAAAAACCAGTTTTAGCTTCACAGAAAAATTGAGAGGAAGATAGAGATTTCCCATATATGCCCTGTGTCCAGACATACGTAGCCTCCTTTGTTGCAAACATTCCCCACCAGAGAGGTGTGTTTATTACAGTTACTGAGCCTACACTAACACATCATCATCTCCCAAAGTCTGTAATTTACATGAGTTCATTGTTAGTGTTGGGCCTTCTGTGGATTTGGACAAATATATAATGAAGTGTCCACTGTTACAGTAGCGTACAAAGTAGTTTCACCGCCCTGAAAATTCTCTCTGTATTTTGCCAGTTCATCCCTCCACCTGCTCCCCACTGCTTATCTTTTTGCTGTCTCCATAGTTTCGTCTTTTTCAGAATGTCATACAGCTGTGACTATAGATATATGTATGTATGTAACCTGTTCAGATTGGTTTCTTTCAGTTAGTGGTATCTATTTAAGGTTTCTCTATGTCTTTTCAGAGCTTCAGGACTCATGTCTTTTTTTCACTTATATTCCACTGTCTTAATGTATCATCATTTATTTTTCCATTTACCTACTGAAGGACATCTTATTTACTTCCAAGTTTTTACTCCCAGTTTCTCACAAGTCACTGTGACTTTGGCTGTAGGTGTTTTGATATTCTTTACCAAGTTGAGAAAGTTCTCTATTCCTAGTTTATTGAGAATTTTTACTGTGGATGAGTAGTGAAAGTGAAAGTCGCTCAGCCGTGTCCCCGTGGACTATACAGTCCATGGAATTCTCCAAGCCCGAATACTGGAATGGGTAGCCTTTCCCTTCTCTAGGGAGTCTTCTCAACCCAGGGATTGAACCCAGGTCTCCTGCATTGTAGGCAGATCCTTTACCAGCTGAGCCACAAGGGAAGCCCAAGAATACTGGAGTGGGTAGCCTATCCCTTCTCCTGTGGATCTTCCCGACCCAGGAATCAAACTGGGGTCTCCCGCGTTGCAGGCTGATTCTTTACCAACTGAGCTATCAGGGAAACCTGTGAATGAGTATTGGGTTTTGTCAAATGCATTGTATGTGTCCAAAATGTGATCATATAATTTTTGTCTTCTTGATGTGATGGATTACATTAATTCATTTTTGAATGTGAGCCAGTCTTGCCTTTTGGGACAAAGCCCACTTGTGTGTAATTCTTTTTCCTACATTGTTGGATTTAATTTGCTAGTATTTTGTTGAGAGTTTATGCGTTTATTCATGAGAAAGGTTAATCTTTTATTATAATGTGTTTGTCAGGTTTTGTTATTAGAATGATGCTTATTTTATAGAATTAGTTAGAAAATATTCCCTCTACTTGTGTTCTCTGGGATTGTAGAGAATTGATGTAATTGTTCCTTAAATATTTAGTAAAATTCACCAGTGAACCTGCCTGTGCCTAGTGCTGTTTTGGAAGGCTGTTAATTATTAATTAAATTTCTTTAATAGAGGTCTATTCAAATTGTTTCTTGTGTGTGAGTTTTAGCAGCTTGTATCTTTCAAAGATTTTGTCCATTTATCTAGGTTCTCAAATTTGTGGGCATAGAATTGTTCAAAGTATTCTTTCATTATCCTTTTCATGTCCACAGGACCTACCGTGACATCCTCTCTTTCATTTCTGATGTTAGTAATTTGTGTTATCTTTTCTCGTTAGTTAGCCCGGTTGGGGGCTTATTCATTTTATTGATAAAAGAACCCAGTTTTGTTTTCATTGGTTTTTCTGGCTTTGATTGCATTGGTGTCTAGGCTAGTTCTTTTTTTCTGTTTGCTTTCAGTTTAGTTTGCATTTCTTTTTCTTGTTTCCTAAGATGGAAGCTTAGATGATTGATTTTAGATTTTCTTTCTGGTAAATGCATTCAATGCTGTCAATTTGCCTAAAAGCACTGCTTTCACTACATCCTATAAGTTTCTATAAATTGTGTTATTATTTTAATTCAGATTTTTGAAAATTTCTTGAGACTTCTTTGACTTCTCTGTTTGTTTAGATAAGTGCATTGTTTTGAGAATTTGGGGCTTTTCCAGTTACCATTTTGCTATTGATTTCTAGTTGATTTCATTGTAGTCTGAGAGCAGTCAGTGTTCTTTCAAGTTTGATAGCGTATTTTATTGTCAGCAGTGTGGTTTGGGTTAATATTCCATGTTATCTTGGAGAAGAATGTGTGTTCTCTGGTTATTGGGTAGAGTAGTCTGTCGATGTCAGGTATCCATTTGATTGAGTGCAGCTGTCCTTACTGATTTTCTGCCAGCTCAGTCTGTCCGTTTCTGAGAGAGATACTGAAGTCTCCTTAACTGTGGCAGTGGAGTCATCTGTTTCTGCTTGCAGTTTGACCAGTTTTTGCACGCATAGTTTGATGCTCTGTCGTTAGGTGCATACATATTAGGAATTGTTAACATCTTCTTGGAGAGTTGGATCCCTTCATCATTATGTAATGTCTCTGTTTTTTGAACACTCCAACAGTCTGTCTTTTAATTGAATACATTTAGGCCTCTGATCTCCAAGGTGATTGTTGATAGATTTGGACTAGTATTTACTGTACTTGTTACTGTTTTCTATTTGTTGCCCTCATTTTTCCTGTTGTGTATTGGGGGAGGAGGGTGTTTAAATTAAGCATTGTATATAATTCCATTTTCTTTCCCTTCTTAGCATATCAGTTAAACAACTTTTAGTTTTTATAAAATGTTATTTGTTTTTCGGTTGTTGCCCAATTTATTAGTCCATTTGGGCTGTAACAGAATACGGCAGGCTGGGTGGCATGTGAACAACAGAAGTTTGTTTCCCACACTACTGGAGGCTGGTAGTCCAAGATTAGGGTGCCTGCATGGCTATCTTTTGTATCTGGTGAAGGCCCTCTTCAGGGTTGCAGACTGCCAACTTCTTGAGGTGTCCTCATGCGGTCGAATTCTCTCCGCCTCCTTTATGAGAGCACTCATCTCATTCACGAGGGCTCTGCCTTTTTGACCTAATATCTCATAACATCATCACCTTGTGCATTAGATTTTTGTAATATGATTTTCAGTCTGTAGCACTGAAAATTATATTATTTCCTCCTCTAGAGAATTTTGAACATTTCTTGCAAGCAAGTCTTAGAGTTTAGCAACAAATTCCATTTTATTTGAGAAAGTATTTGTTTTTCTTTTGAAGGATAATTTACAGAGTACAGAACTATCAGTTTGGTGGGTTGTTTTCTCTCAACACTAAAATATCTCTCTTCACTTTTGTTTGCCTGGTGTCTGAGAAAAACTTGGATATATCAATAATTCGTCCTTTGTTTCTCTGTAGGTGAGGTGTTTTTCCTCTGGCTTTTACCACGATTTTGTATTTTCTGTTGCTTCAAAGTGATTTACCTAGGTGTAGAGGTTTTTGTTGTTGATTTGTTTTGTGGAGGGTGGGATGTGTATGTCTGATGTTAATTTGGGGAAAGTCTGTCACTTAAAAAATATTTCTTTTCCTTGTGATATTCACATTATGTTTTACCATTTGCAGTTATCTCACAATTCTTGGATATTCTGTTAAACAGAATGTTAGTCTTTACTCTTGGCTTTTCAGCTTGGAAAATTTCTGTTGATATAGCCTTAAGCTCAGAAATTATTTCCTCAGTCGTGTCTGCATTTTTCATTTCTGCTACTGTTTTTTGTTTCTAGCATTTTTTTTGAAGGATTTTCATTTCTGCTTCTTATAAGCGATCTACTTTATTCAGTAGAACCCTTAACATATTATAGTTTTATATTTTTGGTTTGATAAATCTGACATCTCTGCTATGTCTGGTTTTGATGCTTGTTCTGTCTCTTCAAATTGTTTTTTTGCCTTTTGTAATGCCCATAATTTTCTTGATAGCCAGACACTATGTACCAGGTAAAAGGAACTTGATTGTGTCCTGGTGAGGTGTGGGTGAAGGAGAAACATTCCATTATTCTCTGATTAGATTTTAGTCTTTTAATAAGCTTATGCCTCTGGATATTGTGAGCTTCCTAAATGTTTCTCAGTCTCCTTTTAACTGGGAAAGGATAGCTTGAATAAGCTGAGTATTTCTCTTCCTAGGTTATTTATCCTCTAGTAAATAAGCTAGACTCTATTTTAACTAGTTTCTCTTGAGGTCAGGTGTTCAGAAAAGAGGGTTCTAATATATTTTAAACTGGACCTCTCCTTTCCTACAGGAAGCTGGAAGGGATTTTTTTTTTTCAGGTTTACTGTGAGAACCTGATTGAACTAGTAGAAAAATTCCCAACTTTGTAGGGCCCTGTAACTGGGCTTTCCTGTGTTGTTTAACTCTCAGGCTTGTCCACGATGAGGCTCCAGCAGTCCTTTGCAGATCTTTCAGGATTTCCTTCCTGCACACTGGTTCCCAAATGAGTTTCCACTTGTGGACACTAATAAGCAATGATTCCCTGTATTTACCTATCTGTCTTTCAGTCTTGGGGGCAGTGACTTACCCTGTGTCCTCCCTTAACTTTTGGATTCTAGAAGAATTGTTGATTTTTTTGAGTCTCTTTGCTTTTTACTTTTCTTTAGCATGGAGTCGTGGTTTCCAGTCTCCTTATTTGTGAAAATGGAACAGGAGATCTTTGTATACTTTTTGTATTATTGACTTGACAGGATATTAGGGATTTTGTTTTGTTTTGTAATGTTCATAAAGGATGTCGGTATGTTGTTTTCTTGTGATATCTTTGGATTTTGTATCAGTTTTTTGCCTCTTCAGTTTTCCGGAAGAATTTGGGTAGAGTTGGTTTGATTTATTCTTTAAATGTTTAATGGAATTCACTAATGAAGCCACCTATTCCTGTGAAGGTTTTTAACTACAAATTCAATTTCTTGAATAGACACAGGGCCATTCATCATATATATTTCTCATCGAATGATTTTTGGTAGTTTGGATTTTTCATGGAGTTTTTCTGTTTTATCTAAGCTGTTGAATTACTGAATAAAATCGCTCATAGTTTTCTCTTATAATCCTTTGATGCTTACAGGATCGAAAATAATATCTTCTCTCTCATTTCCAGTTCTGATGATTTGTGTGTTCACTTTCTTGCTGTTTTTTTTATCCTGATCAGTCTGACTATAGGTTTCTAAGTTATAATGGTCTTCTAAAACTAACTTCACTGACTTTCTTCTTTTCTCTTTTTTACCTCATGAATTTATCTTTATCATTTCTTGTATTCTGCCTATTTTAGCTATAATTTGCTCATTTAATAACTTAAGATGAAAATTCTGATCATTGATTTATTTACTTTTATCTAACATAGCCACTTAAAACTGTAGGCTTCTTTTAAACATCGCTTTTGGTACATTCCAAAAATGTGATACCTTATTTTCATTGTTTCTTTTTTGACCTCTTCTGCTTGTGAATTAGACTGTGTTATTTAGTTTCTGGAGAAATAAGTCCTTCTGTTACTGATCAGTATTTAATTCCATTGTGGGCCAAGAAAACATGTATGATTATATTTATTGAGATTTGTTTTGTGGCCCAGAATATGCTCTGTTTTGGTTAAGTGTTCTCTGTGTTTTGAAAATAATTTTTATTCTGCTTTGGTTAGATGGAATATTCCCTGAATGTCAGAGACGATTAATGATACTCTAAGCTTTTCTATATGTATATTGGTTTTTTTTTCTATTTCAGTTAATGAAAGAACATAGATGTGGACTTGTTATTACTCTTTTCAGTTTTAATAAATTTTGTTTGATGCATTTTGAGGTTCTTTTTTACATGCAGAAATATTTACGATTATATGTTGTAAGTCTCCTTATTGAATATCCTATATCTCTGTGTATGTCTTTTGTTATGAAATGGCCCTCCTTATTCCTGATGAAATTCTTTGCTCTGAAATCTATTTTATCTGATACTAGTGTGTGTGTTTATGTGTATATGTGTGTATATACGCACACACACACACAGACACAAAATATATATATCTATATTTAATTTTCAACCAGCTCTGTCTTTGTGTTTAAGTGGGTTTCTTGTAGACAAGATAGAGTTAAATCTTAACTCTTTAATCTGACAGTATGCTTTTTATTATTAGGCAGTATTTAGTCTCTTTATATTTAATGTGAGTATTGATTATGTTTGGGCTTAAATCAGCCATCTTTCTATTTGTTTTTTGTTTATCCTTCCTGTTCATGGTCTCTTTTCCCTAGTTTTTGCCTTATTTTGGATTGATTAGTGATATCTTTATGTTTTTTATGTTTTGGCTTACTAGCTGTATTCCTTTGTTTTGCATTTTTAGAAGTCACTGTAGGGTTTATAGTATTTATCTTTAACTTATTACACTGCCTTTGTGTGATACCATTCTGTTTCTAATTTAAGTATACAGTAGTATAGTTGAATGTCTCCTTTTATAGCCTGTTTGTAATGGTCACATATTTTACTGCCATCTTTGTTATAACCACCCAGAATACATTGCTCTTTTGCTTTAAAAAGATAATAATATTTTTTAAGTAACCTTTTTATATTAAAACATAGTTAACCATTTCTTTTTGTTCACTTCTTTTATGTAGGTCCACATTTCTGGTGTAACTTTCTTTTCACATTTCTGACAGTTTAGCTTTGTTAGTTTTGGGGTTTTTTCATATGCCTAAAAATGTCTTTACAAAGATATTTTTACTGAGTATGAACTTCTGTACTTACAGTTTTCTTCATTCAGGCCTGATTTTTGCATTGCAATATTTCTTACTAGAAGTCTGATATCTTTCTTTTTCTTTATATAATGTGCTTTCATTTTCTGCCTGCTTTTAAGATTTTCCTGTTTATCATTGTTTTTAAGCAGTTTATTTTTTCAAACCATTTTTTCTTTTAATTTCATTTCTTTCTTTTTGGCTGTGCTGGGTCGTTGTTGCTGTACAGGCTTTTCTCTAGTTGGGGTGAGCGGGGGCTACTCTTCATCGCAGCGCACGCGCTTCTCTTTGTGAGAACAGGCTCTGGGATGCTCGGGCTTCAGTAGTCGCCGCACACGGGCTCAGGAGTGGCCATCTCCCAGCTTTAGTGCGCAGCCTTAGTTGTCGTGGTCGAGCATGGGCTTCGCTGCTCCAGGGCACCTGGGATCTTCCCAGGGACCAAACCTGTGTCTTCTGAATGTCAGGGGAATTCTTCACCACTGAGCCAGGAAGGAAGCCCTTAACAGTTCATGATGTAACTTGCTGTGTAGTTTTCATTATGTTTCGGTTGAGTTTCTTGAATCTGTGAGTTTATGGTTTTCATTAAGAACATTTTGCCAATTACTTCCTCCAAAGGACTCTCCTGTCTCCTCTGTTCTTCAGAAGCCCCAATTTAACCTGTATTAGGCTGTTGGAAGACGCCTACTCCTTGGAAGGGAAGTTATGGCCAACCTGGATAGCATAGTTAAGGCTATGGTTTTTCCAGTAGTCATGTATGAGCACCGAAGAATTGTTGCTTTTGAACTGTGGTGTTGGAGAAGACTCTTGAGAGTCCCTTGGACTGCAAGGAAATCCAACAAGTTCATCCTAAAGGAAGTCAGTCCTGGGTGTTCACTGGAAGGTCTGATGTTGAAGCTGAAACTCCAATACTTTGGCCACCTTATGCGAAGAGTTGACTCATTGGAAAAGACCCTGATACTGGGAAGGAATGGGGGCAGGAGGAGAAGGGGAAGACAGAGGATGAGATGTCTGGATGGCATCACCCACTCCATGGACATGGGTTTGGGTAGACTCCGGGAGTTGGTGATGGACATGCAGGCCTGGCTGCTGCGGTTCATGGGGTCACAGAGTTGGACACGACTGAGCCACTGAACTGAACTGAACTGAGGCTGTTGGAAGTTGTCTCACAATACTGATTCTCTGTTGCTTTTATTCTAGTCTTTTTATCTCTCTTCTCATTTTGGATTGTTTCTTTTGCTCTGTCTTCAAGTTTGTTTGCCTTTTCTGCAGTGTACTTTTTGGTTCAGATACCTTTTCATTTTCAGAAGTTTGATATGGACATAACCTTCCATGTCTCTCCTTGACATGCCGTGTTCTCCTCAACTTGAGCAAATGAAGTATAGTTACAATAACATAGTCACTAAGTCGTGTTCAGCTCTTTGCAACCCCATGGAGTAGAGCATACTAGGCTTCCCTCTCCTTCACTGTCTCTGAGTTTGCCCAGATTCATGTCCACTGAATCAGTGATGCCATCTAACCATCTCGTCCTCTGCTGCCCCCTTCTCCTCCTGCCCTCCATCTTTCCTAGCATGAGTCTTTTCCATTGAGTCAGCTCTTCATATCACATGGCCAGAGTATTGGAGCTTCAGCTTCATCAACATTCCTTTCAGTGAACGTTCAGGGTTGATTTCCTTTAAGATTGACTGATTTATCGCCTTAACAGTCCAGGGGGCTCTCAAGAGTCTTCACCAGCACCACAGTTGGAAAGCATCAATTCCTTGAAACTCAGTCGTCCTTTTTTTTTTTTTTTGACACTCAGTCTTTTTTATGGTCCAGCTGTCACATCCATACATTACTGGAGAAACCATAGATTTGACCATACGGACCTTTATTGGCAAAGTAATGTCTCAGCTTTTTAATATGCTGTTTATGTTTGTCATAGCTTTTCTTCCAATGAGCCAGCGTCTTTTAATTTTGTGGCTGCAGTCACTGTCCTCAGTGATTTTGGAATGCCATTTTTTATAATTAAATTCAGTTATCTATATAATTTTCGGGCTGGTTTTTATTTGTTGACTTTGTTCCTCATTACAGCTGTATCTTCCATACTGGCATGCCTGCCAGTTTCTTATTAGCTGTTAGATATTGTAAATTTTACCTTGATGGGAGCTGGATATGTTGTATTTTTTAAAAAGCATTCTTGCTATTCTTAGACATAGGTGAGTTATTTGAAGAGAATCTTTTCAAAGTTTGCTTTTAGTCTTTGTTGAGATTGGAGTGGCTTTTTCAGCTTTATGGCCAGTTTCCACACTCCCCCCCTCCCCCCAATACTGTGTAGTAAAAATCTTATAATTTTACTCAAGGCCTCATGGATTATAACATTTTTTCTGCTCTGGTTTGTAATACCGCCCTGCCCCCTAGAGGAATTTAATCAAATCAGCAGAGCTGATCAGTGCTCTGCTGAAGACGGAAATGGAAGCCTCTGCACATCTCCAGAGCTGTCTCAGTATAGCTTTCTCCTTTATTTTTTATGTCCTGTGAACTCTGTCTGCCTTCACTTCCCTAAACTCTCAACTCTGTCCCAGCTGTGTCTCCTCAGTTCAGTAGCCTGCTGGCCCCTGCTGGCCCACTCTGGAAACTCTTCCCAGGCAGAAAAACTAGACTTCACGTTGTTTCATCTCTCTTAGAAATTAAGTATCCTAAATTGCCCGTTGTTAACTGTCTGAAAAACCATTCTTTCTTTTTATTTTTCCCCATGGATTGAGGCAGTAGGGTAAGTCTGGTCACTGTTACTGTGTGTTGGCCTGAATTTATGGTACTTAGCCAGAATTTATCTATCAGTATTTTTATTTTCAGCATGTTTGTTTTGTTCCATGATAGTTTTTAAAGCAGGCTTTTCCCCTTCTCATTTCTCAGCCGTGCAGTCCTCCTTTTCAACCTGTTCTGTTTCCTTTTTGAACTCTCCTTTTTGCTCCAGGTGAACCAATTTTAGGGAATTTCCTTTCCTTACTGAGTTATGTTTTATTTCAGATTGGATTTTTCAAATGCCTTTGTTTGTTGTTGGGGCATGTTTGTTTATAAGTGTGTTTGTGTTGTTGCCATGCCATTTACTTTTACCTTATTGAAGTGTAAGTACTTCTGATCTTACCTTATTTAGTTACTGCTGTGTGTCTGACTTCTATACTGCTCCCTTCCTGTGGTATCTGGTAGTATGGTGGAGCTCAGCCTGGATTGAGGTCAGTTGTTTCAAGAATACTTTAACTTTGCCTTTCTGAAATATTGTTAAATTCCATAACCGGTATTTGCCTCACGTGCTTATTTAGGGAGATAGCCTGTTTTCCTGGGGTCTACTACTACTTGAGTGTGGAATTCTGTTAGAGAATGCTAGCTCACTCCACTTGTTCACTTAATCCCATTTTACCTAATTCTAATAGGAACTTTTACTTTGTGGTTATCAGCACCACCAAGTCGAAAGAGGGAAAAGATGAGAATACCAATTTACTTCTTTTCCTTCTCTGAAGTATCTGAGAAACCTTAGACTTTTGTGAATTCAGCCTGATTTCTGGGGGTTAAAAGGTAGGAGTTGGAGATCTGCTTGTAATTATGAATATTCCATTTCTTTTCTCAGCTAAACTTTGGGCCTTGTTGCTATTTTTTTTTCCTTTTTAACTGAATTTACTCATTTCGCTTGATATAAAGGGCAGACACTTTTTTTTTTGCTTTATTTTGCTTCATTTTTACCCAAAAGTTACCAAGTTTTATAGTTTCTAGATAACATGTGAACCAACTCACTTGTTAATTAATTTAACTTCATCCTTTTTGGAGTAGATAGAATGTAAGTTTTCACTGTATCATTTTAAACTGTACTGATTTTTAACGTCCTTTTTCCAGATACCATGTTTGTGCGGCAGTGCCCCATGTTTGCTGTGCCGATGCTGCCCTAGTGGAAATAACTCCACTGTAACGAGGTTGATCTACGCACTTTTTTTGCTTGTTGGAGTGTGTGTAGCTTGTGTAATGTTGATACCTGGAATGGAAGAACAGCTGAATAAGGTAAGTCTTTCTTTTTTTTTTAAATGATTAACTGAACCTTTCTTTAGTGTGTGTGCCTACTAAGTCACTTCAGTTGTGTCGGACTCTTTGTGACTCTGTGGACTGTAATCTGTCAGGACCTTCTGCCCATGGGATTCTCTAGGCAAGAATACTGGAGTGGGTAGCCCTGCCCTCCTCCTGGGGATCTTGCTGACCCGCCTCTGTTAGGTCTCCTGCATTGGCAGGCAGATTCTTTACCACTATCGCCACCTGGGAAGCCTGAACCTTTAGTATGTTTATGCATAAAATTGCTTCCAATGTGTTGGAAACAGAAGACTGTAAAAAGGAAAATAATACTTAATCTCAGTTTTAGTAGCTCATAATTATTTAGGAAGGACAAACAGTAAAAGTGGTTTATGAAATTGTGATGGTGGTTCAGAAAGTGTGCTGTGATAATAAGAGGAAATAAGTAATTTCCAGCTGAGGAAATGTCAGAATCACTGTGGGTCTCATGAAAAAAGGGGCACTCTAAGAATCAGTAAATTTTTTTATACAGAAATTGAAAAAACAGGAAGCAGAATGAGGATAAAAGCTTTTTGAGCCAAGTATGTATGCCTTAGGAAGATTTATCTGATAATTAGGAAAGAAGGCAAGCAGTTAAGTGTAGATGCTGTTAAAATGATGTAATCAAGAAGGGCATAGATAGCCTGAAATAGATTCCCTGAACATAGAATTGACTGGATCTGGATTTAAATATAGGCAGTGATAGAATAATAGTAAGGAGGTTCTGATCCTAGATAACTGAGAGGAAACTGTTAACTAAGAAAAAGAAAGAAAAGGTGTTTTATTAAACTTACCTCCTGCCCCTGCCCCCACCCCCTCACCAGGGAGTCAGGTTGTAAAAGGAGATGGGGAGAATGTAATCTAGTTCATAGTATGTTGGCTTGGGAGTACTTCACTACATTTATGTCTCTGTATGTGTCCAAAAGGAAGTAGAAAATATGAGTGTGTCACTCATACCAGGGATAGAGATGAAATTCAAACTGTGGAAGCATATTCTGAAGAGGAGGACCATTTGGAGTGAGCAGAGCTAGAACTTTGACAGAACGGGATTGGTGGAGAAAGGGACCCTCTAGTGTCTCCAGGACCAGTAACATCAGAATCACCAGCAATTTATCATAAATGCAGAAACTCATTTCTACCACTGAGTTCTACCACACAGTTCTAAAGGAACAGAGAAAAAAGAGAACCAAAAACATGTTTTGTAGATATTAGGAACAGAGTTTTAAGAGTGACAGGATAATGTCTGTGTAAAAAAGATGTAAAGGAGTGTGAGGATTAAGTAGTAGTCATTGGATTTGACAACCAGTATTTGTTTTGTTTTTTTTTTAAATTTTATTTATTTTAATTTTCTTTACAGTATCGTGTTGGTTTTGCCATACATTGACATGAATCTGCCATGGGTATACATGTGTTCCCCTTCCAGAACCCCCCTCCCATCTCCCTCCCGACAACCAGTATTTGTGTAGTGTCTTACAAAAAGCTGTAGTTTTAAGAGTGCTGGACCTAGAAGGATTGGAAGAGAAAGTTAGATGGCTCTGAGGAAATATATCTGGTGAGTATAAACTGCTAATTTGAGGATCTTTGTGACGAAGATGGCAAGTCTTAGAGGGAGGCTAAGTTTAAAACGGTTTTAGAATGGAGAGATATAATCATTTGCATTTTGAGAAGTTATAAGGGATCTAACTCGTAAGAGATGAGAGAGAATGTAGTCAAGAGTTAGTGTTCCTCCAAGGAAAGATGAATGACAATAGAAAATTTGAGATTGAGGAAGTATTTATGTTACATGACTTGCATTTTAAACCATGATTATCTGCTTGTGATTGACTTTGGGGTAAGGAAAAATCATTTAAGTTTGGGAAATGAGCTTATTACAGTTGTGAATGTAGCATTGTGCATAACATAAGTAGATGCTCAGTTAATTTTACTTAAGTCCTGGGTATAAGCAAAAGACATTCATATGGTTTTGTCATGGAACCAGTTGACTTCTTATGAATGGTTTTAGTTGATAGTGTTAGTTTGTATCACTTATTTATTTCATTTAAAAATATTTTTAAAATACTTTCTTGTACTCTTGTTTTCAATATGATTTTCTGAAATGATCTCAGTCTTTTTCAAGATTTTAAGTTAAAAAAAATAAAAATACAGCCAGCCATTTTGCTGTTAATCCAGTTCTATTTCTGATAGCTCAGTTGGTAAAGAATCTGCCTGCAATGCAAGAGACCCCCATTCGATTCTTGGGTCGGGAAGATCTCCTGGAGAAGGGATAGGCTACCCACTCTGGTATTCTTGGGCTTCCCTTGTGGCTCAGCTGGTAAAGAATCCGCCTGCAATGCAGGAGATGTGGGTTTGATCCCTGGGTTGGGAAGATCTCCTGGAGAAGGAGAAAGTAAAGGTTACCGACTCCAGTATTCTGGCGTGGAGAATTCCATGGATGATCCATGGGGTCACAGAGTCAGACGCAACTGAGCAACTTTCATTTTCACTTTACTTTCTGATCAATCCATTATTAAAAATAACACTTGTAGAATCAGGGACCAGATTTCAAAATGATTTTAAATAGCATTGGCTTTGAAAAGCCATCATTGTTCTCTTTAGTATTTAAAAACTGATTCAATTACTCTATAATTCTTTAAACTTAATATGTTTTTCTTTTATACATGTGATGCAGCATATAACAGTGGAATGTAAGTTTTAAAAAATCTTAGAATAAGTTTGAATAAGTCTGCAAGTTAAAATAGCATTCACTTTAGGATTGGCATTTTGTAGTTTATCCTGTGTGCACATAAAGTGAAAAAAGAGTTAAACCTCTCTTATGAAAATTTGTAGACTTACCTTGATTACATTTCTGCAAAAACTGTAAAGCGAACTTCAGTTTTCTGAACCTTAAGCTATTTAATTACACAGAATTTTCATTTTTACTTGAAAAAATTCTAGATTAGAAATTCTTATTTTTTCAGATTCCTGGATTTTGTGAGAATGAGAAAGGAATGGTCCCTTGTAATATTCTGGTTGGCTATAAAGCTGTATACCGTTTGTGCTTTGGCTTGGCTATGTTCTATCTTCTTCTCTCTCTGTTAATGATCAAAGTGAAGAGCAGCAGTGACCCTAGAGCTGCAGTACACAATGGGTAAGTATTTTAATAAACTTCACTTTAAAGTCTGGGTGGTCTTTTCTCAGTAATTTTGAGTCTGTCTAAAGAAAGTTTAAAATAAACTTGAACAATCTGCAGAATTATTTTGTTCATGAATGACAAAGTAAGAAAATCCTCTTGTCTCTACCAGATAATGTGTCAGAATTTGGAAATATAAATATTAAACAGTAGACTTGGGTGACTAATTGCTGTGCATAATATTTAGTATAGTTTACCCTTGTGAACAATACAGGTTTAAACTGTGCAGTCTACTTAAAGATTTTTTTCCAACAGTTAATAACTACAGTATTACACACTCCATGATCTCTAATTAACTGAATTCACAATTGAGGGCCCTCTGATACAGAGAGCTGTAATTTAGAGGTGGATTTTCAACCATACAGAGAGTTGGAGTCCCTAACCATAGCATTGTTCAAGGTTCAACTATATTTTCGTCCTAAAAAGATTTATCACATCTGTGACTAATAATGAGTTTATTCTTCCTCCTCTTAGCTTTCTGTAGGCCAATCTGACTACATAAAACTGAACTCAGTTCTTTACATGTACAGTGCAGCCAAAATGAAAAACTTTATTGCTTTGAAACAAGGTGGTTGATTTTCTAAAGGGTTATAATGGACAACCTAGACACTTCAAGGTACCTTTTTGTCAGTCTCCTTTAATATAGAGCAATGCATCTCACAATCAGTTTTGAATGTTTTGAATTTTATCACTGTTGCATCCCATAAATAAAAATAGTTTTAAGTATCTGATATTGCTTCTCTTTTAACATACACTATCAAAGACAGGAAGAATGAAATAAAATATTAGTGAAAAATGATGTTTTGGGCCAGGTTGATTTTTTTTTTTTTTTAATCATAGGTTGTTTTGATTTTTAATTTTAATTTTTTTTCACTGTTAAAACATCTTTATTAAATGTATTTTTAAACAGTTCTCAAAATACATTACAGGATGGCTATCACAATCATTTCCTGGGATAACATTTTTCTCAAAGTATGTACTAAGCACTCTTACATCATTGCTAATGGGTTTTTTTTTTTGCGATATAATTGACAGGTGATATTGTGAAAGGTTTAAAGTGTTCAGTTTAGTTGCTCAGTCATGTCCGACTCTTTGCAACCCCATGAGCTGCTGCACGCCAGGCCTCCCTGTCCATCACCAACTCCCAGAGCCCACCCAAACTCATGTCCATTGAGTCGGTGATGTCATCCAACCATCTCATCCTCTCTCGTCACCTTCTCCTCCTGCTTTCAGTCTTTCCCAGCATCAGGGTCTTTTTAAATGAGTCACCTCTTTGCATCAGGTGACCAAAGTATTTGAGTTTCAGGTTCAACATCAGTCCCTCCAATGAACACTCAGGACTGATCTCTTTTAGGATGGACTGGTTGGATCTCCTTGCAGTCCTAGGGAGTCATCTCCAACACCACAGTTCAAAAGCATCAATTTTTTGGTGCTCAGCTTTCTTCACAGCCCAACTCTCATATCCATACGAAAATGGAAAAACCATAGCCTTGACTAGATGGTCCTTTGTCAGCAAACTAATGTCTCTGCTTTGTAATATGCTGTCTAGGTTGGTCATAACTTTTCTTCCAAGAAGTAAGCGTCTTTTAATTTCATGGCTGCAGTCACCATCTGCAGTGATCTTGGAGCCCCCAACAATAAAGCCTCTCAGTGTTTTTACTGTTTCTCCATCTATTTGCCATGAAGTGATGGGGACCAGATGCCATGATCTTAGTTTTCTGAATGTTGAGCTTTAAGCCAACTTTTTCACTCTCCTCTGTCACTTTCAAGAGGTTCTTTAGTTCCTCTTCACTTTCTGCCATAAGGGTGGTGTCATCTGCATATGTGAAGTTATTGATAGTTCTCCCAGCAATCTTGATTCCAGCTTGTGCTTCCTCCAGTCCAGTGTTTCTCATGATGCACTCTGCATAAAAGTTAAACAAGCTGGGTGACAATATAAGCCTTGACGTACTCCTTTTCCTATTTGGAACCAGTCTGTTGTTTCATGTCCGGTACTAACTGTTGCTTCCTGACCTGCATACAGGTTTCTCAAGAAGAAGGTCAGGTGGTCTGGTATTCCCATTTCCTTCAGAATTTTCTACAGTTTGTTGTGGTCCACACAGTCAAAGGCTTTGGCATAGTCAGTAAAGCAGAAATAGATGTTTTTCTGGAATTCATTTGCTTTTTTGATGATCCAGTGGATGTTGGTAATTTGATCTCTGGTTCCTCTGCCTTTTCTAAAACCAGCTTGAACATCTGGAAGTTCACGGTTCACGTACTGCTAAAGCCTGGCTTGGAGAATTTTGAGCATCTACTAGCGTGTGAGATGAGTGCATTGTACGGTAGTTTGAGCATTCTTTGGCATTGCCTTTCTTTGGGATTGGGATGAAAACTGACCTTTTCCGGTCCTGTGGCCACTGCTGAACTTTCTAAATTTGCTGACATATTGAGTGCAGCACTTTCACAGCATTATCTTTTAGGATTTGAAATAGCTCAACTGGAATTCCATTACCTCCACTAGCTTTGTTCATAGTTATGCTTCCTAAGGCCCACTTGACTTCACCTTCTAGGATGTCTGTCTCTAGGTGAGTGATCACACCGTCATGATTATCTGGGTCATGAAGATCTTTTCTGTACAGTTCTTCTGTGTATTCTTGCCATCTCTTCTTAATATCTTCTGCTTCTGTCAGGTCCATACCGTTTCTGTCTTTTATTGAGCCCATCTTTGCATGACATGTTCCCTTTGTCTCTCTGATTTTCTTGAAGGGATCTCTAGTCTTTCCCATTCTGTTGTTTTCCTCTATTTCTTTGCATTGATCGCTGAGGAAGACTTTTTATCTCTCCTTGCTGTTTTTTGGAACTCTGCATTCAAATGGGTGTATCTTTCCTTTTCTCCTTTGCTTTCAGCTTCTCTTCTTTTCACAGCTATTTGTAAGGCCTCCTCAGACAGCCATTTTGCTTTTTTGCATTTATTTTTCCCGTGGATGGTTTTGATCCCTGTCTCCTGTACGATGTCACAAACCTCCGTCCATAGTTCATCAGGCACTCTATCTGATCTAGTCTGTTAAATCTATTTGTCACTTCCACTTCTCTTATAATCATAAGGGATTTGATTAGGTCATACCTGAATGGTTTAGTGGTTTCCCCTACTTTCTTCAGTTTAAGTCTGAATTTAGCAATAAGGCTTAAAGTGTACAAAAGATTAATTTCATATGTAGTATATATTACAATATGGTTACCGTCATATATTAACTAACACTTCTGTCACATCACATAATTATTATTTCTTAGTTGTGATGAGAACAATTAAGATCTATTCTCTTAGCAGCTTTAAAGTACATTTTTCTTTTTCAGATTCCACATTTTGGTAATATAATTTTTTAATTTGCATTATCTCATTTAGCATAATTCCCTGAAAGTCCATCCTTGTTGCAAATGATAGGATTTCCTTCTTTCTCATGGATGCATAATATTCCATTGTGTATATGTACTACAGTTTCTTTATTCATCTGTTGATACACATTTAGGTTATTTCTGTATCTTGCCAGTTATGAGTAATTCTGCTGTAAACATGGATGTGCAGACATATTTTCAGTACCCTATTTTCACTTTCATTGGCTGTATACCTAGAAGTAGAATTGCCAGACTGTGTGGTAGCTCCATTTTTGTATTTTTTGAGGAACCTTCATACTGTTTTCCATAGTGGCTGAATCAGTGTACATTCCCATTAGCGGTACTTAAGAATTCCTATCTCACCACATTGTCACCAACATTTGTTATTTCTTACCATGTTGGTGGCCATTCTCTGGTTTTGATTTACATTTCTCTGATGATTAGTGATGTTTAGCAACTTTTCATATGTGTGTTTGCCATTTGTATGCCTTCTTTGGAAAAATATTTAGTTTTGTCCATTTTTTGTTTTTTTCTAAACTATTGAGTTGTATGGGTTCTTTATATATATTTGATATTAACCACATTTTAATACATGGTTTGCAAATATTTTCTCCTATAGGTTGTCCCTTCATTTTGTTGATTGTTCTTTTTTTTCTGCAGAAGGTATTTTGTCTGAAGTATTCCCACCTGTTTGATTTTACCTTTGTTGTTTGTACTTTTGTTGTCTCCCCCAAAAATTCATTGCCCAGACTAATGTCAGGAAGTTTCTTCCTTATTTTCTTCTTCCTAGTATCAGTGTCTTCCTCGTAACTTTTGTGGTATCAGTTCTTAACTCACTGACTAGGGGGTTTTTGCTGGAAATACAGTCCTGTGCCTGGCGATTTTTATTTTAGTTGACCTGAAATTAATTCTGTTCTTTAATTAACACTTTGCAGAGTATTACATTCAATAGTTACACCTGACACACCTGTAAAAAAGCACCATGCATTTCATTTTCACTTTCCAAGTCAGAATCAGTCACTAAGGTTTATTTTATCTTTTTGTTGGTCTAATATTCATATTGTCTGAATCAGAACTATATTCTGTAGAACTGTCATCTTCTGAGATACTAGTATTTATGTTGTTTGGTCAGAGAAAGTGTCTGCATAAAAGTCACCAAAAAATTCTTCTTTGCTCAGAATTTCATGATGCATCATTTTTGAAAATTTTATGGTCATAAATTTATAACATACACAAAATTGGAGCAGAAGCCTAACAGGGAACTGTAAATGAAAACAACAATCATAAGTTCTGTAATGAGCCCCTACCAGTTCTAAGCTCTAAGAACTAAACACTGTGATGTTAATTGTATGGCTCTCTGAGAGAATATGATTTGTCTCTAGTCAGTAACATTCAGGTAACAAAAGACATGTCAATACATCTCCAGTCAGTAATGTGTTAAGTGTGTTTAAGTCTTCCATTCAGTTTGAGTTGATTCTGTGAATGGTGTAAGAAAAGGAGCCTGGTTTCATTTTTCTGAATGTGGTTATTAATAGCTTCAACAGTGTAAGACTGTTGAAGAAACTATCCTTTCCTACTGAGTATTCTTGACTCCCTTGTCAAATATTAGTTGATCCAAAATGCAAGGGTTTATTACTCTACTGTTCCATTGATCTGTGTGTCTATTTTTATGGTTTTACTGTTTTAATTAGTATAGCTTTGTAGTATAGTTTGAAATTAGTAAGTGTGATATTTCCAGGTTTGTTCTTCCTTCTCATGACTGATTTGGCTCTTTGGGGTCTTTTGTAGTTACATACAAACTTTAGGATTGTTTTTTCCCGAGTTTTTGTAAATGACACTGAAATTTTTATAGGGAGTACTTTGAATCAAAAGGTGGCTTTGAGTAGTATGGACATTTTAACTGTTCTTCACATCCACAAATGTGATTACATTTGTCTTTTTCAGTTTTTTTAATTCATCCAGCCACTGCCTTTTGGTTAGCAAATTCACTTTATTAGCATAATTATTGATTTGTAAGGACTTCTTAATGCTATATGTTAGTCATTGTTGTCTGGTTGGTTGTTTTCATCATTTCTGTTTTCTCTGTTAACACCTAGATAAATTGGTGATTTTCTTTGTAAACTAGTGGTATATTTTGCTTCTCTGTCTTCTACTCTAGCTTTTTGCTTTGTGGTTACCATGAGGCTTATGTAAGACATGTTATAAATAAAAGTTAATTTTAAGCTGATAGCAACTTTAAATGCATAAAATAGCCCTGCATACTTATTCCTCTTTTATTTTTTGATGTCACAGTTTACTCTTTTTTATAATACTCATTGATTTTTAATACTTTTTAAAATCTTTTTACTATAGTTTACGTTGCACACCATCCTGTTAAAGAGTTAGACCTTTATGAATCTGTGTGTCTCCTTTTACCAGTGTGTTGTATGCTTTTGTAAGCTTTCGTGTCATTAATTAGTGTCTTTTCATTTCAGTCTGAAGAATTCCTTTTACCATTTTTTACAAGACAGGTTTGGTGGTAGTGAATTCTTTGGATTTAGGGAAAAGCCTTATTTCTCCTTATCTGAAGGATAACTTTGCTGGACAGAGTAATCTTGGGTACTGGTTTTTTCCTTTCAGCACTATGAGTATGTCACTCAAAGTCACTCTGCTCTCTCTTGGCCTATAGGTTTTCTAAGAAATCCACTGAGAGCCTAATGGAAATTACTTTGTAGATCTCTTTTTGTGGACCCGTCTGGCTGCTTTTAGGATTCTCTTGTATTCTTTTGAGTTTTGACAGTTTTATCCTAAAGGTCTTTTTGCATTGAGATGATACTGTGATCTTACTAGCTTTGTGAACTTTGATGTTCATGTCCAGGTTTAGGAAGTTCTCATATATTATTTCTTTAAATTAACTTTCTGTCCCCTTCTCTTCTTCTGAAACCCTGATCATTCTAATATTTAAATTCCATATATTACTGAGGCTTTCTTCCCTCTTTTTCATTTTTTTCTCAGTTTACCCCTGATTGGGTTATATCAAAATGGTGGTCCACTTTTTCTGTCTTCCATTTGATCTACCCTTCTGGAGATCTCTGGGCTTCCCTTGTGGCTCAGCTGGTAAAGAATCCACCTGCAATGTGGGAGACCTGGGTTCGATCCCTGGTTTGGGAAGATCCCCTGGAGACAGGAAAGGCTACCAACTCTAGTATTCTGGCCCAGAGAATGCCATGGACGGTACAGTCCATGGGGTTGCAGAGTCAGACACGACTGAGTGATTTTCGCTTTCACTTCTAAAGATCTCTATTGCATTTTTTTTTTCATTTCTTTTCTTGAATTCTTAATCTTCAGAATATATTTGGTTCTTTTCTATGATTTCTACCTCTTGGTTAAATTTAGTGTTTTTTGCTTGTTTTCATTGAATTATTTTTGTATTTTCTTGTAGCTCATTGAGTTTGCTGAAAACAGCTATCTGCTAGATTGCAAGATTTTTATGCCTTTATGATCAGTGATTGCAGGATTATCGTTATCTTCGAGTGGTGAAATGTTTTCTTGATTCTTCATATTCCTTATAGTTTTGCATTGCTGCTTTCACATATGAAGTAGCAGACACCTCAAATCTTTGCTAGTTGTCTTCAGATGGAGTTATAAATCCGTTACTTCTGGGGTCTTTTTGGATTCTAGACACCTGCTTTGCACTTCTTGCTCTTTCTGTGTTAGAATTCTTAAGATTTTATGTCTTCTCTGGTTCTTTCAGTTCATCTGGCTTGCTACTGGAAATCTGTTTTCCAGACTTCTGTGTTTTCAAAAACTACTCCTTTGTACAGTGTACCTTATTTACACTTCTATATATTATCTCACTCATTTAAGTCAACCTGTGAAAGGAATCTAATA
Organism: Antilocapra americana; assembly: GCA_007570785.1. Taxonomy (NCBI): domain Eukaryota; kingdom Metazoa; phylum Chordata; class Mammalia; order Artiodactyla; family Antilocapridae; genus Antilocapra; species Antilocapra americana. Next base: position 26,646,717 of record ML662442.1, read on the forward strand.
ATCTCATTTATTAGAATGAATTAAAACAGCCTTTCCTTCCTGGTAGCTCAGTGGTGAAGAATCTGCCTGCTAGTGTAGGAGATGTGGGTTTGATCCCTGGATCAGGAGGAGAAGGAAATGGCAACCCATTGCATATTCTTGCCTGGAAAATCCCATGAACAGAGACGTCTAGTAGGCTGCAGTCCGGGGGGGTATAAAAAGAGTTGGACACTGAGTGACCAAACAACAACACAACAAAATAATTAGCATGTGATGGTCTTCTCATTTTCAGGATATCCTCAGAAGGAATAGAGTCCTCACAATAAAGTGTAGCTATTTTTTAAGAGCAGCTGTCAAAAGATTTCATATATGAAACCACTTGTTGAGTGAATATTTACTAATAAAAAATAATTTGTTTTAGATTCTGGTTCTTTAAATTTGCTGCAGCAATTGCAATTATTATTGGGGCCTTCTTCATTCCAGAAGGAACTTTTACAACTGGTAAGAAATCTTTTTTCTTTGTGTGATGCTGATATTTTATAAGGAAATTGAAAATAATTGTTGCCTGGGACTGTAACTATTTGTTTTGTGTTTTCCTTCCTCAGTCAAGACACTATGTAAAATTTTATTTTTCTTTCAGTGTATTGATTGTGGAAACAATAAAAAATGAAGCAGTCACTCATTTGTGATTTTTTAATTTTTTTTCCTTTCAGTGTGGTTTTATGTAGGCATGGCAGGTGCCTTTTGCTTCATTCTCATTCAGCTAGTCTTACTCATTGATTTTGCCCATTCGTGGAATGAATCATGGGTTGAAAAAATGGAAGAGGGAAACTCGAGATGTTGGTATGCAGGTAAGTTTTTTGTCTTACAGAACATCTTCAAGATAGTTGAACTTTGAAAGTGAAAGCAGCTTCTGGCTTACTTCACTCTGGATAATGGGCTCCAGTTCGGTCCATCTAAGTAGAATTGATTCAAATGAATTTTTTTTAATGCTGAGTAATATTCCATTGTGTATATGTACCACAGCTTTCTTATCCATTCATCAGTTGACAACAATACAGTATATTAACACATACATATATGGAATATAGAAAGACAGTAAGGAGAACCCAACATGCGAGACAGCAAAAGGAACGCACATGTATAGAATAGACTCGTGGACTCTGTAAATGAGAGAAAGGGTGGGATGATATGGGAGAATGGCATTGAAACATGTTAATTATCATATGTCTAATCAATCGCCAGCCCAGGATTGATTCTCGGGGCTGGTGCATCGAGATTTCCCGGGGGGGAGGGAGGAGGGAGGAGGGAAGGAGGGGTTTCTGGAGGGGGAGCATATGTAAACCCATGGTGATATCATGGTATTGAATGGCAAAAACAATAAAAGGGAGAAAAAAAATATTAGAAAACAAAAACAAAAAAAAAAAGGAAGTGAAAGCAGGTAGTAGACTTTGGGGAAATCATGATTTTTATGGTACAATTTACTGTGAGGAGGTTTTTTAGTTTAAGTTTGTGAGTGGCATCCTGTCACGTTATATGTTGCATGTCAACTAGGAAGGTACCCAGGAATGAGGCAATCATCCAAAAGACTGGGAATGGCTAAAATAGAATCTCCAAAGCATATTGCTGAGTAGATGTATATTTTATAGCCTAATTTCCTGGGAAGCTTCTAAGTAAAAGGGTAAAAAGTAAAATATTAAAGGGATGAGGACTACTAGAAATAGATAAAACAGTCGTACAATTCTGAAACATCAGCAAGCAGGAAAAAGAAACCACTCCAAAGCATTTTATATAAGTGCAAAGAATGCCTTTATGTGTGACACCTTAGGGAGTTATTATAGTAGTGTATTTAATGTGTGTTTATAATGATGAGCTTGAGTCCTATGGTTGTACTCTAAAGCAGGAATCAAAATTCGAGTGCTTACATCAGGTGACACAAATGAGGGAGGAGAAACAGTGTAAGTGCATTTTCAATACTTTTGCAAATAAAATTTTGGTGAATTAGAGTGTGAAGGCCTCTGCTTAGTTCCATCCAGTAATTGCCTTGTGGAAATGTAAACCCAATGTTGCTTAATTTTTATGAAGTTTTTCAAAAGAAGCTATAAATCTGGATTTTTATGTGAAATAGTCTGAGCTTCAGCTAAAAAATATATATTTATTTTAAATCAGTGAAAACTAAATCAGCATATCTGCTATATTCATATTTTCTTTCATACAACTAGTTTGTGATCTTTGATCTCACTGGTTAAAATGAAGAACTTGATATTCAAAAAAATAAGCTTTAATCATTTAGAAAATTTACTTATACAGAATGTTGCATTTTTTAATGTTAAATCTAATGCAAGAGTTTCTGCTTTGTTGCCTACTGTATCCCCAGGGCCTTTGTAGGTATTCAGTAAATATTTGTCTGATAGAGCATTTGTTAGTGAGTCACATTTACGTAAATACATACATATTAAGCATACATTAACATGAAAATTAAAAGTGCTTGTGTGATAGAAGAAACTCAGGTTGTCTTATTAAATAATGACAACTTGAATAGTTTTTTTTTAAGATTTTAGTTGATAAGGCAAAGCATTGTTCTGTGGGCTTAGCATTAACAAAATAATTTTCTTAATGCCCTTGTTTACAACTGAATGATATAACTTAAAAACTTTAATATTTTCCTAGTTAATTTTCTGTATTTTGAAAATAATGGCTAATGTTTCTGAATGTGTTTGGACACACTGTATGTAAATATTACTTTAAATGAAGATCATGTTTTATTTTATTACCCTTGAATTGCATCATAACAGTGCGCTATGTGTAAAGGCTGGCGTAGGAAATGGCAACCCATTCCAGTACTCTTGCCTGGAAAATTCCATGGACAGAGGAGCCTGATGGGCTACAGTCCATGGGGTTGCAGAGGGTCAGACATGACTGAACACACACTCATGCATGTGTAAAGGCTACAAAAGTCTTAGTGTGGTACAGGCCAGAATTAAATCTTTACCTGCTTTTATAGCCTGTATAGTGCTGATAAAATGTTGCTTAAAATAATATTTTTGAATAAAATTAAGATTGTTTTTAAAGCAAGCTGTATGCCGCATTCCTAATACTAGTGATAAAATCTAATTGTCAAAATATATTTTTTTCACAGCTTTGTTATCAGCTACAGCCCTGAATTATCTGCTGTCTTTAGTTGCTATCGTCCTGTTTTTTGTTTACTATACTCATCCAGCCAGTTGTGCAGAAAATAAAGCATTCATCAGTGTCAACATGCTCCTCTGCCTTGGTGCTTCTATAATGTCTATACTGCCAAAAATCCAAGTAAGCTTGGATTAGTTCATTCATTTTTATGAAGCTTCTGTTTTTCTAAGGTTCCCTAAATCTTGAATGATCACAATATTTTCCTGTTTTGCTTAATTGTTTTTTTGTAGGAATCACAACCCAGATCTGGCTTGTTACAGTCTTCAGTGATTACGGTCTACACGATGTATTTGACATGGTCTGCTATGACCAATGAACCAGGTATGTTTTGTTAGCTTGGATTTGTTTCTTTTAATGAATCCCACAAGCTTTTCTCTTTTTCAGAGATGGTCATTTTGTAAAATTAAGCTCATAGAGAAATGAAGAGAATGGAAATATTTCCATTCTCATATATTATTCCATGCTCATATAATACCATTTTCATCTTTGATGCTGTATTTTTTTTCCACTTAGTTTCTTCCTTCACTAACAAAACTATAAGAAATCATAGGAAAATTATAAGAAATATACCTGATTTGTATGGTGTATGTGATAGTATATGTAAAATTAAAAACTATTAAAATGCTTGTTGATTCTATTTTAATTTGTATAACAAGGTTTTTTTAAGTTCTTTTTGTTGGTGATTACCTTACAGGTGAATATAATTGGTCTTTGTAATCTTTTTATAGGCCAGTTTTATTGCATTTCATGGAAATATAAGTCCATATATGTTATTTGGGATGAAACAAATTGGAAAATAGATGTACTGCAGTACAATCTGCATTTGGTTGAATCCATGGATGCAAAATTGCTAATATGAAAGGTTGGAATATAGAGGCCAGCTATAAAGTTACATGCAGATTTTCAGTTCTGTTGTGGGTTGGTACTGCTAATCTGCTTGTTCAAGGGTCAACTGTACTGTTTTTTGAAAAGGGAAAAAATGGTCTCTTCCTCAGAATAAAATGACAGAATTTGTGACAGAAAAAAGTTTTCTGACTCTTAGATTTCATTCCATTTATAAATTTCATAGGTGCTTTATCACTAGTTGGATAAAGAGAGTTTTTTTAGTATACTAGAGAAAGATTCTTTATTTTTGTCCAGGTAAGTGTCTAGAAAAAAATTAATAGTAATTTGCTTTAGGGATTATCCTTATACAAGTAGCTTCAAGGTAAAAATCATTTTTCAGTGATAAGGTGGCGATTGATATATCTGGCATTGTGGGAGGTAAAAAACATGTTTGGGACACTTAAGTGAATACCAGCCCCATTTTAATTCTCTTTTACAAGAGTCAAGAGGCTGAATAAACATTAGATCACTATGATTTATGTACTCATTTCCATAAACTATTTGCTAAAATTCTAGTAACTGATTTTATGTGTAAACTATATTGCTTATATAACAGTGTAGTTTGATAAGTTGATAAACTTAATAAAATCACTATTGTTATTTCATAGTGTATAACAGGAAAGGCAGTGCATCTTAGTTTAGGATATCTGAATTTTATTCTTAACTCCGTTTGAGCTTTACTATTTTAAAGTAAAGTAAAAAATTTACTAAATTTCACCAGTTTCCTGATCAGTAAAAAGCTTAAGTCTCAACTCCTGCATGAGGTTGAAAATGAAATTGCTTTCCAACCAGTTCGATAAAACTAGCATTATATAATGTAAAAGTTCTTATTAATAAATACAAGTTGTCTTATTTTGTTTGTGCCTTTTTCTAACAGTTTTTTGAGTTTGCAAGTGTTTTCAGTTGTGCTCTGAAAAATTTTTGTACTTTTCTAACATTTTAATTTGACCTTAATTTACATTATAGAAACAGAATGTAACCCAAGTTTACTGAACATAATTGGATACAATACAACAAGCACTATCCCAAAGGAGGGGCAGTCTGTACAGTGGTGGCACACTCAAGGAATTATTGGACTAATCCTCTTTTTACTGTGTGTATTTTATTCAAGGTAGGAAAAATTTTAGATTGTATTTTTTTGAAGAGAAGCCCAGCTGTTGTTCATATATGAATGTTGTGTTTAAATTCCTTTTTTTTTCTCTTCTCTCTTTCTAAACTGTCTTTCATGTAGCATCCGTACTTCAAACAATAGTCAGGTTAATAAACTGACTCTAACAAGTGATGAATCAACACTAATAGAGGATGGTGGAGCCAGAAATGATGGATCACTTGAGGATGGTGATGATGTTCACCGAGCCGTAGATAATGAAAGGGATGGTGTCACTTACAGTTACTCCTTCTTTCACTTCATGCTTTTCCTGGCTTCGCTTTATATCATGATGACCCTTACCAACTGGTACAGGTACTTATATTTTATGAAAACTTTGCATGTGGAAATTTGGGTGGCTTTTTTGTATTCCATTGTAAAAACGTGGTATTGAGTACTTTTTATCCTCCAAATATTTCAAAATTTACAACTAAACGAATAGTGAGATCAGTATGAGAAATGCAGACTTTATTTCCTTGCTTTAGTAATAACAATCACTGAGATAGTTCCAGATCTTAAGAGATTGAAATAAAGTTTCGTGAAACCACTACATTGCTTAGGGAAGTATATGTTGACAGGGATCAAACAGTGATTTCTAATACTGACTGACTAGTTCCCAACATAGTGTAGAAAAAGTTCCTTTTTTTTTCCCCCGTTTTTGTTCAAACTTTGTCATTAAAGCTTTGAGGATTTCAAAATTGAAGTGTGAATACATTAACATAGATGGGTTCGTAGAATTCTTTAGAACTATCACTTCAAAACTGATAAATCTTTTTTTGTTAAGAGAAAGGTAGTAATTTATATTTTATCTTTAAAAATTCTGATTTAGTTCAAAGGATTGCTGAAAGAGTCAGGATTCAAGTTGAACTGTATAGTTAGGGTAGTTCTATTTTTAATACTCTTTAATGCATGGTATACTTAACAATTTGTAGGAAAACTGAATACCACCAAAAGATGTAAAAAAAAAAAAAGATTATTCATCTGTTTGAGAGCAGTCTCTACTGGCATTTATTATTGAAAAAATATATATATATACTTAAAAATTTCTACACTGCAGCATATTAAGGTACAAGAACTATTCCAGATCTCGGTAATTCACAGCTTTGGCTGTCAGATAATAATAGTAAATATTAAAGATGAAAAGTATTTTTTGTATGTTTCATCAACATAAAAATCAGCTAAATTTAGGATGTATTTCCTTCCCAGTTTCTTAAATCTGAGAAGGTAGAAGAAGCTCCTCTATATACTTTGAACAAATTGTATTCTTTGTACAGTTTAGAATTGATAAGTCTTTGTTAAATAATGTTTCATTTATCCAGAGGTCACACTCCATTTCTCTGCTATCTCATTAATTAGTGAGCCAGAGATACATAAAGATTCTCTGAGTATTATGTAAAGGAACTACTTCAGAGGCCTATGTCTTCTATTGCTTTAAAGGAGGTTTTTTTTTAACCTTCATATTAGCTGTCAATGGTATGAAAACAAGGCAACAGAGATAGTCCAGCAACTATATATCTGTTATCACAGATTATATAGAAAGAATACTTCTAAAATAAGGAAACCTGGCGGCTTGATGACCAATAATCCAACTTCTGCTTTTTGTTTTCCTTAAATATTAGGTATGAGCCTTCTCGTGAGATGAAAAGTCAGTGGACAGCTGTCTGGGTGAAAATATCTTCTAGTTGGATTGGCATTGTGCTGTATGTTTGGACACTGGTGGCACCACTTGTTCTTACAAATCGTGATTTTGACTGAATGGGACTTGAGGCATGAAAGTCTCACTTTGATCATCATTTATTTGAAATCAGCAGTATTCCCAACTTTTGTGAAGTTGTGTATGTGTGTGCTTCCCATGTAACTTCTCCAGTCTTCTGGCATGAATTAGATTTACCGCTTGCCATTTTATTCATTATAGTCTTGCCAAGCGCTTCAGTATGCATTTTAGAATGAATCAAGAGTTGTATGAGTATGTTGGTGGTGGTAAGTTAGGAGAAGTGGACATTGTTAGGTTTATTCTCTGCTCTGTACCTGTGAAAAGAGTAAAAACTGCTTGGCAGTTTGAGTTTTCAATTGTGTGAGAACATAAGCTGTTTTAGAAAAATGAAAAATATATGGCTGCCTTTTGAAATATTTGATGCCTTGTCCTACAGGATACTGCAAAGAACATGGCTATCCTAAAATTGTATAAACAAGTCACAAATGCCAGTTTTCTGAAAACTTTTCAGATTTTCTCCCTTGATATGAAAATAGGAACATAGACAGCTATGGAGTATTTGATTGACAACAGTGTAGGTTATGGTGGAGACAGAGACACAGAACTTTCAGAGATTTGCTGGTGGTGGGTACTAAATTGAATACCCAGGTAGGCTATAATGTTCCCTGAGTAGGGGTAGTCTTTCATACTAACCTAGTGGGTCATTGTAAACACATGCAGATGTGTAAAAGTGTGTTCAGTGGAGAAGTTAGGAACTCTGAAGGATTTGGACAAAGATTTTGAAAAGGATAATCAAAGGTTAGGAGGAGGTTGAAAATCACTTTGAAAGTTTGCTTTGAAAATCAGAGCTGGTAACTGAAGGCTACTAAAGCCTATTTTGCAGTTTCTTCCTGTTCTGTCAAAAGTTTACCAGTAAAGAAACTGAAGCTCAGATAGCTAATCAGTGGCGAAACTGGGAAATCCCACAACTGTCAAACACAAATGGCATTTTTTCTGGCATTCAAAAATAATTTCTATTCAAATACATGCATAATAGACTTTGCACCATTGTGAGTGGTAGATCATTTATGTGATGTGAACTGCTGGTATCTAGTATGCCTTCTACACACACACTGAGGCCAGGAGAATGATGGACTGCTGTAAAATAAACTACTGCTTAACAGTATACTATTTAGCTCAAAAGATGCTTTTCTATTTGCCGCCATCTAGTTGAAATACATAGGTTATTAAAAGTCTTTCAACTTGAAAATGAAGCAGTATCACTGTCAACTTAGATAGAAACTCTCAGTTGTGTCATTAGTGTCTTAAATCTTAAATCTACATTTGCTTCTTTTAAGATATTTATTAATGTAAGTGACATATAACAATTCCTCACCTTTTATTGTGTTGGTATTGTATTCCATGATCTCAAATGGCTGTTCTATCTTTAAATAAATGAATTCAGAGAAAATGTGTGGTATATTCTTTTAAATTCTACAGAATAAAATAATAATACATTCTACAGAATATAATTTTAGCAAATTTAGGTGGTGTAATACTCAGAACTACTTTCTTCCTGTGTATGTTTAAAAAAAAAAAAACTGACATTGGAGGGTTTAGTGACCATTTTCTGTCTTGAAAAAACTGAATTGTTCTTAAGGTGGTATTTAACGCTTTTGGTTCTCTGTAAATAACCCCAGAAGTGGATCGCAAAGGTAATTTAAGTGTTCTTCTCCTAAAGAATTAGACCAGTTAAGTTTGGAGAATAATTTTAATTCATTTGCTAGATATTCTAGACTTCTGTGTCCTCCAGGCCTTTTTTCTTTTGAAGCCAATTGATGCTTTTTTCTGACACTTCAGTATTAAAAAAAAAAAAAAAATGCTCTATCCCATAGCAGCAAAATATCAGAAATTAAAGAAATAGTCCCACTTACCTTCATATCAGAAAGAATAAAACACCTAGGAATAAACCTACTACCTAAGGAGGCAAAAGACCTATATTCTGAAACCTTAAGACACTGATGAAGGAAATGAAGACACAAATAGATGGAAAGATATACCATGTTCTTAAAGACAGATAAAATCAACATTGTTAAAACTGTTTTACTACCCATGGCAGTCTACAGATTCAGCGCAATCCCTGTGAAATTATCAATGGCATTTTTCACAGAACTGGAACAAAAACGTTTTTAATTTATATGGAAACAAATAGCTAAGACAGTCTTGAGAAAGAAAACTGAAGCTGGAGGAATCATGCTCCCTGATTTCAGACTACTGCAAAGCTACAGTAATCAAAGCAGTACAGTACTGACACAAAAACACATCAATGGACAGGCTAGAAACATCAAAAATAAACCCAAATGCTTCTGATGGACAGTCTACTACAAAGGAGGCGAGAATACACAATGGAGAAAAGACAGTCTATAGGTGGTTCTGGGGAAAAGATCAGTCTCCTAGAATAATGGAAATAACAAAAGTAAACAGTTGTAACCTAATCAAGTTTTTGCATAGCAAAGGAAACCATAAGCAAAAGACAGACTACAAAATGGGAGAAGATACTTGAAAATGGTGCTACTGGGAGATTAATTTCCAAGTAATACAGCTCATACAGCTTAATATTAAAAGACTTAAATAGACATCTTGTCACTATTCGGCCAGTGTTACACCCTTTTTAGTTCTGTCCTGTGACAGCAGTAATTGTTCAGTCACTCAGTCATGTCTAACTGCAATCCCATGGACTATATAGCATGCCAGGCTTCCCTGTCCTTCCCCATCTCCCGGAACTTGTTCAAACTCATGTCTGTTGAATCTGTGATGCCATCCAACCATCTTGTCCTGTCATCCCCTTCTACCCTCAGTCTTCCCCAGCATCAGGGTCTTTTCCAGTGAATATTCAGGGTTGATTTCCTTTAGGATTGACTGGTTCAATCTTGCAGTCCAAGGGACTCTCGAGTCTTCTCCAGCACCACAGTTCAAAAGCATCAGTTCTTCAGCTCTCAACCTTCTTTATGGTCCAGCTCTCGCATCATACATGACTACTGCGAAAACCATAGCTTTTTGACATGTGGACATTTATCAGCAAAGTGATGTCTCTGCTTTTTAATACACTATCTAGGTTTGTCATTGCTTTTCTTCCAAGGAGCATCTTAATTCCATGACTGCAGTCGCTATCAGCAGTGATTTTGGAGTCCAAGAAAATAAAAGTCTGTCACTGTTTCCATTGTTTCCCCATCTGTTTGCCATGAAGTAAGTGACGGGACCAGACGCCATGATCTTAGTTTTCTCAATGTTGAGTTTTAGGCCAGCTTCATTCTCTTTTACCTTCATCTAGTGCCTCTTTGCTTTCTGCCATAAGGGTGGTGTCATAGGCATATCTGATGTTACTGATATTTCTCCCAGCAATCTCTGATTCCACTTTGTGTTTCACCCAGCCCAGTGTTTCTCATGATGTACTCTGCATATAAGTTAAATAAGCAGAGTGGCAATAAACAGCCTTGATGTTCCTTTTTCCAATTTTGAACCAGTCTGTTGTTCCATGTCCAGTTTTACCTGTTGCTTCTTGGCCTGCATACCCGTTTCTCAGGAGGCAGATAAATTGATCTGGTAGTCCCATCTTTTAAGAATTTTCCAGTTTGTTGTGATCCACACAGCCAAAGGCTTTAGCAATGAAGCAGATGTTTTTCTGGAATTCTCTTGCTTTTTCTGTGATCCAGTGGATGTTGGCAATTTCATCTCTGGTTCCTCTGACTTTTCTAAATCTAGCTTGTGCATATGGAAATGTGTGTGCATTTATAATACAGACATTTATGTGGAATTGGCTTGCCAATTACAGAGGCTGATGAATCCAAAATTGAGCTGCTTGGGTTGGTTTTGAGACTGTGTGGTAGATATTCCAGAAGCTGGGGGCTCAGTCTACTAAGTCCGAGTTGGTATCAACAATGAAAAATCAGGTTGCTAGCATGTACCTTTCGTACACTGAAAATAGCACTTAACAACCTTAGGGACACTACAAAGTATCCAGCCAGTACTCCTTAAAACTGTCAAGGTCTAGCTTATGTGTATTGTTGTTTGTATGAAACCAATTTCTTGAAATTTACTTTATGACCTAATCTGCAATTGATTCTCAAAGTATTTTTATCTATGCTTGTTATTTCACGTAGGTGCTAATTCTCAAATATAGCATTTTATGTATGTTTATCGTGAATGTCATCTGGTCATCTTCCCAGCCTGTGGACCTCCTGTTCTCACACTTCAGCTTCTAAACTGAGGATACCAACTCTATGAAGCATACAGTTAAAGTCGCTCAGTTGTGTTTGACTCTGTGACTGTATAGTCCATGGAATTCTCCAGGCCAGAATACTGGAGTGGGTAGCTGTTCCCTTCTCCAGGGCATCTTCCCAACTATCAGGGGGGCCAGAAGCACATAGTGACACACCCTAAAAGAACATTTCTAAGTCACTAGCTCTCCTATGGGCTTATTTGTATCCCAACTGAGGCAAGAGAGACTTGGAGGTGGTATGAAGATGAGGGGTACGTACCTCTAAATGATACTGTGCTGTTTTCCACATAATACATGAGAGTTTTTGCAGTAAACACAAGTTTAGGTTACTTTTAAAGAAGCAGTTTCCAGGTCTTCAATTTCCATGTGTACATTTTCCTAAAGTGATGTGCTTGAAAAGATGTCTTAGGACAAGGCATCATCCCTTTTTAACAAGTACTTTTTTCACACTTGCAACAAATCATAATTTGTTAATTATTTAATTCATCCTCTTAATTCATCCTGAATCTTAATACCAAGGCACTTTGGATAGACTTGCTAAACACCCAAGTAGAGACAATTTTAAATACTGGTAAGAGAATGACACTTGTTTAAAAAATCCTTTGCAATTCAGGTGATTTATATTTCTTTTCTTTCACTGAAATAATCAGGATGATCTAATTATCATCTAAATTATCAGCTAATAAAATTTTTAAAATACTTGAGCGAAATCTGAAGGATTTCATATTTGGTGACATTGCTGTAACAAAATTCCTTCTATTTTTATCTGTTTTTTTTGTATTAAGAAAGTTTCTTAAGACTTGATAAAAACAAATTGATGTTCTTAATATGTTGATATTATAAACTTACCCCCAGATAATAACACATTTGGGGAAAAAAACCCCTGAGATCTGTTCAACCCACAAAAAGATGTATTTCTGATAAAATTTTACTTTTTATGTTAACAGTTCAAAATTTAAACTATATTAGTGAACAGTGAAATCTCTTAACAGATCAGTCTCCCAAAATTCAGAGGCAGAACATAATAAAGGTTTGCTCGCCCCTCACCTGACGTCTAAAGGAATATCCAGGATTGATGGGTGGCTCTCCTCTAAGCGGTGATCCAAGAAGCCAAGTTTCCTCCTCCTTGCGTGTATACTCAGAAGCCACATACTCCTCTGCATCAAGCTAGCAGACGAGTAAAAGGTGAGGAGGGTTGCATGGGGGAAATTTTCACAGACCAGACCTGTTAAGTTCTGAACACTGCTTTTCCTGATTTCTTAGAACTCAGTTACATAGCTACCCCGTTTACAAGAATGGAGACACTGTAACTGCATGATAGGAAATGGTTCAGCCATCAGTTAACAGTCTCTGCCACATACCTTTATACTGTTTTGATCAACTGTGTATTTATAATTGGAGACAAACTTTAATGCTTGGAATTTTAAGGTTGCAGGAAATAATTTCAAATTTAGTTGCAGAGAAGTGCAACAGTTACCGTCAGTGTATGATTATCATGCATAATAAAAGTAGTATAAAATTCTTTGGAGGAAGTGGAATGGACAATGATGAACACAAAGTCACTATGGTATTTAGAAACTTTTAGATATACATTTAAAAGCACATAACTTTTAAAAAATGGCAGTATTAACAGTACCCTAAATTCCTCCCAGCTACTTGAGAAGAAAAAGTTTAAATGTCACCTTAAAAAGTACTAGGAGATAGAAGGTTTCCAAAATTATTTTTAAAATACTTCTAGAGTTATCCTTAAAGGAGAAGAAACTTAATCATATCCCCCAGTGATGGAAGGAAGGGAAAAGAAAAAGTCTCTGAAGTTATCTTTCCTCTCTAACTCTTGGCACTTTTATGCAGAACACTGTTTTGAGTTCTTGAATTTGTTCACCAAGATCCCACTGTCAGAGCCAAGTATTTTAGGATCTGCTAGGGTTTCTTATCCCTCTGTGCTAGGCTTGTTTTGAATTTTTATATCATAGTAAGAGAAATTCCAAGATACTAAGAGAGAGCCTATAGCCAATAAGGAAAGCCATCTCTCTAATTTCTCAACAGCCCTATTTAAAACAACATTCAGATACTAGCTCACTGCTTCCAGTTCTCTGCCTGAAGGTAGAATTCTTCAGGTGATAGTTCTCTGGCCTTGCTTTAAGTCTCTCTAATCCTGAGCAAATGTTTCAAAGGGAAAAAAGTGATTTAACGGTTTCTCTTATCTTCTCTCAAGGTGAAAATTAAAGGCACTTTGCATCCAGTGATAATGTTCATACCTAATTTGGACAACTGGAAGCATACTTTTCTCAATTCTTTATTAGAAACATAGAAAGTAAGCTAGTAAAATTTTTAAAGAACTTAAAACACATTAAATTTGGAGTCATTATATTTTCCTCCTTGTTGCAATACAATCTATCCTCTGAGATGAGGCACAAAGAGCTTGGTAAGATTCATGTTTAGAATAATGGACAACAGACAAAGTTCACAGTTTACATCTACCTCCTTCATATGAAAAGTAAAGACTGTCACATGTGGATGTCACTCCAAAGAAGACACGTAACAGACACTAGTATGCAACATTCATTATATTTATTTTACTAAACAGTACGCTTCAAAAAAACACAAAACAAACCAGAAAACTTTTACTTAAAACTAGTCCAGTGAGGTGGATGGGTTGACACCATCCCATCCCCTTCTTTCTATAATATATGCAGCTGAAACTGTATCAGACAGCAAGCACTCAAGTATATGTCGCCTTCCTTTTTAACATGAATGAACTTCTCCGAACCAAGAGAAACAAATGAAGTTTTACAAGATACAGGCACTTTATGTTCCCAGTTTTATAAAGAAGCCATGTGAAAAATACTCAATAAAAGCAACTGGAACAGAGAAAGCTTTAGGAGTTCTACCATTAGTTATAGTGACTTACACTCAATGCAAACAAGACAGCATCAAACAAGTAAAACAAACAAACGAAAAGTTTAACTGGGGTTAATGAACATATATGTAAAAAAGAAATCCAATTTAGTATAACTGGAGAAAAATGGTCATTTGAATCCAACTTAAAGATAAGCCAGTAATGGGATTTAACACATCAAATCTTTATATAATTGAGTAACACCTGAAAGCTTTGCAAGAGTGTGTGGTTAGTGAGAAAAGCAAAAGGTGCTTTTGATTCCACAGTTATCTGATAAAATGAAACAAAGAAATTTACAAAAAAAAGTACCAAATGATACTTTAAAATAAATAGTTCATCATTTTGATGAATATATACACGTAGAGTCCACTTCTTGGGGATTTAGCTATCTAAAAGTGGCATGTCACTATCCAGAGGTGCAGGAGCAAGTTCACATAAATAAAACAGTGTGGCTTCACTAGCTTCAGCTTCAGTCAATGGCTCCAAGCGAACAAGCTTACTTTGGGTTGGTTCTGGGTCCAAGCTGCTGTCCAGAAGCTCATCAACTTCTATGGGTTTATCTACAGAGGACATAACTTCTGACGATGCGGTACTCCCCTGTTCAACAGAAGGAGCAGGGTTCCCATCGAGGAATGCAAGAAGTGGAAAAGCAGTGTACTGGATAAGCTGCTTATCTACAATGAAGATAAGAAAAATGCTCTTTTACCACCAGCTTATACAGAGTTCAAGGTGAAGGTGGAAAAGCCAGAAATAGATGTGCACATGTGCCATCATCACCCTTATAGACAGTCAAACATGATACTTTGTGTCAGTAAATTTAAAAATACGTGAGTCAGAAAATGTAGTCTTGTATTCAATAATTAAGAAATGAGGGTTCTTTCAGTTCTTCTGTAAATAGGGGGGAAAATGACAAACTTTAAGAACTATCACCACACCAACTTCGTTTATATGCTGGAACCTTGATATATGTTATGAATACAACCAAGACTAATACATATCCATGTTCAGTAATTAAGCATGGCAAAACCTGCCTTTGCTCACATTAGGTTCTACATAGAAATCTTAATTTAAAAAAACTAATACTACATTTATACCTACCTGTTTTGGGTTTAGATTTTCTTCCCTCTTCTGAAACTGGCTGAACTACATTGTTCTTGGTTTCTAATCCTTTATTCTCAGACTAAAAGAGAAAAAATAGTATAAAAATCCTTGTCTCATATTTTTTATGTTCCTGAAAAATAGCAAAACATTTAAAATTGGTACAGTATGTGAATACTGGTATGTTCTCTGAAATACATGGGAAAAGGGAGCATCAGGAGAGATGAACTAGAGAGAGAGATTTGAGTAGATGTAATCAAATTGGCTAAGAAAACTACTGTTGTCACCAAGTGGATGAAACAAAGAACCTGAACTAGGATGCCAGTAAGTACAAAAAAGGAGGGGCATTTCAACAGCAGAACAGACAGAGTCTGTCAAGAGTGGAAGACGGTAATGAATCAAAGATGGCTAGTTTCAAACTGCTAATAAAGAGCTAATTCTGTAAACTTAAACAGTTTTGACCTAAAATGTATTACACATTTCTTTTCGCTCATAAACAGAACATTTAGCATAGGTAAACATATTACAGTAGCCCAGGATGACACGATGGCACCCTTAAAACTATTTATATTTGGAAGCCTCAAATGTGAGGTGGTATTTCTTCATTTCCTTTTTGTGGCTCTTTCAGTTCTTTTCTGTCATTTAAATTACTTCTTTTGACAGTGTCTTCTCTCCTTAAACCTCACTGTAAGGGAATTAAATCTTTAACGTTAAGTTCTTCAGTGCTCTTTTCAGTGATGTTCATACTGAGGTGCTGAGGTTCACAATTTTTCCTGAATAGCTGTTAAGTCCCAGATATCTGCATGCTTGTAAATTATACATGGTGTAACAAACATTCTAATTCCTATAATTTCCCTGATATCAACATAAAACTAAGCAGTACAAATTTTCAGAATTCACAGATAATAATGACTTCATGACATAATAAAAACTACTTAAAACCTCCCCCCAAATTACTTCTCATTTAGCACTCACAATAAAAAAAGCACTAATGCAGTAATACTTTCTTTATGTTTCTACTTCCTGTGCTGAGTCACTCAGTCGTGTCCAACTCTTTGCAATCCTACGGACTGTAGCCTGCCAGGCTCCTCTGTCAATGGGATTCTCCAGGCAAAGTACTGGAGTGGGCTGCCATTTCCTCCTCCAGGGGATCTTTCTGACTCAGGGATCAAACCCAGGTCTCTTAGGTCTCCTGCATTAGAAGGTGGGTTCTTTACCACTAGCACCACCTGGGAAGCCCTAAATAGGCATTTTTCAAGAGTGTCACTGTTGTTATTCTAATATGAGAACCAGGAAAACAAATGGGTTTCATCTCTCAAGCAAATTTTTGCTTATTCCCAGTGGCCACTTAAGGTTACTATACTGAGATTACTATACTGCATACTGAATAATTACGAAAGAGTGCTTTAATATCTATCATACAATACTTGTCACCACTGGCAAGGGAATGAGAGCTGACGTGCCAATTATTTAAAATTAATAGAGATTCTAAAACATGATAAAAAGTCACTCTCAATTTTAATTTTTCTATAGTACTGTAGAATACTATAGAATTTGGGCTTCCCAGGTGGGTCAGTGGTAAAGAATCCACCTGCCAATGCAGGAGACATGGTTCAATCCCTAGGTCAGAAGATTCCCTGGAGAAGGAAATGGCAACCCTGTCCAGTATTCTTGCCTGGAAAATTGCATGGAGAGAAGAGTCTGGTGGGCTACAGTCCATAGGGTTGCAAAAAGAGTTGTACATGACTTAGCAACTGAACAAACAGTACTGTAGAGAATATGCAAACTTGCCATTTAACTGTTATTTCTGAAAGCTTTTGGGAACAAGAAGATGATCCAAAAACAGAGAATGACTTAATGTCTAACAACAAACAGTACAGCACATTCACTAAATATATGCATGATCCATGTTCACTCAACTTAAGGTCTAACATTCAGTAATATTTTATTTACTAAAACACAATCATATCGTGGTCCATATATTCTTATAATATAAACTTAGGCAAACTATAGTCCACATGCCAAATTCAGCATTCTGTTTCTTAAAAAGTTTTACAGAAGCACAGCCACACTTAATTCTTTTATGTATTGTCTATGGTTAATTTTGCAGAGCGGAGTAGTTGTGAAAGAGAATACTTGGATTCCTGCAAAGCCAAAAATATTTAGTCTTCAGAGAAAAAGTATGCCAATCCCTGATATACACCATCCAAACACTGAATATATAACCAACTTCCTAGTTCAAAAATTCACAAGTACCTTCAACTTTTAATGTACCCAAGCTATAACTTAGAAAATGTGGTGAGACTGTCCTTACACATGACAATAGTTAGAAAAATTCCACCTCCTCACTCTAATACCGCTTATTTATTTGATATATTCATCTTTTATTAAAATAAAAATTAAAATTTGATTCTACTAATCTCAAGAATTTGTACAAATTTCAGGGGAGCTGATTTACCTTTTTATTCAATGAAAAACAGGAATTATGAAATGATTTGGTATAAATACAAGATAAATGAGGTATACACCTACTCAAGACAAGAAGCCATACAAAGTAACAGACTGATTTCTAAATGTCTGTTCTAATAACTTGATATTATCCTTATTACTCACTGAAAACCAGTTCAAAAGAATCTGTTAACAGGTGCTAATAACAACTATAGTTACTATGTTTAAGAAAATAAAAACTCCCCTTAAAAAAAGTCCCAAATCCATACTTCCCTGATTCAACTCGCCTTCCCTACAATACAAATTCCTGTGCTTTTACTATTTGCTAATAAAATGAAGGAACTCATTTTCAATATGAATACCCTTAAATTTTCAACAAAAATGCTGAGATGTTATTTACAGATGGAATAAGAATGTAAAATGAAGACATTAAAACATGAAGAAATCGTATTTTAATAATTTCTTTCAGTGATATACCTAAGTATGCCAAATTTCGTCACTTTATCTTCCAGCACATTGAATGCTAATTTCACATTCACATTTAACAGCACAAGGCACTGAAGAATTGGGCAATGATTCACCCCATAACCAAAAGCTAATTTTTCATTTAGAATTTTATCATCTCAATTACATGTATTAGGTAAGAAGATAAAATGCTTTTTGTAACTGGGAGTGACACTGCTCTCTACTTACTAGGACTTTTTTTTTTCAAATTCTTACAGCTATGGGTCCTGAGCAACATGAATTAAAACTTACTTTTGTATTATTGATGTAATCTGTGGGATTCATCTGCACAGAACTAGTGAAAAGCTGAAAGACCAAACAAGAAAGATGATAAGTTTAAAAAATATTTTAAAAAATTTAACTATGTGTTCAAAATTTTATACAGCTATGTAGGATGGAGAGATGTAGTTCCTGCACTAGGAAGTTTCCATATAGTAAAACAAATTTGGAAGAGAAAAGCAAGAAAGCAGAAAGAAAAACAAACAAAAGCAGAGCAAGCTAGCCCATGCATTAGATGTTTTAAGAATTTCTACCCTAAAATAGTAGTAGGGTAAATCACTTGAGACAAACGGTGGTTTTCCCACTTCCCCTCTCCTTCATTTATTTTTTCCTCCCTAAATGCCTTCAGCCTTAAATGGCAACCAGGGCAAATTTCCTTGCTCTTAACGATGATCCTTCACTGGCTGACTACCTGCTAACTATGTGATAACTGTATAGAATCTGCTCTAGGAGGACGGTTCCTAAATTACACCTCAGGTGGAGTCCTCTCATCAAATGGCATAACTCCATGTTGATTCTCTCCCATAGCAAGGGAAGCCACAGATGCTAAGACTACTGCTTATTGCACTCCTGAGACCAGCCACTTTACAAACACAATTTTTGTTTATGTCATAAACTTCAAAGTCATCCATTCCACAGGGATTTACTGAGCATCTAAGAAATAATTGACATCATGAAGAATACAAGATGACACTATACCTGCTCTCCAGGAGCTTACAATCTAAAAGATAAGAATAACAAATAGCAACATATGATCAGATACATTCCAGTATTATAATAAGTGATGGATGGTGGGGCTCAAAAGTACTAAGGAGCTAAGAGAAGAAGAAAAGAAAACAGAGACACACAGGATGAAACAAAAGTACTGATAAAACTATGTGACATGTATCAGTTCCTGGAAAACGGTTAGGACCTAGAAAGAAGAGGATGTCATAGCATTAGCAACAATAGAGAAGAAATGGTTGTGAAGTAAGTTCTACAAATGAAATGACTAGTCTAAGTGACACACAAGTTCTGACCTGAATAGTTACGTTGTATATATAAGGTTTTAAAAAATAAGGCAAGGCAAATGAATGGACAGGACATTCTGTCCACAATAAGAGTCTTGGGAATGGCCTGAGTAATGAGATATACTGACTAAAGCATTTTAAGAGAATGAGCACACCAAATAGTTTGTAGGATAGAATGAAATGTAGAGGTTCCTTTACCCTCTACAGACACTCATTCCTCTCCTTTATAGTTCCACATTCACTGTGGCCCTAAAAATATCCTCAGCTCTTCCTTTCCTTTCATTCACTTTCCTACTTTCATACCACCTACTGATCCAGGAAGAAGAAGAAACTCGGTTTCTTAACTACAGGCAGGTAACTATACACATCACTGCCAATCTCTACCAGTTCAGCTTGCACGTGTCTTGGAGGCCTGACCAGACTTTGTCCCGACTGAGAGTAGCATCTGAGGAGGACCAGCAGTATAAACTGCTCTCTCCTCCTTTGCCCCAAACCTCCTATACACCAACTCGGAACACCTTCATGTATTCCTAGCAGACGCATGGTCTCAAGTACAAAAAAGTAGATCATGTATGAGGAACTGACACGGTTCAACTCCAAGGTCAAGTCTCTCCTACTGATTCCACATTGTGTCATTCAGCACTGAACTCTGCAGCAAGAAACCATGAACTTCTCAGTATACTTAATTACACATATACTTATCTTTTCCATTTCAGAGAACAATGCAACTTATGAGTAATTTCTTATTTATAACAACACCACGTAATTCAAGAATGAAACAATGAAGGTCTTAGATGAGAAAGGCAACAGTGGAAACAGAAAGTAGGCACGGTTTGTGAATGCTATTTTGGAAAATACACAGGACTTGGTAAATGGGGAAATAAAGAAGCCAAGATGACTATGATTACTATCCTGTGTCTGATACCACTACAGAAAATAAAGCTAAAAGGTAGCTACTTTACAGAATAAACAAAAGTTTGGTGTTAAACACAAATAATTTAAGGCAAGATCTAACTGATGATCCCAAAGGTATGGAATCAGAATTTAAGTGAAGTTTATTTTAAAAAATATTAAGAGCTGGAGATACACTTTTGAGAGCAATCCTTCAAGCCAAAATCCCTTGAGAGGCAAGACAGAAAAAAGAAGAGGAAGAAAAAAATAGGGTAAAAGACTGGGTACTTTGGGGAATATCCACAAGTGTAAAACAGCAAGAAAAAGAAAAGCTCTTGGAAGAAACAGAATGGTTAGGGACACAGGAAGAGAACAAAGAGGTCCAGTGCCTTTAAAATCAACATAAAAAGTTCTATGGAAGAAAATCATTAGTGTTAAATAACAATAGTGTCAATTACTTATAATCTTTACAAAAGCCCTTCATGTCAGGCATTAGCCATATTTAATGGATGGGGAAACCAAGCAAGGGAGGTTAATTTTTCCAAGATTAATAACACAGCTTGTAATTAACATGAGCCAAAAATGGGACCCAAATCTGTGTGATTCAAAACAAACCTTCTTCCACTAGCCCAGTGGCCTAATTTAGGGTGAAAAAATGTTGCAGCCTATTTACAATAGGTAAACCAAGACAGCACAGGATTTGAGTAAATAAAGATATTTACTGTCAGAATTACTTGACAAGATACATTATCTGTCAAGATAATCCAGAACTTCAAAAGAAAATATGGAATAAAAAAAATAAAAAACAAGCCACTCATTTCTACAGTTTTGGAGTATAAGGGTTAGAGAAGCAGAATGGTAAACGAGCAAAGCAACACATCAAAATATTTTATAAGATGGAGATTTCCTGTACCTACTGAAGACAGCTGGGAAAGATCAAGGCTAGAGACAGAAAAACACAGAGGCAGAGGGCAGGTGTACAAACTGGTTTTAAAAAGGAAACAGGTACTTACTCTCTAAGAAGAAAATATATGAGACTGTACAACTGACGAGAGGACTAGGGCATGGTGAATTATGCTCTGTGAATAGGGAAGAACTGGCTCGATAAGGTCATGAGGACAAAAGAATGTGTTAACTGTTCCAAAATTAAATGACCTAGTTGAAGACTGAGGATTTGTAGAGAGTAAGAATTACAGGATTTTATTTCCTTCTATGTGATGTAAGGGACAGACACTCTAAAAGGTCTCTAAATTCAGTCAGACTGGGAACAAAGACTGTAGAATCAAGAAGGGCTGTCAAGTTATTGTTAACAAGTTGAAGTAACATCCATCATTAGTATGGATGTTAAATTTACTAGAATAACATGGAAAGGGAGTCTCCTAAGAAGGTGACCTCCCTCCTGGGAAGCACTAATGACTGACGAAGAATAACAGTCCATCTGACACTGACAGGGCTTTCCAGGGGCTCAGAGGTGCAGAATCTTCTGATGTGAGAGAAGCTGCATTTTAAGGGAAAAACATACAAAACACAACCACCACCACAACAAAAGTTTTCAAGAAAAAACACAACAGAAAATTGAAACAGAGAAAAGAACAAGATTCTTCTGGATAAGACCAGGCCACATAGATAGCTTTAGCTAAGGGAGACAGGAGTGGTAGGAACAAGAGAAAAGAAAGCAAGGAAGGTGGTTAATGCCAAAAATGATAGACAAGGATTCAAAGTCCAGACAACACTGAAATCAAGTTCATACAGGTGCTGGTGAGGACTGGAATAGGGGAATCTTGGAACTCAAAATATAAAAAATGTTTAAATACAGCAAATATGACAACATATAATACATTTGACTGAAAAATTAATTCCCAAATATTGAGAAGTGTCTCCATGATATTTTCTACAAACTTCTACTAATTTCTATTCAATGACAATTTATTCTAGAGCAAAATGTAACACAGCAACAAGTCCAGACAAGACCTGGATTTAACAGTACTTTTGAAAAGAGTTGGTATGTTGTTACAGAGGGATTAACTGAACTGCTACTCAGAGACAAATAGTGATCACTCTCCTTCACTGTCCTGAAACCATCTGTCCATTCTAACAAATCATTTCATTTAAAATAAATGAAATGCAAAAACAGTGTAGAATTCAAGAAAATGATGCACTGATTTATAACTAATATTCACATATACACAAACTGATAGTACAACAAAGAATATTCAAAGTACCTACATCAACCAGGAGATCTGGGTCTATGCTAAACTGTCTTCCTGACAGCATGGCTTGGAAGTCCTCTAAACTGCAATCAATACTGTCAAGATAATCCAACAGCTCAACCCTAAGGAAAAAAGATATTAAAAAAAAAAATCAAATACAGGTTTCCTGGCTTTTATGTTTATAATCACACTGCAAACTTGCTAGGCAAAATATTCCTAGCAACTGCTGAATCCTTACCAATTCTTAACCTTAAGAGATCCTATTCAGAACTTAGGATTCAAAAATTCAGTTAATTGAGAACCTACAGCCTTTATATAAAACTTTAGTTTTTAAGGAAAAAAATTCTGCAATAACATAGTCTGATTTATCTTTCTCCTCTGTACTATAAATTATAAAATGTTTCACATCTTACTACCAGTCTTTGCTACTAACTTCTTGTTTTCTTATACTATAAAAAAGTTCCTTAATATAGACTGTGTTATTCCACAGTTCTGACAAAAACACAAATACACAAAACACACACACTTTGAGATATTCAAAAACAAGCATTTTATTAAATAAATCTAAGGAAATAACAAGAAAATCCTAAGACTGCTCTCGGAATAATCAAAGCTTTCTCAAAGTAATATTTGCAGAGTTCAGGCCTGAACAAAATAGAAAGGTTGACTACCTGGGTTCATAACCTGAAAGCAAAATCATTCAAAGAGAAAAAGAATATGTGAAGTAAAAAAAAAAAGCAAATAAATTTAAATAGCATCCAGATGAGTACTCACTTTCCTAAAAGATTGATGTTATCATTTAAAATGGAATCCATCATGGTCACGGGATCTTCTGTGGTCAGACTAGATGAGCCGTTTAGCTGGACAGCACTAGACATGAGCGGGCTGGAGCCATCACTGCCTGAACGGAGGCATTCTCTGGCTGGCTCACTCTGATCTCCACTCTGGATGACAGGTGCATATTCATCTTCATTGTCATCCTCAACAATGACAATATCAGGGTACTGGCTACAGCTAGATTAGCAATGTGAGAAATAACCGATTACATTTTCAGACTAATTCAATAAATTCACCCTATCCAGTCATTCTCCAGGGAAACTCTACCCCCTGCAAAGCACCTGACAAAAGGTTTAATTTTCTTGAGTGAGTAGTTTAACGACAAATACTGATACTCCACACAATATAAGAGTACAAAGAATCAATTAAAAGTCTTAAACTCCAAACCTTAAAAATAAGGTGGGAAATACTTAGTTGAATAATTTGTCTTAATTTTTCAGTTCAATAATTAAAACATGGGTGAGATATTAGTTCATCAAAGAATAAAGTAGCTTTAAATTTAGATCTGTAAAGAAAAATATTATTTTCATAAATTTTATTTCATAATCTCCTTACTTGGAGGGATCAGATATAACATCCTCATTAGTTTCTGGAATAACTGGGATATTTTCTTCATCCGCATTATCATCAGTAACATCATAAATAATGATATCATCTGAAATCCGCTCCCTTGACTTTAAACCTTCAGTCCTACTGTGTGGAACCTAAAAAAATCAGGTAGAAAATATATCAGAAAGCAAATTATTTTGACTACCAAACAACGTATCATTTAAAAAACAGTAACTGGGCTTTGAGATACAATGGTAAGCAAAACATATATTCTCTGCCCTTATGGGACTTATACACTAAACTGGTATTAGAATTACCAATTCACAAAGGTATAAGGTGTATTATCGGCATGCAACTTAACTATTTCTTTCACTGTAAGGGACCTTAAAGATGACATATCTCAGAATGTTTCTAAGAAAAGATCTTCAAATTTTAAAGTATTTCTTATACCCAAAGAGTTAAAAAGCTTAGGACTTCAGAAATCTCAAGCATAACCAGATGGCCACTGGGCTGGTGGGGATTATTTCATCTTTAGCTACTCTTGTTAGACATGTTTTATTCTGACTCATTAGATGGTTTCATTAACAGGGATAAAAAACTACTTCAACTATTCTACAGCTAGATGTAATGATTTTTTTAAAAAAATTGAGCTACAGATATATTCAGACCATAGGTACATTAATTAAAAAGCATTCAATTCTTCAGAGCAAACTTAATTATTATATTGCAAAATTCTATCAATTTCAACATCAGATAATACAGAGGCATAAGATATAAATCAAGTTAAATTATGAAATCTTCATCCATTTACATGAATCTTCAACCCTAAAAACAGGTATCGTTGATTATTTAGAAACGCTAGGAAGAGGAACCAGATATTTGGGTGACTAACTTGCCTGAGAACAAAAATCTCAACACCCTAATAATAAATCTAAAACAGTATTCAGAATTCTAAGACTTTAAAGTTATAATGATAATCAGATACTAAGTCTGGATTCAACTAATCTTCCACTGGGTATAAATCAGACAATTTATCCAGAGAGCTTGTAATAAAAATGAAAGTAAACAAAAATATTTTTTGCAGTTGCTATACTAAAGGAGTCTAGTCTGTGCACATTTATAGTAAAAGCTGGAAAAAATTTAAAATAACCAGTGGACAAGTACATAACTGCATTATCATAATACTCAATTAATCCCACAGAGTAGCTAAGATGAACTAAATTTCTGTGTTTAATAAATCTCAAAAGCAAGACCAAGTGAAAAAAGCCACACTGCAAATGAATATGTACAAAATAATATTTGTATAAAGTTTAGACATATACAGGATCTCCTTGGTGGCTCAGATGGTAAAGAATATTCCTGCAACTACAATGCAGGAGACTCAGGTTTGGTCTCTGGGTCGGGAAGATCCCCTGGAGAAGGAAATGGTAATGTACTCCAGTATTCTTGTCTGGGAAATCCCATGGACAGAGGAGCCTGGAGAGCTATAGTTCATTGGGTCACAACAGTCAGACACAACTGAGCAGACTTTCACAACAGAGGTATACAAAGTAATACCAAATAATGTTCATGGGGTCACATATCAATAAGTCATGGGAATAATAAATACTGATTCAAGATAGTGATTTATCTCTGGATGAGAGGCGAGAGTGAGAGGGAAGGAAAAATGAAGTTGGAAATAGGCAACTGAGACAACTGTATGTGTAATAATAGTTTCTTAAAATAATCTAAATTACATAATAAAAAATGTCATGATTTTTAAAAGCTGGAGGATGAGCAGTTAAGATTATTCAGTAAACTTTTAAATGCATGAAATACAGCTGTATAAAATTTAGTTTGAGATAAACAGAAAACAAAATTTGAAAAATTACTTTATGATGGTGATTATCAGCTGGTTCTTTTACTATGTGCTGAAACAAATTCTTCTTTTGGGCTCCATTAGTGTTTAGAAGTAGAGGCCTGAAAATCAGAAGATTTATATGAAGTTTGGTGAAGCAAACATACAAGGAGTTTAAGTTGCTTCTAATAATTTACCCACATATAAACACACTCACTTTAACAATAAATAAAAAATTTTCAGTAAGGGTCAAAGAAACTCTTAAAAAAGATTACATCTTAGGAACAGAAACTGAGGGATGAGTATGTCTAGGACTTTTATTTCTCCATTCTTCTGTATTATCTGTTATAATAAACATAATAAATTACTCTCCCCAAATATACTTCATTGTGACTGAACTGTATAACTCTTTACAGTACTTACATAGTTTAACAACAACAAAAAAAGGTAGTATCACAAAGAATTAATAGAAACAGAGTTATTTTCACAGCATAAGCTGTAGGGATAAACAAGGTCTGCTAAAATCCTTAGCCTTACAAGATAATCTTTTTAATCTTTTTCTCCTCCTATTCCTCTGTCCACTGTTTTTCTTGTCTTAATTGTGACAAAGGTAGTTATTCACATTTATGGGTGTTACAATTCATAGTCAATACACAGGTTTTTAAAGACCTTTATGAATGGATTAAATGAGATAAAAATTAAAACAAGTAAAAATTTTGTTTTCTTTAGCATGTATCCTCTTTTAACAGTTTCTCTCATGAGGTCTTCTAATGCCACAATAATTTGCTAATGTAATGAAAAATGAATTCTTTATCAACCATATACATGTAAAATGACCATTCAGGCTATCCTGATCTCTCAAAAACAGCAAGATGACAACAGAAGAAATAATACCACTCTTGAAATGTTGAAAGATAATAAACAAGGGAGGACCGTTCATCTGGGACAACAGGCATATTAAGCAAATGAAGGCCAGTCATGATTAAACATGTCTGGCTGTCTACAGATAGGTCAAAATGAATTATCATAAAAACTTACCTTTTACGTTTTAAACTCACAAGTTGGTTATTCTGAACCAATGTAACAATAAACTGGACAATCTAAAAGGAAAATACAGGAAATATTCCATCATAGATTCCTAATTCTTCCATTTACAAGTCTTATAAAATTAATTCAGGTACTATATGTCCTCCATTCTTAGTCACATAAGCTTTCACATTTAATAACACTTTAAATTTGGATGCATCTTATAATGATACTTAAACATACCAGCTTCCAGGCAGAATAACCTGTGATAAAGTTGCTGCTACTTAAGATACAGAGGTACCTAGGACATCCATCTTCCCATCTATCTATATCTAGCTTCCTCCCCTGCCATCCACCTATTTATCCATCCAATATTCAGTTCAATTATTTGTCTTGGTGATAAGTACCAAGCATGCCTGGATATGATCCTTACTTTTAAAATTCTTTCAAATAGATTATGATGCAAAAAAGAAAACTGATGACTGCCAACTCTCTCCGATCATAATGTTTTCAAATTATAAAAGTTATTGGCTAATTCTACAAAATTACTGAGACACTGAACATCTGTCAAAGCTTCCAGATGACAATCACAGGAAGCTGATTTTCAGTCTCATTAAATTTAGAAAAAACTATTAAACAGATCCAGATATGCAATCAACTCTTTATATTTTATGACAGTGTTTCTTAAAATATGGTCCACGAACCAGCAGCAGTGGCCCAGGAGCTTTTAGACATGCAAATTCTCTACCCGACTCCAGAAATGCTCTAAAATTAAGAGGATAGGGTCCAGCGATATGTGCTGTTCACTAGCAAGAGCTCCAGGTGATACTGATGTGAATGTGAGAATCACTGGTTCAGGGTATGCCTTGAAATTGTACTGCCTAAAGGAGTCAAAGCAAATTATGAAAATCAGTATATCACTGAGATGCTATGAATAAAGGCCAAGTGACTGACAACTATCTAGAATCTTTGCAGAAGAGTTCCTTGCACAAACTTATAAAATATAATTACATGATTAAAGAGAATTGACAACTGAAAATACATAATGTATAGCTTTAATATTGAACACTCTCTCCCCAAATAAGGCTACTAAAAGGCTTACCTTACAATAATATTAACTTTTCCACAGAGAAAATACAAATACTTTAATTGAAGAGTTAGATGGAATTAGTCTATGATGCTTTTGAATTGTGGTGTCTACAGATAGGTCAAAATGAATATTTATTGGAAGGACTGATGCTGAAGCTAAAGCTCCAATACTCTGACCACCTGATGTGAAGAGCAGACTCAGTGGAAAGGCTCTGACGCTGGGAAAGATTGAAGGTAGGAGGAGAAGGGGGCGACAGAGGATGAGACGGTTGGAGGCATCACTGATTCAATGGACAAGAACCTGGGCAAATTCCAGGAGACGGTGAGGCACAGGGGGGCCTGGCATGATGTCCCCCTGGCATGGGGGTCACCAAGAATGGGACACGACTTAGTGACTAAACAACAACAGAGTCTATGCAAAAGAGGTTAGCCACTAAATTTGTCTAAAAGGAAATGCTGACAGCTGATAAAAAGACAACATTTACTCTTAAAAATACGTATGAAATAGTTTAATTATTTTCGTTAATTTATAAAAAACTGTTAAGGAAAATTCTAAAAACATTAGTTAGTGGAATTTATAAGAACATGAAATGCTGGCTAAATTTCTCCTGAAATTTGTTGTAAGCTTCAGCTCTCTTATGACACTTTGGCACTATGGTGTACAGAGTCTGTTTCCTGAAAAAGATGAGGCATTTAACATTTGTATCAATGGACTTCTGTACCTGACAAGTTCTCTAAGAGATACTTCCAATATATTATTCCAGTTAATCCAAGGCCAAAGAGTAAATGGCAGAGTTAGAAACAAACTCCAGGAATAGGGAAAAAATTATCAGCAACCTATCATGCATTATGGAAACTTCCTAACCCCACTAAAACACATAGCTTCAAACTCAAATTTGAGCAGATAGAATGCTTGCTTTCATGAAAAAACTGAAATATTAAGTAGTTTACCAACTATCCTTGCTTTCAAGGAAAAAACAACAAATTATGAAGTATTATGAGTTAACATTTAACCAAAACATTGTTTTGTATTGTGTATCTGAAAAAGACACACAGATTTTTTTTTTTTTAAATAAAGCACAGGTTAAGATACATCTATCATTTAAAATTAGGTATTCCTAAATAGGGCTTCAAGATGGAATCAACTATGGAAATTTTAAAAATACATGTACTTGAACTAAACAATAAAAACTGAATCTTACATTCAACTTCCCTTGCAAACTTATTTTTAAAAGTCAGTGTATCTATTTTGACTCTAGGCCAAAGTGAGCAGCTACCATTCATCTCTGTATTCAAAACCTCTCCACTACATCCATACCCTTTCAGTCATACTCCTATTTTTAGCTAATAGCCTCTGAGTAGGAACAAACTGAAGCTCTCCCACCCTCCCTCCCCCCATAAAACCTGTTGCTTAAACTTAAGAGTACAGTTTACTCATGAGCAAAAAATAGCTGCCTTAGTTACTTTTATGTTTCACCTTTTATTAACATATGAAAGCTGATATGAGAAGATTAAATCACAAGGACACAATGCAGCAAGGAGACTTTCAGTTCCCCCAGTAATTTTCAGCTCAGATACTAAAATTTTGGATTTATAGTACACCACTACCTTAACTGCTTTTCTGCACAGGCTAATAATGACATACTTTGATAACTAATTTTTTTGTTTGGCTACTTTGAAAATATTAGTCATTTATCTTTCATGACCATATCTTTGCCTTTTAGAATAAAAAACAGCAAAAAAAAAAATTGACTCAGTATAAATGTCTTTTACGTATGTTAAAAAATTAGTAGTATATTAATTATGCTCCTAAGAATGAAGTATATTAAAGCTGTTATATCAGGCAAAAGATCTTACTAAAAGCTAAAAAACATTACCTGGAAGTATAGTATAATTATATTTAACAAATGAGAAATTTTTGTTATTAAAAAGAATATGGCTTGATTTCATAGTTTTACTTCTATGTACCCAATATATATAAGAATCTAAGATCAATCACTGACTATTCAACAGAGGTTTTTGAGGGTCACAAATGGTACTCGTTAAAATGCAGATTAAGTCATAGAGAAAAAAACTCACCTTTCGAATAACTTGTTGCTGTTGTGCATGTTTTGCTCGTAATTCAGACACCTCCTTCCAAAGGGACTCATTTTCACTGTTATCATTTATCAAAAATAAAAATTTTAAAAATTCATTCAGAAAAGCCAGATCTCAATATCTTTAATTAACAACACGAGAGAAATGAACTAGTTTTTACTACATATCTTTGTGAGAGTAGGAAAATTTTGGTTCAATTACACAGAATGGCAACTAACCTTGACACAACTGCAGAATCTTTACTTCATAACTGTAGTACCTTGTACTCATGGCAATACATATATTCAAAAACTAAGATACACACCTACATCCATTCAATAGTAGGCCATTTACTCTTTTGACAATCTGGTTCATTATTTCTTGTTTAAAACATTAACTTTTCAAATATGGTTACCATGTGAATTCAGGAATTGTGCTTAGGAAACAATTCTTGAAAGGAAGTGACATTTACTCAACACTTCTTATGCCAGGCACTAGTCTAAAGACTTTATGTGTATTACGTAAACTTTTCTAAAATCTGTCAAGAAAATAATTATCTCTTTTTTATAAGGAGAAGACTGAGACTTGGCTAACTGAGAAGACTTACTCAAGATCATACAGCAATTTGACTATCAAGACAATAAAACAGTCTAAAGATCTGTCTCAAATACAATCATGTAAATGTTTGGGTTTTCAAAAGCATATTAAAAAATGTGTTTTGTTTTGTTTTAAGGCATACCCGAATACATGACAGGGACTTTCCAGGTGGCGCTGTTGTAAAGCATCTGCCTGCAATCCAGGAGACGCAAGAAACAGACGTTCAATCCCTGGGTGGGGAAGATCCCCAGGAGAAGGAAATGGCAACCCACTACAGTATTCTTGCTTGGAAAATCCCATGAACAGAGGAGCCTGGTGTGCTACATCCCATGGGGTCGCAAACTGTCAGATACAAGCAAGCACATGCACACACACACACAAATACATGACAGACCAATCACATGTCCAGTAGCAATAGCTTTATTTTTTCCCTCACTCATCATCTTCTATGGCAACTGCAGTTATTAAATGTTAGCAGCAATGATAATTTTGAGTAATACATGAAAGAATTCATCTATTAAATGCTTTAATTTTTGCTCTTTCATTAACTTCCACAAAGGTGATCTTCCTCAATCCAAACTATTACAAAAAATACTGAATTTAAATATAGAAGTATAGAAAATAAGATTTTAATACTTACTGAATAATAACTGTACTTTCTCTGACTCAGAAATATAAATATACTGTCATTTGCCTACTAAAGATAAGTAGGAGAATGGTTACCACGAAGATTTATAGGATAAATTTGGGATCTCACACATTAAAAGCTAAACCTGAGATTCAAGGAACTGTGTCAAAGGACACTTCAGGAGACATAAGATACACACAGTAAACCAACATAAGAGTTTAAATAAAACACGCAGAATGAGTAAGCTTAAAATTAATGCTTATTCACAAAGGGACTCAAAGTTCAAGGTTATTCTCAATGAAAACACTTAAGTTAAGAATAGCTAAACTAATGACCTATGTTAAAAATGGGAGAGACAATACATAAAATAACTGCTTTTTAAGACCTTGGTGCCTATTAACATTGACAAGAACTCTAGCTACTTATTAAGAGCAGAAATACAGGCCTACTTTATATACAAGTTGTTACTGTGGCATTAGAATAATGGTGCCAAAAATTCCAGTAAAAAATTTTTTTTTTTTTTCTGTAGATAAAAACTATGACTATGACCTTCTCAAGTCTATGTAAAGTATCAAGTAGAGCAAGTCTCTTGGGACCTTTTTCCCCTGTTTTTTTGCGTCCTACTTTTTCCTAAAAGATAGGCCACATAGAAAATATCTTAAGAAATTTCTATAGAAGAAAGGATGGGTGACATATGTAGTTTTTATGACTTGTAGTCCTCGTGTGTGAACAAGTGAAAGTCAACCTAAAAGAATCATAATTTCCTACACCAGCTTAATGATCGATTATTTCATCAGTAAGACTGTGCATCAAATTGTTTTGCTTGCCCAAGTTTATATACATTCTTTTCACCACCATCATGAAAACATAATATTGGGGTAAAGTCTATGGCTACCAATAAAAATAGAAGGAATTAATACTTAAGAAAAATGGTTTTTGATCTTGGCTCCAACAACATAAGCTAGTTACCTAAAGCATCAACCTCCAAACCTCAACACACATACACACACACAAATACCAACTCCTGTTATGATGATTATATTTGGAAATACTTTACCTTTTTAATTCAGAAAGCCTGGACTCAATTGTTTCTTGTTTTATTTGAACCTTTTGAGCACTACTTATAATTTTTGTTAAATCTTCCTGACGAATTTTATTTTCTTCTGGTTTTGAAGATGAAACCTTTCAAAAAGTAAATGTAGGAAATTAAACAAACACTAAACACTGTGGTTATAACTCAAAGTTTTCTTGTTACAAAAGGTTTTGTAGCCTGTCAAGAAGGTAAGATCCAGTTTCAGAAGCCCAGGAAAAGAACAGAATGCATGGCTCAAAGAGGATGAGGAATAATCTATTTATTTATTTTTAACATGTAATAGTTTCCATGAACAGAAACAACTTAAGGGCTTTTTTTTTCTTTCAATTTCCTTCTGCCAAATTTCCTGTAATTCCCCCAAGCCTCTTTATTATCACATTCCATTTTTAATTAAATTTATGCAGAATAGTTGCACACTAAGGCCATGTTCTCTCATGGTTCACTACCCTTTTATCTCCACCTCCCTTTGTGGATTTAATCAGAATATATTTCAGCAAAAGATATCATATATTCAAAAATGTTATTATTAAATACCTACTATATATAAGGGACTTAACTTTGGGCACATGATATTCAGCAGTGAACTATAGAAACAGGCCGTCTAAGCAGCTGACTTTCTAATAGGAGTGTTTGTTTTTTAAGCTAAATTATAAGGAGTGAGCCATCACAATACAGATGACTCCTTATCCTAAGTCAGAATGTAAACATTTCCTTCCCTCTAAAAAAGTGTTTAACGACTAAGCCATGTACAGCTGAACACAGAGGAAAAATAAGAAAATACATAGAGGGCATAATTAAAACATTATTTAGTCTATAGAACAGTCTTGTGGACTCTGTGGAGAGCAAGGGTGGGATGATATGGGAGAATGGCATTGAAACATGTTAATTATCATATGTGAAATCAATCACCAGCCCAGGTTCGATGCTCGGGGCTGGTGCACTGGGATGACCCAGGGGGACGGAATTGAGAGGGAGGAGGGAGGGGGGGTTCTGGAGGGGTAGCATATGTATACTCATGGCAGATTCATGTCAATGTATGGCAAAAGCAACACAATAAAGTAAAGAAAATTTAAAAAAAAAAAAATGAAAGCTTCTGAAGATCCAAAAAAAAAAAAAATTATTAAACTGTCTCTAACAAAACCTGTATATTTTAGTACATTTTTACTTTTAACAAATGAAATATGTCTTGACCAAGTATACTACATGTTAATGCCCTAATTAAATCATGTTGACAATAACTCACCTTCCTTTTAATGTTCTCCAGTAAGTCATCCTGGCCTTGTTTGAAGTAAGGATGTTGAAATTCAACAGGACCATCTCGTTCCTGCTTTACAATTCCAGAATCAATATGTACTACTTTACGAAAACCATCTGAAATACATTCAAAATTCAGGTAAGTTAAACAGACAAAAGTAAAAAACTTAAATGGTGCTTCTATGAATATATTTTCCTTTATCATCCTAATGGGAGGAAAATGGTTTAATCAGTGACTAATGACAGTACTCCAATTAAACTGTTGTTCTTACTTACACATATTCAGTTGCCTCACAAAGCTTGCCATGTTATTGTGCTTGAAGTATTTGGGAAGAATTTCTTTTGCAAATCTTTGTTCATCCAAAACCAGAAAACTCTGGCCATTCTGAAAAAAATTGAAAATATCAGTGTTAAGATCCTCCAAAAGTAGGTGACACATATGAACCTCAAAACTTGGCAGTCCTTTCATAACACCTCAGACCATCATTTTGTTCCTGTTAATAGCAATAGAAACAAAATGAAATTAAGTTCCAAATTTCAATTAAACTCCAAACTGCAATCAAGCACTTCGATGTCAACCTCAAAAGTTTAGAAGTATATTTCAAAACAAAAAATGCATCAGACTCTATGACTAAATATTAAAAAGACTTCCTTCATCTAGACAAAAACAAAAAGAAATACATTATGTAGCCAGTATAATTACGTAACACTGTTTTAAAGTCAATGGAATTAAGACAAAAATAAGATTAAATTTGAAAAGAAGCCATATTTTATCAATTAAACATAATTGTATCTTTGTACAATCAACTGAAAAACCACAGGAGAATTCAGCAGGATATCTGGCGACTAATTAATACATTTACAACAAAAGGGTCGGAGAGAAATTACAGAAACAATCTAATTCACCCTTGTATCTAAAAGCATGAAACATCAAGGAATGAATCTATCTAAGGAAACAAAAACCCTATACTCCAAAAGCTGTAAGACAATGATGAAAGAAATCAAAGATGACACAGATGAAAAGATATACCATGTACTTGGATTGGAAGAATCAATACTTGAGTACCATAGTACCCAAGGCAATCTACAGATTCAATGCAATCCCTATCTAATCACCAATGGTGTTTTTCACAGAATCAAAACAAAATTAAAAAAAAAATCTTAAAATTTATATGAAGACAGCCAAAGCAATATTGAGAAAGAAAAACAGAGCTGGAGGAAATCAGGCTCCCTGATTTCAGGCCATATTACAAAGCTGGTCATCAAAACAGCATGGTACTAGCACAAAAATATAAATATAGATCAATGAATAAAATAAAAACCCCAGATATAAACCCATAAACCTATAGCAAGATTACACAATGGAAAAAAGACAGTTTCTTCAATGGTGCTGGAAAAACTGGACAGCTACATGCAAAAAAAAAAAAAAGAAACAAACATACACAAAATATCATACACAAAAATAAACTCAAAATGGATTAGAGACTTAAATGTAAGGCTGGATACTATAAAATTCTTTGACATAAATCACAACACTATATTTTTTGAGCCTTCTCCTAGAGTAATGGAAATATTAAGCTGATGAAAATGCTAACTGCAGTTTCAGACTGTGAATTTTAAATCATTATAACTAGACTCAAACACATCTTTAATCAAAATATTAACCATTACAACCAACACATTTTTGCCAACAAGAAATAAGTTTATTTCTGTAGCATAAAAAACCATACTTTACAATTGGACAAACTCTTGGAAAGCATTTTCTGCCTCCTGCTCGCTGTGAGAGTGTTTTCCTAGCAAAAAGTTGTTGAGATGCTTGAAGAAGGAGTAGTCAGTTGGCAAGAAGTCAGGTAAATATGGAGGATGAGGAAAAACTTCATAGCCCAATTTGTTAGACTTCTGAAGTGCTGTTGTGTGGCGTATGGTCAGGCGCTGTCCTGGAGCAGAACTGGGCCCATTCTGTTGACCAATGCCAGCTGCAGGCATTGCAGTATTTCGTGAATCACATAGATTTGCTGAGCACACTTCTCAGATGTAATGGTTTCGCCAGGATCCCAAAAGCTGTAGTGGATTAGATGGGCAGCAGACGACCGAACAGTAACCATGACCTTTTTTAGGGGCAACTTTGGCTTTGGGAAGGACTTCAGAGCTTCTTCTCAGTCCAACCACTGAGCTGGTCATCACTGGTTGTTGTATAAAAATCCACTTTTCATTGCACCTAATAATCCAACCAAGAAATGGTTCA
This sequence comes from Antilocapra americana, assembly GCA_007570785.1. NCBI lineage: Eukaryota > Metazoa > Chordata > Mammalia > Artiodactyla > Antilocapridae > Antilocapra > Antilocapra americana. Next base: position 26,682,459 of record ML662442.1, read on the forward strand.
TTGTTGTTGCTTAGGATGAAAGACAACAACACTTTAAAATGATGATTTTTTTGATTTGTGGTCAGCTCATGAGGCATCCACTTATTGAGCTTTCTCACCATTCCAATTTACTTCAAATGCCGAACAACCACACAAAGATCGATGTGGAATTCTTTGACAATTTCTCGTGTAGTTAAGAGGATCAACTTTGATGATGGCTCTCCATTGGTCACTGTCAACTTCCAATGGCCAGCCACTATGCTTCTCACCTTCAAAGCTCTCATCTCCTTTACAAAAATTCTTGAACCACCACTGCCCTGTATGTGTGTGTGTGTTAACTGCTTAGTCGTGTCCGACTCTTTGCAACCCCACAGACCGCAGACCATCAGGCCCCTCTGTCCATGGGATTTTCCAGGCAAGAACACTGGAGTGGGTTGCCATTTCCTTCTCCAAAGGAACTATAGAAAGAAAGAAAATGAAGTCACTCAGTCATGTCCGACTCTCTGCGACCCCATGGACTGTAAGCCTACCAGGCTCTCCCATACATGGAATTTTCCAGGCAAGAGTAATGGAGTGGGTTGCCATTTCCTTCCTTAGCAGTTCCTAGGCCAAATGTGTTGTTGATGTTGTGAGCTGTCTCTGTTGCTTTATGACCCATTTTAAACTTGAATAAAAAAAATCGTTCAGATTTGCTTTTTGTCTAACATCATTTTTAGAGCCTAAAATAAATATAAAATAAACAGCAAGTAATAAGTCATTAGCAAAAAAACAAAAGAGAAAGGAGCATTGAAATGTATAACATAACCAATTTAAGAATGTATTCCAATATAACAGCAGGATTAATAAAATGTGGTACACACACATATACAACGGACTATTATTCATCTTTAAACAGGAAGGACACATGCCACAATGTGAATGAACCTTGAAGACATTATGCTGAGTTAAATTGGTCACAAGAGGACAAATACTGTATCATTCCACTTACCTGAGGTATCTGGAAGTACTCAATGTCATGGAGACAGAAAGAAGAGTGGTTACCAGGGGATAAGAAGGAGGATATTGGAAATTATTATCTAATGAGTACAAAGTTTCAGTCTGGGAAAACAAAAAACATTCTGGAGATGGATGGTAGTGATGATCACATAACCAGTGAATGTACTTAATGTCACTGTACTGTACATGTAAAAATGGTTAAAATGGTCACAAATGGCAAAAACAGTTAATTTTAAACTAAAATGGAATAAAAGAGTCCAATAGTATAAACATTCAAGTATTTAAAAATAAATTTTAAAAATAACACGAGATTGGAACTTCTGTGGTGGTCCAGAGGTTAGGAATTCACCTTGCGACTCAGGGAATGGATCCCAAGACAGGGAACTAAGATCCCACATGCCGATGAGCAACTAAGCCCGCATGTCAACTACTGGGCTCTCATGCCACAGCTACAAAATCTGTGTACCACACAGAGAGATCCCACAGGCTGCAACCAAGACCCAACACAGCCAAATAAATAAATACTTAAAAAAAAAAAAAAGGACCTTTAAGAAAAAATTAGAGGTTCAAATAGTGTTATAAAGATGTCAAGTCTCCTTAAGTTAACCAATACATTAAATTCTGTCTCAATTTAAAAAAAAAGTTTTGGAGACAAGATGAAGAGGTGCTAACATGACCAAATACTAGGCATTAAAGTTCATTTCATAATCATGTAACAAATAGGCAAGAAAATATTGAAAACAATGGAGAGAGAGAGATGTTAATCCTATCCTACACAGATAATAGAATTATAGTGTTTACAAAATTTGATACTAAAGATGGACACTGAAATTGGAATAGCTGAATGGACAGACTAGAGAGATCAGAAGCGGCAACAAATCTGAGAATTTGATAAGTAATATTAAGGGTAGCATTCAAACCAGGAGGAAAAGGATTAGTTAATAAATTTTCCATTTGGAAGGAAAAAAATAGAAGCTCACTGATAACTGAAAGCCACCTCACTTTTTATAACCAAGCTTCTGAAAGCACCACATTAAAAAAAAAAAAACAGAAGTCATAAAGGTAAAAATTAAAATTTATTCACAGAGATTGCTAGTTGCCTACCCTGCCTTCATATTTCTCTTTCTTACTTTTAAAACTAAAATTGTATATATATATATATATATATATATATATATATATATATATATATATATATATATAT
>ML662442.1:26684647-26745006 GCA_007570785.1 Antilocapra americana
TATATATATATATATATATATATATATATATATATATATATATATATGGTGTAAGGTATACATGAGTGGGCTTCCCTGGTGGCTCAATGGTAGAGAATCCACCTGCCAATGCAGGAGACAAGGGTTCAATCCCTGGGTTAGGAAGATCCCCTGAAGTAGGAAATGGCAAGCAACTCCAGTACTCTTGCCTGGAGAATCCCATGGACAGAGGAGCCTGGTGGGCTACAGTCCATGGGCTCTCAAAAGAGTCAGACAGGATTTAACAATTAAACAAGGTGTATATGATGGTCTGAAATATATTCTCACACATGGTGAAATAACTATTACAGTCAAGCTAACTCACCAACCTAAAAAGCTTCTGCACAGCAAATAATCAACAGACTAAGATGACAACTTGATGGAATGAGTGGAAATATTTACAAATACATATCTGATAAAAGGTTAATATACAAAACATAAAAAAGAACTCTCACATCACTAAAAAGACACACCCAATTAAAAAACAGGCAAAAACTGGAATAAAATATTATTCTTTTGAAAAAAATAAAAAACAGGCAAAGATTTTGATCATACATTTTCCCAAAGAAGACATACAAAAGGGCAGCAAGTATGTGGAACATAGTCAAAATCACCAATAAGCAGGCTTCCCAGGTGGCGCTAGTGGGTAAAGAACCCACCTGCCAATGCAGGAGATGTAACATGGGTTTGATCCCTGGGTCAGGAAAACCCCCTGGAGAAAGGTATGCACAACCCACTCCAGTGTTCTTGCCTAGAGAATCCCATGGACTGAGAAGCCTGGTGAGTTACAGTCCACAGTCACAAAGAGTTGGACATGACTGAAGCGACTTAGCACACACTGCTTATCAGGGAAATACAAATCAAAACCACAATGAGGTATTACCCTATACTTCTCAGGATTGTTGCCGTTGTTGTCGTTCAGTTACTCAGTCGCAACTCTTTGCAACTCCATGGAATGCAGCATGCCAGGCCTCCCTGTACATCACCATCTCCCGGAGCTTGCTCAAACTCATTTCCATTGAGTCGGTGATGCCAGCCAACCACGTCATCTTCTGTCACCCCCTTATCCTCCTGCCCTCAATCTTTCTCAGCAGCAGGGTTTTTTCCAATGAGTTGGCTCTTTGCATCAGAAGGTCAAACTAGTGGAGCTTCAGCATCAGTCCTTCCAATGAATATTCAGGACTGATTTCCTTTAGGACTAACTGGTTTGATCTCCTTGCTGTCCAAGGGACTCTCAAGAGTTTTCTCCAGCAACACAATCTGAAGGCATCAATTCTTCGGCGCTCAGCCTTTTTCATTGTCCAGCATTCACATCTGTACATGACTACTGGAAAAACCACAGCTTTCACTATACAGACCTTTGAAAGCAAAGTAATTTCTCTGCTTTTAAATATGCTGTCTAGGTTTGTCATTGTTTTTCTTCCATGGAGCAAGCGTCTTTTAATTTCAACACTGCAGTCACCATCCACAGTGATTTTGGAGTCCAAGAAAATAAAATCTGTCACTGTTTCCACTGTTTCCCCATCTATCTGCCATGAAGTGATGGGACCAAATGTCACAATCTTTGTTTTTTGAATGTTGAGTTTTAAGCCAACTTTTTCACTCTCCTCTTTCACCTTCATCAACAGGCTCTTTAACTCCTCTTTGCTTTCTGCCATAAAGGTGGTATCTTCTGCATATCTGAGATTATTGATATTTCTCTCCACAATCTTGATTCTAGCTTGTGTTTCACCCGGCCTAGTGTTTCTCATAATGTACTCTGCATATACATTAAATAAGCAAGGTGACTACAGCCCTGATGTACTCCTTGCTCAATTTGGAACCAGTCCATTGTTTCATGTCTGGTTATAACTGTTGTTTCTTGACCTGCATACAGGTTTCTCAGGAGGCAGGTCAGGTGGTCTGGTATTCCCATCTCTAAAAATTTTCCAGTTTGTTGTGAGCTACACTTGTCAGATGGCTACTACTAAAAACAAAAAAGATTTTTTTTTAGAAAATAACAAGTGTTGGTGAGAAATGTAGAGAAAACAGAGCCCTTGTGCACTGCTGGTGGGAATGTAAACTGGTAATGTCATTACGGAAAATGGTACTATACATTTTATAGTACCAGAACTTCTATATGATCCAGGGGCCCTGTTCTGAGTACATACCCAAAGGAAATGAAATCAGTATGTTTAAGAGATATGTGTGCTCCTGTGTTCACTGCAGCATTATTCACAATAACTTCACAAAAATAACCTAAGTGTCCATCAAAGGAAGAATGCATAAAGAAACTGTGAGATATATATATATACATATATATATATTACACATACACATATTTTATCCACAATGAAACTGCTCAGCCTTAAAAAATGAAAGTGATCCTGCCACTTGCGGCAACGCGGATGATGCTTCAATTTCATACTAACAGCACAGTTTTGTTTGATGCTACAACCACATTTCTCAGTCCTTCTTACATATAAAGGTTGCCAAATAATGTATCTGGCAAATACAATATAAGCAAGGGAAGAAGGTAGAGTCTCCTACATAATAGAATGTACAACAAAACAAATGATTTTCACTTATTAGACTGGCAAAATTTTAAGTTTAGCAATAACCACTGTTATTAGGAAGTAGCTATTAAAATTCAAAAGTGCATACATCTTTTTCTATCTTAAAAGGACTTTCTCTCTACCTTTGACTTCTTCTTACCCACTCCATCTGTTTTTTTATTCACTACATAAAACTTCCTTCTCTAATTCAGGACCATCTACTTACTCTTACTAAAAACTGCTTTCAGTTTTTCTCAGTTTACTGAAACTGTTTTTTCTAAAATGTCAAACATCAAGTTCAATACCCTCTTTTCAGTTCTCAACTTCCTACACCTCTCTGTAGCATTTCATCTGGCACTACAGACACTCCCCTCCTTAAATGCTCTGCTCTTATGGCTCTGAAACTATACACTGGGTCTCCTATCTCTCACATTTCAATTGTCTTCCACATATCAAGAGGAAGTTTGTTTTTTAGGTTTCTATCCCTTAACATGATACCTTTATACTCTTTCCTTAGGCAATCTCAGCCACACCCGTGTATCTAATTACTAACCTTATTACGTATAATAATTATCACATCTATGCCTCTGCCTCTGAACCATATCAAATTTCCCCCCTGAATTATCAATCATTAACATTTATACACCATGTTCTTTAACTTTCTGAGTTACAGAACTCAATGTTCTTTAATATTGAGACAATGTTCTCAACCTACTGTCTATTTCAAACCTATCATCCTACTCTGCCAACATCAACTTTTTCCTGTATTTTCCATCCTGGCATGCCCTGTGCCCTCTAAGTTACCCAATTAATTTTGTTATCAATACCAATATGGTAGATTAAAAACCCTCAATTCTAACAGCTAGTAATTTAAAGAACAAAACTGTCATATCCAGATGTCTATGGATGCACACTTACAGAATCCGAATCAGTAAAATGATTAGCTCACTGGTTTATTATCAATACACAAATGTTACTTGTATTTCTAATTACCAGCAACAGTTCAATTTATTTAAAATAAATTGAATATAAAATACTTATATTTTAGGTTTATTTAGATATATTATTAATTATATTATAAATATCTATTATATATTATCTACACCTATTAATATATATATGTATATATTATAAAATATCTATATTTTATTGAATATAAAATATCTATACAGAGTATAAAGTATCTATAAACTCTTAACAAAGATGTACAAGACCTAACTGCAAAAAACATAAAACTTTACTAAGCAATAAATGAATTTAGAAAAATGCCCTATTCATGAAAATACCCAATATCATAAATATATCTATTTTCCCTAATCTTATCTATATTTCTCAGTATAATTTCAATTAAAAATCCTAACAGATTTTTTAGTAGAACATGATTTTAAAACATATATGGAAGAGCAAGAGTAGTCAAGACACTCCTAAGACTAGGTTGCCCTCCCAAAAGCAAAACGTTTTTACAGAGCTACAGTAAATAAGACATATGACATGGGAAAAAGGATAAATTATCCAATGGAACAAAATAGAGGACCTAGACTCTGAAAACACAGTTTATCTACATATAATTTTGCTTATAAGACCGACAGCAACACAAATCACTAGAGGAAGAAGAAACTATTCAATAAGGGAATTAAAACTACTAAATATTGATGTGGAAAACAATGAAATGGATCAAACAAAAATCAATTCCAAGTGAATTAAAGATTTAGGTACATAATGCAAACCTTTAAAACTTTCAGAAGAAAAAAAACGAGATGGAAAAGTATCTCTCTGTCTTTGGAGTAAGTAAGCAAAAACATCCTGAAAAAATGAAAACTGTGAACCACAAAAAGGTGGATGTATCATACTAAAATTAAGAACTTATACTCATCAATATAAAGAAAAAAAAAAAGACAAGCCCCAACCAGAAGGCATAAGCAACACATACATTCAAAAAATACACAAAATTACAAGAAATTTCTACAAATAATAAAAGATAAACCACCCAAGAGAAAAATGGTCAAACATTTCATACAATAGGAAACACAGATGGCCAATAAATATGAAAAGATGTTTGAACACACTAATTACCAGGGAAGTATAGCCTCACTGAAATAATATTTTACACTCACTAGATAGGTAAAAATTCAGAAAGATGAGAATATCAAGTTTTGAAGAGACAAATTAATGGAAAATCTTATACATGGCTCATAGGAGTTCAAAATGCTTTGACTTTGGAAAATAATTTGATCTTAAAGTTGAACATTTCATATCTTACTTTCCATAAATTACACTCTTCAAACTACCTTAGAGAAATGTTTGCTTATATACATCAGAAGAGATTTATAAGACATAACAGCACTTGAAAATGTTGATCACCTCTTTCTTGAAACTATTTTCTTCCATTAACTGATATGACCTCACTCCCTTGTGTTTCCCCCTTTCTTACCATTCCTTCTTAATCTCTTTTGCTGGTTTTTTTTTTTTTTTTGTCTTTATACTCTCTAAATATTGGAATACCCTATCTTTCAGGTCCTTCGATCTTCATTTGTCTGCTGGATGATCTCATCCAGTCCCATCGCTTTACCACCCACATGCCCCAAACTCCACCCAGAATTGCCAGAGTTTTATATTATCTAAATAACCTATTCAACACTGCCACTCAAAGGTCTTGGAGTGTAGAAGTCATTCATGTTGTTCTCCTTTCCAGCACTGCAGTTCCCTACTTACTCTGAAATAAGGTGTGACATATGACCAAGTATGGTCAGTAAAATGCAAGCAAAACAGAACTCTCTTAAAGTAATACTAGTAGTCTATTGGTAATCTCAAAGTTAACGTGGCCAAAGAGAATCCCACCTGTACTTCTCCGAATCTTTCCACATCTCAGCAAATGGTACCATCATCTATCCTTTCTTTGTTCAGACCATATATATGAGTCATTCTAATTCTTTTCTATCCCTCAACTCCAGAAAAATTTATCAGTAAGTTCTGTGCCTTTGCTTTCAACATAGATATTACATCCAAAAGTTTCTCACCACCTCCACTGCTATTATCCTAGTCTCAGCCACACTATTTTTGATACCATAGTGGAAAACTGTATCTTCTATCTAGTTTCCTCATTTCCAATCTCCTTACCATGCCCTAAGGCCCTATACCATCTGCTTCTGCCTACTTCTCTGACCTCTCTCTCATGCTATCTGAAGATAATCCAACCATGTGCACCTTCTGCAACTGAATGAACATGCCATGCCCAAGGTTTTTACATTTGCCACTCCCTTTTGTCTATCTGGCCTATCTTTTCTAATCATTCAGATCTCTGCTCAATTGTCACCTACCCAAAGAGGCTTTCCTCATCACTCTATTTAAAATATAATAAATTCCAGTCATTTTACAGGTCAGTCATGAATTTACTGCTCCAAATTCATTCTTCAGTGTCTGCTCTGCAAATATGGAGCTGAGTCTTAAGTATCTTTATTTTTGTCAAGATGTTAAGCTTTGTCATAGAAGACACCAGACAGACAGTACAAGAGGAAGGAGCTTCCCCTCCTGGTTCCAGTGTGAATTTAGCATGTTCCTGCTGTGTAGGTTCTCCAGCACATAGCTCTCGCAGTGCATGGACAGCAGCAGCACCCTAAGGCCAGCAGCTTCCCCCAACACTCCCTTTCCTTTGGGAGGCTTTAAATTGGAGTAGTTCTGGCCAGACATCTCCCCATGAACAGCCTTCCTGGGTACTCTAGAGCACAGACAGACGAGCATATTCTTAAAGGTTTAGATAATAAATATTTTAGGCTTGCAGGTAATAAAGTCAAAACTCTGCCCCTGTAACAAGAAGCCACTACAGTCAATAAGTAAATCCAGGGAGCTTGGCTGTATTCCAAATAAACTTATAAAACAGATGGTTGGCTCACAGACCATAATCTGCCAACCCCTGCCCTAAAAGGCATATTTCCCACAAGTTCTGAAGGATGGATTTTTTTTTGATGGTGATTTAATCTTTATTCTCATATTTAATTATATAGTTTATGTAGCTGTTTTTCAATAAGAACGGTCTCTGCCACAAATTTAAGATTCTTGAGTTGATACAAAGTTCAAAAGGACAAGGCAAGATTAACGATTGGTAGCTTATTGGCTACAGTAGTTCTATATATAAATTACTAAAATATAATCTCAATATGGTATCCTCGAGGCTATCCCATTTATTCCATTTGTAAATGTTAAAACTCATCACTAAATTCTAATAGTTTAAAAAAAGCATGCAACACTGGTGTAGCACAGATTTATTTACTAACCAAAGAGATGACCCTAATTAAACCAATATTTTGAAACAGTTTGTTTGTGATAAAGATAAAAGTGAATGCAATAATGAAAAAAAACCAACAGTATAGAGATTTGCTCACTGAATTGAGCTTGTTCATCCTCGCAACTAATTTCTGTGCAAAATGTTGATGGAATTTTTACTCTACTTTTTCATAGACCTGAGTACAGGTAACATTGTTCATGATGCACACCACCACCAATTTCCCATCTTCCAGTTATCTTGTTATTGTGCTTTCCTTTCCATCTCATTCCTGATGTTGAATCAATGCACCATCTATAAAGTTGCACAGTCTGAGTCTTTCTGCCATCAGCTGTGGTCTCTTCAAACTTCTCTCCCAGTTTACAGGAAAACTGTGCTGTTTTCAAAGTGCTCTCAGTTTTTATGCTGAGGTTCAGCATAAAAGTTCCATGAGTGTGGTATCAGTGACTTCTCTGCCATTCAGTGAGATATCGGATGGAGATAGACTCTTTCCCAACAAGATCTCAGAACTTGGGGGGAAGGGCTCTTACTTGGGCACTGGATCTTAAGCCTACCAGTGATGGTTGCTTCTTAAAACTACTATTCTTATATTCTTTCGAGTTTTCTTTAGTCTAACTCTCCTGATACAGTTAGTTAATCCTATTAAACTTTCCTCTGTTCAAAATACTTGTGACTTCTGTCTCCTAATTAAACTCTGATACATTTTCCTTAGGCTGCTTTATCTTGTTACTTATCACTAATATTACATTATTATAGTATTTGTGTTTGCTTACTTTTTAATTATCAGCGTCCTTCATTAAAATGTAAGATCCATAAAGGCTGCTAATTTTTTCACTACTGAATGAATTCCTACTACCTAGGCACACTGTCTTGTCATAACAGAATTCACAACTACTACTTAGGAGTGACTGAATGAGGAGTCTTTGGTCACAGTGGGTCAAACTATATTTTTATAATTTCAACTCTTGGATTATACATAACAAATGAAAAGATGAATGCCTCTTGTTTATATCTGCTCTCTCAAACACACACAACCCTAACTCACTCATACTGTTCGGTGTCTCTGTTCGTGGTATTCCTTCAGTCTCTACTTCAAAATTAGTAAATAAGCTCTTTGAACACAAAAATTCCACCTATTACTGTTTAAACTTGTGAAGTTTAAGCAATGAAACACAGAACTCTCCTGATACATTTTACAAGATACAAAAAGCCATTACTACTCAGAAGGGTGGGAAGGATGGTAGCTTCTCTTTAGGCCTTCCCTAAAATTTCCAAAGAGTAGTAACAACTGTTTCTACTAAGGTTGGTACTCTTGGTTAAACATGTCCAAAAGACTTTTAATAATAATACTTCAGCCCCGTTATTTTAAAACAGTTTTCAAAACAGAAATTGGTATTATTTTTTAAACTACCATTCTATAATTTCTTAATGTTTACCAATCATTCCTTGTGAGTCTCTAGCTCATTCTCTCTTGCGTGCGTGCATGCTAAGTCGCTTCAGTTGTGCCCAATTCTTTGTTATCCTATGGGCTGCAGTCTGCCAGGCTCCTCTGACAATGGGATTCTCCAGGCAAGAATACTGGAGTGGGTTGCCATGCCCTTCTCCAGGGGATCTTCCCAACCCAGGGACTGAACCTGTGTTTCTTTTGTCTTCTGCATTGGCAGGCAGGTTCTTCACCACTAGCACCACCTTGGAAGTCCCATTCTCTTACATATACAATAAAAAAGTACTTGCCAATGAATCAGTCAACTTCTCTGTAGGCTCATCTAAAGTGGATTTAACCTCTATTCTGCGATATTTGTGGCCTTTCTTGTTTTCACTGGAGAATACTGTAAAGATACAATGTTTGCTGGGAAGTTCAAAACAATACCATAACATTGGTAAATCTAAGGATCTATTGTTCAAATTCATCCGAAACAAGTAGGAGACACTGGACAAATTTTAGTTTTGCTTCATTTCCCTCCTATTACCTTGATTTGTTTCTGCTGACTTGAGATGTATAGGGAAATAGAAACTGCCATAGGGCACAAAAAGGTGGAACAGATGAGTAAGAAGTCTTTGGTGGAAACCACTTCTTGGTATTCTCAAGCAACCTGAAGAACTGAGACAAAGCTAACAACCCTGGTAAAATAATGACCTCCAGTTCTTTCCTTTTCTAATACTGCTTCACTTCAACACACACTGAATATCATGTATCAGTAACAGTAAAGGCTGTTCCTCACTATCAATGGCAAGAGCTTCCATTCAACTTCCACAACCTCTTGTCCCTGAATATCAAGTTTCCCCAGTTGCTACCAAGCTAAACCTGTGCTTTCTGTTTAGGGCTCTGTCACATTTAAAATAGTTTTAATCTGTCCGACAGCACTATCTCTGTCCTTGATTCTGATAACAGACTTCCTATCAGAGCCAAAACAGCTACATAAAGCTTTGAAGTTATAGGAAATGTAAGAACAAATAAAAAAGAAAGGAAAAAGAAATATCAGTGAGGAACTTTGGGGGATGTACAATTTCTACTGAGTCTACAGAATGATTTTGACTGGTGAGAATATTATACATTTTTAATTAATGACATGAATGAAGATATTTCATTTTTGTTATATTATAAATTTCAAGGAAAATTAAAGCTATGTAAGTCTTCAGGAATATTAAGCCAAACTTTTCAAACTGCAGTTGGTAAGTTTTCTCCCCTTGCCTTATGCTCAAACTAGAGGAGTAAATTATTTTCTACAAGTGAAAACAACTGCATAAAAGACTGCCTGGTTTCCAAAACATCTGCTATTTCTAAAAAGTCTTAATATGATTTTCACTCAGATAGTATAAATGCTAAATTACCTCAACAGAAGTCCAGCAAAACAAATTTGAAGGAAACCAGAAACAACCATAAGTAGCAACATTTAAAACATGATAGTAAATTATTTTGGTTTTTCCATTTAGCATCATTGTTCAATTAAACTTTTACCTTTCATTGTTGACACTGTTTTTGGAAAAATCTGCGAGGGTGTAAGACAGCTTTCCTAAGCTTAGCCCTAGACAATATTAATCTAGAATTGTCCACTGACTTGTGTAAGTAACATTTTGATATAAAACTAAATATTCTAACAACTTGTATTATGTGCAGTGCTACTGATGGAAAATGATTTGAGAGATCAGAAATCTATACTAGAACCCTATCTCCAATAATAGTTGGCTTTGTATTTATAGACAAATAATCTAACCTGCCTAAGTCTCAGTCCTCATCTATATGATGAGACTAAACCAAATGATTTTTTTAAGATTCTTTTCAAGCATCATTCTACCTTTATCTTTCCTACCACTTCCACTACATAGTCCATGGATTTCACTACTTCATCAAACATTAAGTACCTACTGTGTCCCTTGGCACAGATACTGTTCCCTTCCCTCATTGAATTTATGTTTTAATTGTCCCACCATGTATTAGAAAATGAGCAGCTAAAAAAGAAGCTTTGACTTAATGGAAAAACTAAGAATGATTTTTAAGTGGCTTATTTGGCTTAGAATTCATAAAATGATGCTTTCATGGATTAGTATGAAACTCTATTGGGGCTTCCCAGGTGGAGTAGTGGTAAAGAATCTGCCTGCCAATACAAGAGAAGTGGATTTGATCTCTGTGAGTCCAATCAGGAAGATTCCCTGGAGTAGGAAATGGCAACCTGATTCAGTTTTCTTGCCTGGAAAATTCCAACGGACAGAGGAGCCTGAAGGGCTGCAGTCCATGGGGTCACAAACAGTTGGACATGACTGAGCGACTGAATACTAGCAGCATTAAACTCTACACATTTGATACTGCCCCCCAAAAAACATTATTAAAATATTCTGGCTAATGCAAATCTATTAGACCTGCCACTGACATAATATGCCTTAACTAAAACCAATTACTAATGTATTTAGGTACCATTTCTTGGCTATAAAAACAAGACACATCTAAGACAAATAGGTGTGATAAAGTCAGCAGGGAGTGGGGAGACTCTCAGTTCAATCTCTCACATGCACAAGGCTGAGTAACAGCAGTCGGTGCTGTTCCATCCTTGTCAACTTTTAATCCTTATGACTGATGAAAAGCATGAGACATATGTTTATTTTTAAGTGTATACTGGCGGCTGGCTTCCTTATTTTCACCCCTTCTTTTTACAATTGCACAGAATTCATCAAATGTTTCATATACAACATCCAGTTCATGACACTAACCTTGAGGAAAATTAAGTCGTAGAGAGAAAGAAAATGAACAAATGACAGCAATATAAGGCAGAATATGGTATACTGGGTAGCCAAAACTCAATATACTGCCCTCTGTCAAGATGAAAGTAAACAATAAAACTGAACATAGAGGAAAGAAATAAAGAAGGGGGCAGGAGGTAAGATAACATTTACTCAGCACCTAACAGGTGTCAGGCACTGTGCAGGTAGTTTTCACTCCCTCTTTTCCAGACCTCTAAAAACAAGATAATATCCAAAACAGATAAGTATCTACGATAAGAGAACTCCAGGACCCTTCACAAAATGATTCCACAGCCTAATATTCTAACGCAAACGCTCTGTTTATGTAATAATCATTCTAACTAGAATCAGTATGTGGATCTAGAGAGGGGTCTTGGAGCAACCAGGTAAACCATTCATCAGACACTTGGGCCAGATGAGATAAGAAGCCTGTTTAGTGGCAGAACTGGGATCAAACCAATTATCAAGGCATCTACATACTACACTGCAGGCAACTGTTAAGTGAAATTTAGTAATTCGTTTTTGCTCTTCACTCTGTCACTCAACACCTGTCTGTCTATTGGCACTTTTATTGAAATAATCGTCAAAAAAGTCTATTTACACAAATGGCTCAGAATCGTCCAAGAATAATGTGTCATCTTCTCCAACACGGTATTTTTTAAACCTACCGATAAGCAAGGCCGTCCTCACAATGATCTCAGATGCGAGGCGGGCTGTGTGTCTTTTCAGGGACGAGACTCGGGTCGCGGAGATGAAGACGGCCTCGCAGACACCCCGCGTCGAAGATCCCGGCCCCGCGGCCCGGCCCCCAGCGAGCCGCAGCCCGAGCGCCGGGCGGGAGGACGGAGGATGAGTGTGCAGTAACGTGGCTCCCGCGCCCCGGGCTCGTCGGCCGCCCCGGCTCCGCCGGGCCGGTTCCGAACGCCGCCCGGGCCGGCCCGTTACGGGGTCTCCCGGGCCGCGGGCCCCGCGCGGGCCGCCCCTCCCCCACGGCGGCCTGAGCCCGCGGCGCCGGCCGGACCCCCGCGGCCCCCCGCGCGGACAATACCGGGGTCCCCCGCGAGGCCGCGCGCCGAGGCCCGCGCCCCCGCGCCGCGGGGCCTCGCCGAGGGCGTCGAGCCGCAGGCCGCGCCGAGAGACAGCCCCGCGGGAGAGCGCGAGCGAGGAGGACGTTAGTCAGGGGTTCGGAGGCCGCGGTGCCCTCGCCCTTACCTGACTCCAGGTGATGAACTCGTTGGTGTGCGTCTCCTCCACAAGCGTCCACAGCTTGCTGAGGAAAGCCGGCACGTTCGAACTCTGCTTCATTGTTACCGAGGCGCAGGAATTCCGAATTCTACCCCCAAACGCGGCGGCGGCGGCGGCGGAGGCGGCGGCGGCAGCGGCGGCGGCGGCAGCTGCTGCCAGAGAACGCCCACAACGCAGGCGCAGCAGCTCCCGGGCCCCGCCCCCTCCGCGGCCCCGCCGGGCTCGCTGTGAGGCGCGGGGGGGGCCGGGCAGCCGCACGTGACGGCCCAGTCTCCAGTTCGGCCCGTGCGCACTGGTCCCGCGCGGGTCCCGTTCCCGGCCAATGCCAGGAGCCGGCCGCGCAGCGGAGAGAAGCGATTGGATGCTGCCGACGGGGAGGGGTGGGAGCAAGAGCGGGGCGCAGCCCTCCCATTCGCCCTTTATATGGGAGCGCTCGCCTTAGCGGACCTCGGGCTTGGGGGGTTGTGTTTGGTCGTTTCACGTGGGAACATCTTTGGGTGTCTGGGCTGTGGGTGGAAGGCTACAGAAAGTCCTCAGGAGCCTTTGAGTCAAGAGTTTGGTAGGCAAGGTTGTAGGCTGCGCTAGTCAGGCAGGAGGAAGTTGTAATAATTCACATGGGGGGAAAAAAACAGCTTTCAAGCATGGCTTGCTAGGCCCCACATTGAAACTGTCTTAAAAGTAATGACTTTTCCTTAAATTTTCATCAGGAAAATTTCATAAAAAACAGGAATTTAAATAACACGCTCTTTACTGAGCATGTATTGCAGTGATCCAAAAACTGTAATAGGCAGCTTACATATTTAATTCAACAGACAGAATGCTCTGTACGTGCCCAAACGTAAAAAGAAATAGTATCATTTATTCTCTTTTAGTCATTTAAAATAATTGTTCCTGTGGGTACTTTACAGATAACGTTCTTAAAACAATTGTTCCTGTATGTCCTTTACAGATTTGGTATGGTGGAAAAAATTTCAGGCAAGGAGTCATCATGTGAGTTTAGACCCAGTTTCAAGGACACATTAGTGGATATTTAATTACACTGGTAGTATGTGTAATTTAGGCAGTCTCTTACTCTGTCTGTTCCAGTCTTTCCCTTATCCTCATTGGGAATAAAACTCTTTTCACCGCTGTAAGGTAACATCAATAACATAATAGGTGTGAAAATACTTCGAAAGTATAAAGGATTGTACAGAGTTTTTAAAATGTTTTATAAAAGTCAATATGTGAATATAAGAATGTACAAACAAGTTGGAGATAAGGAACATTTTATAAGTAATTCAATGTAGAATTGTTTTGCTTCCTGGATACATGTAATTTAATACAAGAAAAAATAAAATACATATAATTTCCAACAAGCATATATTTATTGAAATTTTTTGTGTTTAGCAATTATCTGTTTGCTAAAACAAAATCAGATGTGTGGAGAGAGATATCCAATAAATGAAATAATATTTTATGAGCATTTATATAAGGGAACTTTCTAGGCGGCACCATCGGTAAAGAATCTGCCTGCCAATGCAGGAGACATAACTGGTTCGGATTCGATCCCTGGGTTGGGAGGATCCCCAGGAGAGGGAATGGCAACCCACTCCAGTATCCTTGCAGGGAGAATCCCATGGACAGAAGAGCCTGGCAGGCTTGTGTCCATGGGTTGCAAAGAGTCGCACATGACTGAAGCACATTAGCACAGGACGTATGTGCCCAGGGATTCACATGTATCATTAGGTCCTCAAAACAACCCAGTGCAATAGGTTTTATTATCCCATTTTTCCAATGAAGATTCTGAAACTCAGAAGCAAATTTACCTGTATCACAGCTAGTGAACAAGAAATGGTATTTACACCCAGGGTTTATAGAGTTCGAAATCCCATGTTCTTTCCATTGTAGGATGATGACACCATCTCACTACTGAAGATGTTGATATTCTGATGTAAGAAACAAGAGTAACACAATGATCATCATTAACATTTTGAAAAGAGCTACATTTGTAATAAAACCAGTAATAAGTTTAGAAAGAATTGAGTGAGTTAAGGTCACAAGGGAACACTTCTCAGAGGATGGGGACCTTAAATTGGGTCTTGAAGTGCAAATGCATTGGGCATGCTAAAAAGAAGACAACACTGAGAGAAGATGGGAAGCCAAAGAGCATGGTCTGTCTGTGGATCGACAGCACAGGAGGTAGTGTCTGAGTATGAAATGTGGCCCTCTTTCATGGCACTGTATATTTCCATTTAAAAACAAAACAAAATGGTGTGGCTAGACGCAAGCAAAGACTCCTCTTTGGGTGTTCCACCTGTGTAGTTGTAGGCCTGTGCTTAGTAGGACCCCAACTTAATGCTCCTCCTGTCACCACTTGAAATTCTTATATTTTGAACAAAGAACCCTGCATTTTCATGTTGCATCGGGCCTCTCAAATTACGTTAACTGGTCTGCCTCCAGTATATTACATTTATAAACCAGTGGTTCTCAAATTTAAGCATGTATCCAAATCTCTTGGAGGTGGGAGATTGTCAATATAGCAATCAAGTATCACTTGTAATGTTCATGAGGCCAGCTATGGGATTAAGTTATTAACCAGATAATGTGATGAGATCACCAGGAATTAGATATGTCTAAAATCAAATGTCTGCAGTTTGAATGGAAACTATGTATTTTATAGTCTGAAACACACATGATTGTTCCTCATACTTTAGCCTCCATCAAAATCACTGAGGGCATCTGAAAAAAATAAATAAAGACTGCCTTTTCTCTCGTTCCCCTGGTCTACTCCACACCTTGCTCAGCTCAGTAGATACAGGGTTCAGGGTAAGAATCTGTATTTCTCACAAGTTTCTAGGTAATGTACATGACATTGGCCATGGGACCACAGCTTGAGAACCAGTGTTGTAGAGGAAAAATAAATAAGCTGACTTTCCCTTGCTAATATTACAGACTTATTGCTAGTCACCCTTCACCTCAACAAAATCTAGACTTTCCAGGAATAGTTTTAAATAATATGTTTTCTTTTTTCTATGAACATAATTCTTAATATTTATTGTGATTAATAAACTCTGAAAATTTTAAGTACTGATTAGAGATATTTGGGGAAAAAGAAAATCATTATTGGCTTATTTTCACTTAAATATAAAACTGAGAAGAAAACCAAACCACAATAATTTGACACCTACACCATCCCACAGATTGCAGAAGAAACATATTTGAACCAGTGTCAACAGTTTTGAGAAGTTTAAAATATTAGAGGATAAAAATGGCACTTTCTTAAAATGAATTGCCTCCTGTTGACTAAAAATTAGAGAAGTTGGAAAATTCCCGTGGTTCATTTGCAGCCTGGAGTGTAAGATTTAGAAGATATAGAATAACATTAGACAATATAAATGACCCAGGCCTTTGCCTAGGAAGTAGAAAAATATATTGTGGTATGCTTTGATGCTTCAAAGTATCTGATTCAACTTGTAAAAGTTCTAATTCATTAGAGAAAACTAGTTGGAGTTAGCAGCGCAACCAGAACTAGCTTGTAATTATTTTTTTCAAGGAAAGCAAGATAGAAGCCAAAGGTAAACTGCATAGAGGTTTCCATCTACGTTCCTGTCTGAAATTGTTAATTTTTTATCAATTTTGAAATGGCCTATGGGCCCTAAACAAATTACTCGACACCTCTAAGTCTTAGATTCTTATATTTAAAATGTGAATTAAAATACCTGTTATACTCACCTCACAGAGTGGTTTTGTGAATCCGATAAATTGCTTCTTCCTCTAGTCCACCCTCAGCTTCCCAAGACACAAATCTAAGCAGGTCACTTCCTGACTTAAAACTGTTCCGTGGCTTCTTATAATTTTCAGAATAAATCCAAATCCCTTGAAAAGGCATATAATGACCTTCTGTGATCTGGTGCCACCTACCATTCCAGTCATCATCTACCAGTCTTCACAGATATCTTACCCTTCACCACACCCAGTTCTTGTGGTTACCTTACTGATCATGTGCTTTCACGCCTCCACATATTGGGTTGGTCAAGAAGTTCAGATGAATTTTTCTGTAACATCTATGGAAAAACCCGAATGACCTTCTTAGCCAACTCAATATTTCCATGAGCTGTTGCCTCTGTGAGGAGAGCCCTTCTTCCCTATTATTTCTAACCTTCAAGGTCAAGTACAATTCCACAGAGAAGTTGCCTTTCTCAGTCAAATTCTCCCTGATTGCATCTTGTTGTAGTTATTTATTTACATGTACTTTTGTCATACTAAACTAGGAAACATTCCCAACATAAAGACTAGAAGACTACATTCATTCTCATCTACAATGGCTATCACAGTGCTGGTACACAGAAGACTCAGCAAGTATTTGTTGGATTAATGAATGAATGCATCAACAGATGAATGCTGACCCTCCTTTTAATATTCCATGACCTCCACATTTGGAAGACTTGTTCCTCTGCTGTGCCCACGTAGCATGAGGAGCTTGACCTTCATGGCATATATTTCCCAGCAACCCTTGCTAGATTGACAGATTATGCTTACATTGTTCAGTCTTGTATCTTTAGTAGTAAACACAGTGCTATAATATAGGAACAGCTCAATAAATATTTGTTAATGAATAATTTTAGTTTCTGATACCTTTTGAATAAAATATACTCTACCCAATAATAAGAAAGCACCCTACAACTGAGTAGGGCTCAGTCTGTACAAAGTTTTAGTTTTTAGGAGAAGAGAATGAAGAGAAGAGGAATTTAAGGATCGCTCCGTTGAAAGACATGTGATTGAGGAGCAATTAGTGGAGTAAATATCAGAATCTTGGAAATGCCAGAACTAAATGGAATGTCATAGAGTCCCAGGCTTTAGGTCATCTGTCTTTGAAACAAGCAAACCTTTGGTGGTAGTGGCAAAACGCTTAAAGACCCTTTAAAAGCTTTTCGAATAAGTACAGGGCCAGCACACTATGAAAGTTAATTTCTTAAAATTTTCAAGGAGGTCAAAGAAGAGGATTTTTTTTTTTTTCTAGGACTGCAACTTGAATGTAAAAGGGACTGGCTGGAGGAGTTTTTTAAGTCAGAGATGTGTTATTACCAGCCTTGTGCTGGCGCTGCTCCACATGAAACTTCCATTGTATGCCACCTATGATAGAATCTAACCAGTCACCCAACAACTGTGACAAACTGGTCCAGATTTGCCCAGGACTTTACCATTTAAGTACTGCAAATCCCATGCCCCAGGTACTACTTCACCCCCAGGCAAAACTGGATGGAGGTCACCCTAACACCAGCCTCTTCAAGCTACTGATGTTGTACAGGAAGCAGGGGCTCGTCAAACTAAACCAGGTGACTTGTATAGCAGCTGATGTGTGCTGTGTGCTAAGTCACTTCAGTCGGGTCTGACTCTGTGCAATCCTGTGGACCGTAGCCTGCCAGGCTGCTCTGTCCATGGGATTCTCCAAGCAAGAGTACAGGAATGGGTTGCCATGCCCTCCTCCAGGGATCTTCCCCACCCAAGGATTGAACCTGCATCTCTGACATCTCCTGAATTGCCAGGCAGGTTCTTTACCACTAGTGCCACCTGGGAAGCCCATATAGCAGCTAGCACAAATGAAAGATCTGCAACTTTAATGCATTTCTTAGCCTTTCTGGATGCAAGGTACTCTTTCACCAGAACCCCAATAGGTAGCTGATAAATAGGAGGAATATATGAACCCCACAAGCCAATATCCTGGTGGAGGCCCCAAACCATTCTGAAACATGATGAGAAGAAAGAGAATGTAAAAGGACTACAAGCATTAGAAAAAATATAGTAGACTGGGACATGGCCTGTGACTCAGGTCTTCCACTAAGGTTCTAGTTTCCGTTTACCTGGGACTGGTTTTGCTCCCAAAGTGGTAGCCAGGATAGAAGGTGTTTGGACTTCATCTTTCTAGATACTGTGTCCGTTAGTCACTCAGTCATGTCCTACTCCTTGTGACCCCACAGACTATGGCCCACTAGGCTCCTCTGTCCATGGAATTCTCCAGGTGAGAATCCTGGAATGTGTTGCCATTTCCTTCTCCAGGGGATCTTCCCGACCCAGGGATTGAGCCCAGGTCTCCGCACTGCAGGCAGATATATAGTGTGGTTTTATTCAAATAAATAGTGGGATTTTATTCATTTTAGACAGTGGGGTTTTATTCATTTTATTCAAATCATTTGATGGTGGGGATCTGAGCCCCCTCAATGATGAAATGAGTTGGGTTTTATGGCTTGTGGGGGCTTCCTTAGTAGCTCATCTGGTAAAGAATCTTAGCAGGAGACCCTGGTTCAACTCCTGGGTTGGAAAAATCCCCTAGAGAAGGGATAAGGTACCCATTTTAGTATCCTTGGGCTTCCCTGATGGCTCAGATGGTAAAGAATCCGCCTGCAATGCGGGAGATCTGGCCTCAATCTCTGGGTTGGGAAGATCCCCTGGAGGAAGGCATGACAACCCGCTCCAATATTCTTGGCTGGAGAATCCCCATGGACAGACGAGCCTGGCAAGCTGCAGTTCATGGGGCTGCTGAGTCAGACACGGCTGAGCGACTAAGCACACACATATGGCTTGTGTACAGAAATGTACCCATACCTTGATCATAAGATTGAATGGGAAAAATGAGTTTCAGTGTGGAGGTAGCCACTGTCAGAGATGTGTGTGGTGATCTGAAGGGTGTGTAGGAAGAGGTAGCAAATGTTTGTTATCTGTTTAATTTGAAGCTGAGTACTATGAGCAGCATCAAGGGACCAACTGGAAAGGGGAATGTCCTTTCGAGTCTCTGGGCTCCCAGTGCAGGTTCCGAACAGCAGAGATCAAATTGAGGCCTATTAGGATAGAGTTTAATCAAGCTGGAATCAGGATTGCCGGGAGAAATATCAAGAATCTCAGATATGTAGAGGATACCACCCTTATGGCAGAAAGCGAAGAAGAACTAAAGGGCCTCTTGATAAATATGAAAGAGAAGAGTGAAAAAGTTGCCTTAAAACTCAGCATTCAGAAAGCTAAGATCATGGCATCTGGTCTTATCACTTCATGGCAAATAGATGGGGAAACAGTGGAAACAGTGGCTGACTTTATTTTAGGGGGCTCCAAAGTCACTGCAGATGGTGATTGCAGCCATGAAATTAAAAGACACTTGCTCACTGGAAGAAAAGTTATGACCAACCTAAACAGCTTATTAAAATACGGAGACATTACTTTGCCAACAAGGGTCCATCTAGTCAAAGCTATGGTTTTTCCAGTAGTCATGTATGGATGTGAGAGTTGGACAGTGAAGAAAGCTGAGTGCCGAAGAATAGATGCTTTTGAACTGTGGTGTTGGAGAAGACTCTTGAGAGTCCCTTGGACTGCAAGGAGATCCAACCAGTCCATCCTAAAAAAAACTAACCCTGAATATTCATTGGAAAGACTATCCTGCAGCTGAAACTCCATACTTTGGCCACCTGATGCAAAGAATTGACTCATTTGAAAAGACCCTGATGCTGAGAAAGATTGAAGGCAGGAGGAGAAGGGGAGGACGGAGGATGAGATGGTTGGATGGAATCACCGACTCAACGGACATGAGTTTGAATAAACTCTGAGAGTTGGTGATGGACAGGGAGGCCTGGCATGTTGCAGTCCATGGGGTCACAAAGAATTGGACACGACTGAGCGACTAAACTGAACCGAACTGAGGATTGAGTAGAATGACTTCTGACCTTTCAGAGAAAAGTTTTGTATTGTTTGAATGCAGGATCACATTAAAGAGCTGCTAATTAGTGGCAGAATTCATGACCAGAAAGCCCTTATATATGGTGATTGCTACATCTGCTATAATTTACTTGAAAATACTGCTGTTTGAACAATGATATATAGTATGATAGTTTGGTGTCATGTACAACCTAAGGGAAATTAGTTAATATTTGAATTACCCTAATTAGGTATGCAGACTTCAGAGGTGGTTAGTTAGCACTTGAAAGATTAAGCAAAACCCACTCTCCTAATTTTATTTTTTTTAAAAAAATTAACCAACACCAAAAGTTTTGTTGATTAGAAAAATGGGTGTGGAAATGACTTTTCCTTCGTGACCTCAGGATGTGTATATCGGCTAGAAACAGACAGCCAGGAGGCTCTCCGCTTTATACTGGGCACCGAGGCACAGTGAGCCAGCAGCCGCTGGCCTTGGGTAGGGCTCTAACCTCAGGACTCTCCTAAATCCTGGATTCGGAGTACTTTCCAGACTTGTTCAGAATATTCCGGTAGCCTAGATCAAAAGGAGAGGCCCACATACATATTTTGAAACCTGTGAAGATCACAAATCAAATTAACAAACTGTAAAGCCAAGGTAGAATTCTTCCTACCTTGACAAATGCAGCTTCATAATGACATTTGAAAGATAATTGTAAAACTATCGTTTTAGAAAGTCACTAAGTTGGCAAAATATCCAAAAGACCAAATTAAATTATTATTGTCTGGTGACTGTCGAAAAGGAAGTGTTTTAGATGACTAATAAAATAAAAGTATATATAATTCATAAATCATTGTGTTTATTCTATGAACTTTCTTGCCTTTATTTCAGAAAAATCATTAGGTTGTTATCAAGATTTTTACATATCCTGTGTTCTAATGATAATGATGAAAGAATTAAAAAAAGTAATTGTATTCCAAGCATGATTGCATTTAAAATCCAAATTTGAACATATTTTATAAAATGTATTCTTAAGTAAATGTAAAAGATTTAAAATTAAGGTTATGTTAATATTGTAAGTTACAAAATATTGTGAGTTATGTAATTGAATTTTAAACGTTTCTACCTTTTGGCTATTGTGAATAATGTTGCTATGAACATTGCTATAGAAACATAGCTTTATGCATTTTGCTTTTCTCACTTGACAACACAGGGTGGAAATTCTTTCGTCATCTGGCACAGTTGTAATTTACTTCTTTTAATGACTCCATGGTATCTATGATATGTGTGCAGCACAATATATTCAGCCATTCTGTTACTGGTGGGTATCTGCTTTGTTTCAAGGCTTTTATCTATTTATTCACTCTGGAAGCTGCTGCTGAAAAAAAAAAAAAAAAAAAAAACCCAAAACCCTTAAACATAAATTATTAAATACTTGTGCTTTTATTTCTCTGGATTAGTGAGTTCAGATATCCATGTAAAAATTGCATGGCAAATCTATACGTCCTATTACTGTACTGGCATAGAAAAAGAAAGTCCTGCTGATTAAAAAGCCGCACATCTAAGCTGACAGAATGCTATTGTATACGTACGCAATGCTATGACGCTCCTAGCAACCAGAAATATCAACACCACGTTTCTATGGCAATAAGCAAATGTTTAAGCTTGACAGAGAATACTCTAATATGTGGTGTTCAGGGAAGTTTTGACTATTAGATAGAAATTAAAGGAGATAACTTTGTTCTTAGATATTTGCATAATATATTAATACAAAGCCAGGAAAATGTAGATTTATTATATGTGACTTTGTGAGCACAGGTGGCTGAACATACATTCCATGTTGCTACTGGCCCTGTTTAGTTCAGGTTTATTTTTCACTAGATTAAATTTGTTAATGATCTCCTCCAGTCCAATTCAGCTGTGCAAAAAGAGTGCAAAAAAAAAGAATTAATGTTTACAGAGATGTTTACTGAATTTGAGGGCTTTCCTTGTGGCTCAGATGGTAGAGAATTCACCTGCAATGCAAGAAATCCAGGTTTGATCCCTGGATGGGGAAGAGCCCCTGGAGGAGGGCATGACAACCCAATCCTGTATTCTTGCCTGGAAAGCCCCATGGACAAAGGAGCCTGGCAGGCTACAGTCCATGGGGTCACAAATAGTTGAACACCACCGAACAACTAACGCTTTCACTTTTTTCACTTACTGAGTTTGAGACCCAAAGAGGTGTGAGCATATTCTGACAGATTCACAACCAGTATGTCACTTATTTAGTGTTTTGGATCAGAAGTTTTTCGCTTTAAAGCTGATGTCTTTCCACCACTTTGCTTAGGATCTACCCTTCGAGAACTCTACAGGAATCCAAACCAAGCCTGGTATCCCAGGTCTCCTATCTGTTGTGCCCGGAGAGAGCGTGTGGCATTCCCTGTCCACAGTGGCAGTCTTCTCTTTCAACTCTCTATACTCCTCTGGATCCTATAACTGAAATTCGCTGATAGTTTTATGCCTTGTATTCTAATTCCCATGCTAGGCCAGAGCCCTGCCTTGGCCACCCATCCACTTACCTGGGCTTCTCCCTTAGTCCTTAGCCAGGATGGCCTCAGACCAGCTTAGACCCTCGGAGGCTAATTGATGGGAGTAGTATAATAAGTAAAAGAAATTTCTGCTTTTTCCATGATGACTGCTTTGATGCTTCCTGAAAATATCAAAATCTGCAAAAACAAACAAACCAACCAACCCCAAACACAAACGAAATCATGTTTTGATTCTCCTGTTTCACCTAGTGCTCAATTAGATAACTGGATGCTGCATTTTGAGTTTTGCTTCAACCAGACAGATGATTCAGATCTTGCTACTAGATATTAAGGGCTAGATTGTGTCCCCTGCCTCCGCAGATTTCTCTGTTGAAATTCTAATTATCAGGACATCAGAAAGTGACTGTTGGGAGGCAGGGCACTTAAAGAGGTAATTAATGAGGTCAGATGGGTGGACCCTGGTCCAGTATAACTGGTATCTTATAAGAAGAGGAGATTACAAGGCACGAGCATGCGAAGACATAATGAGAAGGAGACCATCTGCAACCCAAGGAGAGAGACCTTGGAAGAAACCAAAACAGCCAACACATTGATCTTGGACTTCTAGCTTCCAGAAGAATGAGAAAATAATTTTCTGTTGTTGACGATAACAATTTTGATAGTTGGGTTATTTTATTAAACCTCTATTTATTAATCTTATTATTAATAAATATTTTGTTATGACAGGTTTAGCAGGCTAGACCTTAGTTGAGTATTACAGCATCCCAACTACCCCCTGGCTTCCCTTTTTTGGGCAACAGTACGGGCCCTGATAAGGATGAAGTTCACTCCATCCACTGAACACTGCGATGGACCTGCTGGCCATCCACTCTCACCAGGTCTGCAGCCAGCTCCCTCTCCTTCTTTGCTTCTATCTATTCACTCTTCCTCCCCTGTGTACGGTAATTGCTGGAAGCCCTGATTCTGAGAGTGCTAATCCATTTTCTGCAGGACGTATGTGACCTTCAACTGCACCAAAACCTGAGCTTTCCCCAAAAGTCCAACCACTTATCATATCAGAGCAACTTTAATCAAAATATTTACTAACCTAGTTGATTTATAATGACTGGACAAACTGATAAACACATTTTCAGTTCAGTCGCTCAGTCACGCACAACTCTTTGAGACCCCATAGACTGCGGCATGCCAGGCTTCCCTGTCCATCACCAACTACTGGAGTTTTCTCAAGCTCTTGTCCATTGAGTCAGTGATGCTGTCCAACCATCTCATTCTCTGTCATCCCCTTCTCCCACCTTCAATCTTTCCCAGCATCAAGGTATTTTACGATGAGTCAGTTCTTCTCATCAGGTGGCCAAAGTATTGGAGATTCAGCTTCAGCATCAATCTTTCCAATGAATATTCAGGACTGATTTCCTTTGGGATAGACTGGCTGGATCTCCTTGCTCTCAAGAGTCTTCTCCAACACCACAGTTCAAAAGCATCAATTCTTCAGTGCTAAGCTTTCTTTATAGTCCAACTCTCACGTCCATACATGACTATTGGAAAAACCATAGCTTTGACTAGATGGACCTTTGTTGGCAAAGTAATATCTCTGCTTTCTAATATGCTGTCTAGGTTGGTCATAACTTTTCTTCCAAGGAGCAAGAGTCTTTTAATTTCATGGCTGCAGTCACCATCTGCAGTGACTTTGGAGCCCCCTAAAATAAAGTCAGCCACTGTTTCCCCATCTATTTGCCATGAAGTGATAAGACCAGATGCCATGATCTTAGCTTTCTGAATGTTGAATTTTAAGGCAACTTTTTCACTCTCCTCTTTTCAAGAGGCCCTTTAGTTCTTCTTTGCTTTCTGCCATAAGGGTGGTGTCATCTGCATATCTGAAGTTATTGATATTTCTCCTGGCAATCTTGATTCCAGATTGTGTTTCATCTGGCCCAGCATTTCTCATGATGTACTCTGCATATAAGTTAAATAAGCAGGGTGACAATATACAGTCTTGATGTATTCCTTTCCTGATTTTGAACCAGTCTGTTATTCTATGTCCAGTTCTAACTGTTGCCTCTTGAACTGCATACAGATTTCTCAGGAGGCATGTAAGGTGTTCTGGTCAATGGCTATTAATTTTTCATTTTAATAACCAAAGGCTTATGGTGACATATTAAGGCATTGTTCTAAGCCTAGGTGAATAGAAAATTATTGCTTGATATTAAAATTAAAATTTTCTCTGTGATATTTGTCATTAGTTTGAAAAGGTTTAATGAATAAGCAGTACTTAATATGTAAAGAGAAAAAACTTTATTGACCCTACTCCAAGTTATCAAAGAAATGATCCATTAATGGGGTCAATAAAAAGTTTAGGTTGACCTTAAAAATCAAAGAACTTTATTGTTATTATTTTTCCCTCAATAAACATGTGTCTAAGATTTTCCACACCACCTGTAAAAAAAATCATTTGTTTCACCTTTGAAAAATTTGAGTGTAATGATTTGAGACTTTATAATAAATCTACAGAGTTCTAATATTTTATATTAGTTAATTTTTGACATTTGATAATTCTTGCTAAATTTCCTTGGATAACTCTAGAAATATGCATTTTAATTTTTATTCTCCCTTTATTTGTATTTCCATAATCATTTTGCCTGTGTAATATAAATGTTTAATCCAAAAAGTTATTTCTTCAATTCATCTAACATCTATTAGTGGAAGATGCTATAGAAGAGCACATACTTGAAGTTTGGTAGACTTGAACCATGGATTTGAAACCCAGCTTTGTCATTATTAATGACAGTGTGACTATCTGAGCCTCACTCACAAAATCTCATAAGGTTGTTGTGAAAATTTCAATTAAATAATGAATTAATTGTGGATAGATTTGTAGCAGTAAATATCTGACAAATGTTCCTGGATACTGTGAAGTAACCCTGAGACAGCTATTTATTTATTTGAGCAGTTCTCAGATTTCTTCAGAGCTTATTTATAATTTTCAGTTTCCACTAACAAATGTGCAGACTTACATGTTATGCTAGTCACTTACTCACTTCTAAGACATGGAATACATTGATTAGTTTAGCTGATGTTTCTTCCAGTGTTTCTCAAGTGTCCTCAATTATATTAGTTTCATGGACAAATCAGGCAAGTATACAATACTTTGTGGGATGTGCCAAAAGGAATATGTGACCCAATGAAGATATAAAATGAAAATACATATTTAAGAGAATAACTATTAACTAGGTATCACTGTCTAGCAGCATAGTGAAATTAAAGTCAGAATGGGTTGGATTAGAAAAAACTTCATGGAAAGAGTGTAGGGCACTATTTGAATTGGCTTCAATTAACCCTTAATATAACAAAAACACCAGGAATAAGAGATAGGATGATAGCACTTAATATGTTCTGGGGACAGTTGTTGCTTAGTTGCTAAATTGTGTCTGACTCCTTTGTGACCCCATGGACGTAGCTCATCAGGCTCTTCTAGTCAGTGGAATTTTCCAGGCAAGAATACTGCAGTGGGTTGCCATTTCCTTCTGCACTGGATCTTCCTGATCCAGGGATCGTACCTGAGTCTTCTGCATTGGCAGGAGTATTCTTTACCACTGAACCACAAGGGAAATCCTCTGGGAACAGCGCTTTTATTAACTCACTTAATTCTCAAAAAACCCTTATGAATTAAGTACTATTTTATTCCATTTTACAAAGAGGTAAAGAGACAAAGGAAGGATGAGAATTAGTGGTTGTGATACTCGTTCTTTCCTACCGAATCTACAGAAGTGGGAGAGGTTAACTGAAAGGCAGAGTCTATTGTAAGTATTGCAGATGGACCATCCTCAATGTTTGACAAAACATACAACCTCCCCTGGTATTCTTCCACCTGAACCCCATACTTTAACACGATTATATTTTCCCCTCTTTTACTTCATGATATTGTTCACTTTGCTTTCTATTTACGCTCATCCATATTCCTCCATCCCTCAAGATTCTTCACAAAGTTTGTGTCTTTAGAAAATTTTCATGTTAATCCTCAATATCCCACAGAAAGATATTACATTTTTCTGATAGTATTGATATTAAACCACCTTGATATTTATTTGCATCTGTTTCTTTGCCTTGATAATTATTTGTGTCTAATTTTTTTTTTTAATCATATCATGGCATGCAGAACTTCCCCAACCAAGCATCAAACCCATGCCCTCAGCAGTGGAAATATAGAGTATTTAACCACTGATCCACACCAGGGAAGCCTTACTTGTGTCTACTTCTTACTATATTATAAACAACAGAGCAAATGAATAATGCCTTTTTATTTTTTCTTTTCTTCATTCATCTCTTGTTGCTACCCCCAGCCCTGTTGCCTGGTACCTATTTTTCATACTGTAGACATGCCTTAAGCCTTTATAAAATAAGTAAATTAGTGATTATAGCAGCTAATTTTGTTCTTTCCATTTCACAAAAGTGGAAAAGAGGTAGCATTTTAAATAAACGTGAAAAGAGAAAAGAGGGAAAAAATATAAACAGTTGCTAATTATAAAAAAAAACTATCACTAATTATAAAGAAGAAACTTATAGATGGAAGAATATGATGAATGAAAAAAGGACTGAATTATGAAAAAGAAATTAAACAGCAATAAAAAATAGAGGTTGAAATAAAATGTGACTGGAAGAAAAGATAAAAATAGAAAAGAACACATAGGAATCATTTGGAGAAAAAGTTGTGGATATGAAAGAAAAATTAAAAGTAAAATGCAAAGGAAAAGAAATATATATAAAAAAATGGGAGAAACATGTGAGACAATATAGAAAAGAGAAGTGAATAGGAATTTTTAAATGTCTCAATTGTGGGAATAAGTTTGTAACCGGGCCACCCTCACAAGCATTTTTTTAATAGAAGACAGAGAGATAATTTGATTTGGCTTAACCTCCCACCAGAAGATGGTAGGAGGGGCAAATCACATTTAGAATCAAGCCCTATACCCACTGGAGATGCTCAGAAGGCTGAAACAAAGCTTGTGCACATCAGGTCCCAGAGATCCCACAGAGACTGAGACAGAACTGTGTCTGAGTGTCTCCTGTGGAGGTACAGGTCAGCAGTGGACTGCCGCAGGGGCAGGGGGTCCAGGTGCAGCAGACCTGTGTATGGCATAAGCCCTCTTGGAGGAAGTCTCCATTAACCCACCATAGAGCTGCCAGAACTTACACAGAACTAGAGAAACAGACTCGTGGAGGGCGCAAACAGAAACTTGTGTGTACAGGACCCAGGAGAAAGGAGCAATGACCCCACAAGAGACTGACCCAGACTTGACCAGGAGTGTCCAGGAGTGTCCAGCAGAGACGTGGGTTGGTGGTGGCCTCCTGCAGGGTTGGGGAAACTGAGTGAAGCAGTGTGAGCATAGGATCTTTTGAAGGAGGTCCCCATTACCTTCATTACCTCCACCATAGTTTGGCCTCAGGTCAAATAACAGGGAGGGAACACAGCCCTGCCCTTCAACAGAAAATTGGATTAAAGATTTACTGAGCATGGGCCTGCCCATCAGACCCAGTTTCCCCCTCAGTCAGTCTCTCCCATCAGGAAGCTTCCATAATTCTCTTATCCTTCTCCATCAGAGGGCAGATAGACTGAAAACCACAATCACAGAAGACTAACCAATCTGATCACATGGACCACAACCTTGTCTAACTCAATGAAACTATGAGCCATGCTGTGTAGGGCCACCCAAGACAGACGGGTCATGGTGGAGAGTTCTGACAAAACGTGGTCCACTAAAGAATGGAATGGCAAACCACTTCAGTATTCTTGCCTTGAGAACCCCATGAACAGTATGAAAAGGCAAAAAGATAGGACACTGAAAGAGGAACTTCCCAGGTTGGTAGGTGCCCAATATGCTACTGAAATCATATGGAGCATCATATGGAGATCGGTGAAGAAATAACTCCAGAAAGAAGAGAAGGAGCCAAAGCAACAACAACACCCAGTGGTGGATATGACTGGTGATGGAAGTAAAGTCTGTTGCTGTAAAGAGTAATATTGCATAGGAAACTGGAATGTTAGGTCCATGAATCAAGGCAAATTGGAAGCGGTCAAACAGGAGTTGGCAAGAGTAAACATCGACCTTTCAGGAATCAGTGAACAAAAATGGACTGGAATGGGGGAATTTAACTCAGATGACCATTATATCTACTACTGTGGGCAAGAATTCCTTAGAAGAAATGGAGTAGCCCTCATAGTCAACAAAAAAGTCCAAAATGCAGTACTTGGATGCAATCTCAAAAATGACAGAATGATCTCTGTTTGTTTCCAAGGCAAACCTTTCAATATCACAGTAATCCAAGTCTATGCCCCAACCAGTAATGCTGAAGTTCAACGGTTTTAGGAAGACCTACAAGACCTTCTAGAACTAACTCCCAGAAGAGATGTCCTTTTCATTATAGGGGACTGAAATGCAAAAATAGGAAGTCAAGCAATACCTGGAGTAACAGGCAAATTTGGCCTTGGAGTACAGAATGAAGCAGGGCAAAGGATAATAGAGTTTTGCCAAGAGAACGCACAGGTCATAGCAAACACCCTCTTCCAAAAACACAAGAGGAGACTCTACACATGGACATCACCAGATGGTCAACACCAAAATCAGATTGATTATATTCTTTGTAGCCAGAGATGGAGAAGCTCTATACAGTCAGCAAAAACAAGACCGGGAGCTGACTGTGGCTCAGATCATGAACTCCTTATTGCCAAATTCAGACTTAAATTGAAGAAAGTAGGGAAAACCACTAGACCATTCACGTGTGACCTAAATCAAATCCCTTATGATTATACAGTAGAAGTGAGAAATAGATTCAAGGGATTAGATCTAATAGACAAAGTGCCTGAAGAACTATGGACAGAGGTTCATGACATTGTACAGGAAGCAGTGATCAAGACCATCCCCCAGAAAAAGAAATGCAAACAGACAAAATGGTTGTCTGAGGAGGGGTTACAAATAGCTGTGAAAAGAAGAGAAGTGAAAGGCAAAGGAGAAAAGGAAAGATATACTCATTTGAGTGCAGAGTTCCAAAGAATAGCAAGAAGAGATAAGAAAGCCTTCCTCAGTGATCAATGCAAAAAAAATAGAGGAAAACAATAGAATGGGAAAGACTAGAGATCTCTTCAAGAAAATCAGAGATACCAGGGACCATTTCATGCAAAGATGGGCTCAATAAAGGACAGAAATGGTATGGACCTAACAGAAGCAGAAGATATTAAGAAGAGGTGGCAAGACAACACAGAAGAACTGTACAAGAAAAGATATTCATGACCCAGACAATCACAATGGTGTGATCACTCACCTAGAGCCAGACATCCTGGAATTAGAGGTCAAGTGGGCATAGAAAGCATCGTTAGGAGCAAAGCTACTGGGGGTGATGGAATTCCAGTTGAGCTATTTCAAATCCTAAAAGATGATGCTGAGAAAGCGCTTCACTCAATATGTCAGCAAATCTGGAAAACTCAGCGGTGGCCACAGGACTGGAAAAGGTCAGTTTTCATTCCAATCCCAAAGAAAGGCAATGCCAAAGAATGCTCAAACCATTGCATAATCACACTCATCTCACATGCTAGCAAAGTAATGCTCAAAATTCTCCAAGCCAGGCTACAACAGTATGTGAACCATGAAGTTCCAGATGTTCAAGATGGATTTAGAAAAGGCAGAGGAACCAGAGATCAAATTGCCAACATCTGTTGGATCATCGAAAAAGCAAGAGAGTTCCAGAAAAACATCTATGTCTGCTTTGTTGACTGTGCCAAAGCCTCTGACTGTGTGGATCACAACAGACTATGGAAAATTCTGAAAGACATGGGAATACCAGACCACCTGACCTGCCTCCTGAGAAACCTGTATGCAGGTCAGGAAGCAACAGTTAGAACTGGACATGGAACAATAGACTGGTTCCAAATTGGGAAAGGAGTACATCAAGGCTGTATATTGTCACTCTGCTTGTTTAACTTATATGCAGAGTACATCATGAGAAACGCTGAGCCAGATGAAGCACAAGCTGGAATCAAGATTGCTGGAAGAAAGATCAATAACCTCAGATATGCAGATGACACCACCCTAATGGCAGAAATTGAAGAAGAACTAAAGGGCCTCTTGATGAAAGTGAAAGAGGAGAGTGAAAAAGTTGGCTTAAATCTCAGCTTTCAGACAACTAAGATCATGGCATCTGGTCTTATCACTTCACAGCAAATAGATGGGGAAGGAATGGAAACAGTGACAGACTTTATTTTGGGGGGCTCCCAAATCACTGTAGACTGTTACTGCAGCCATGAAATTATAAGATGCTTGCTCCTTGAAAGAAAAGTTATGACTAACCTAAACAGCATATTATAAAGCAGAGACATTGCTTTGCCCACAAAGGTCTTTTTCCAGTAGTCAGGTATGGATGTGAGAGTCGGACTATAAGGAAAGCTGAGTGCTGAAAAACTGATGCTTTTGAACTCTGGTGTTGGAGAAGACTCTTGAGAGTCCCTTGGACTGCAAGGAGATCAAACCAGTCCATCCTAAAGGAAATCAGTCCTGAATATTCATTGGAAAGACTGATGTTGAAGCTGAAACTCCAATACTTTGGTCACCTGATGAGAAGAAGTGACTCATTTGAAAAGACCCTGATGCTGGGAAAAATTGAACGCAGGAGGAGATGGGGATGACAGAGGATGAGATGGTTGGATGGCATCGTCGACTCAATGGACATGAGTTTGAATAAACTCTGGGAGTTGGTGATGAACAGGGAGGCCTGTCTTCCTGCAGTCTATGGGGTTGCAAAGAGTTGAATCCGTCTGAGCAACTGAACTGAACTGAACTTCCTACCAAGGTTTGCAAGACTTCATATGAAGATTCCAGACGCTGCATTGATTCAAGACACGATGACCATCATTGAGGTGGTGAGAATTTTGCATGCAGTGTTTCCAAAATGTTTTAAAAAATAAATTGATGAAATATTTTCCTAATTATATTTTACCAAGAAGTAGTTAGAATTTCTCACACTATTTTTGAAAATAAAGAAATCTCTCGATTATTTCCATCGGTATACTTTATCTGCCCTCACAGTGCGGAGTTTTGCCTATGCATGCCTGCTAAGAGTACCCGAGTGGTTCAGCTGTGGTGGTGAGATACCACGCTCACGGACACTCACAGGCTGGCCTGTGCCCTCGGCTCCCTCTGCTGTTCACAATGCTTTACTGCTGAGACCAAGAAATGCACCCGTTAGGTTTTCTGTTAAAAATATATATAGCATAAAAAAACTACTTGTAAGAAAAAATTATCTATTAATGATACTGAATCTCAGTTTCAAAAGCCCAACATGGTGTTTAATATGACTAATTTCCTAAATTCCACAATCCCACCACTAGAATTGCCCGTTCTTAAAAAAAACTATGTCTCTGAATATAGTTCTTCAGAGAGTTGTGTTCCCTAGGATCAGATTTTTCTCCCCTTGGTTAGTATCAGTTTTATATTAACTAGTGGTAAAACATGAATGCTTAGCAAGTGATTCTATTTCTAGGTATTTTTTTTTAAAGTTTCTAGACGATGTAAAAGGCACAGGCTTTCTCAATATTTCAGTGACTCACAGAGTTTTGTAATACTCAAAGTGTGTTTCATATTTATTTAAGCACTTTTAAGAGGTTATTTTCTTAAATTTTAAAAGTGTGGTCATTTCTTTTTTTTTTTTTTAATTTTCTTTATTTTATTGTGTTGGTTTTGCCATACAATGACATGAAACCACCATGGGTTTACATATGCTCCCCCTCCAGAACCCTCCTCCCTCCTCCCTCCCAATTCTCTCACCCTGGGTCATCTTGGTGCACCAGCCCCGAGCATCAACCCTGGGCTGGCGATTGATTTCACATATGGGAATTAACATGTTTCAATGCCGTTCTCCCATATCATCCCACCTTTGCCCTCCTCCATAGAGTCCACGAGTCTGTTCTATTCATCTGTGTTCCTTTTGCTGTCTCGCATGCTGGGTTCTCACTGCCATCTTTCCAAATTCCATATATATGCGTTAGTATACTGTATTGTTGTTTTTCCTTCTGGCTTACTTCACTCTGGATAATGGGCTCCAGTTCCATCCACCTGAGTAGAACTGATTCAAATGAATTCTTTTTTAATGCTGAGTAATATTCCATTGTGTATATGTACCACAGCTTTCTTATCCATTCGTCAGTTGATGGGCATCTAGGTTGCTTCCATGTCCTGGCTATTGTAAACAATGCGGCGATGAACATTGGGGTACACGTGTCTCTTTCAATCCTGGTTTCCTCGGTGTATATGCCCAGCAGTGGGATTGCTGGGTCATATGGCATTTCTATTTTCAGTTTTTTAAGGAATCTCCACACTGTTTTCCATAGTGGCTGTACAAGTTTGCATTCCCACCAACAGTGTAGGAGGGTTCCCTTTTCTCCACATCCTCTCCAGCATTTATTGCTTGTAGATTTTTGGATCCCAATAAACCATTCCAGAGTTATAACATAGAATAAATCACATTATAATAGGTACTACAATAATTATGTTATAGAGATCGATACATTTAAATTTCTGAAATAACTATTTCCATGGTCACCAATCCACTGAGTATTAAATAATCCCAAGAGGAATAAGTAAGCACCACAAGACAGGCCATTAACATCCTAAAGCTGAGGCAGGACCTCCAGTAGAGAGGGAACAAAGACAATGAAAGAGAAAAAGGGGTGGGTAGGTTGCAGGGGGGGTGGGGGTGGGGAGGAATGAAAGGAAACGAAGGGAAAAAAGAAAGGAACAATCGATGTACACAGCAAGGAGGAAAAGAGTACCCAAACATTTTTACATGGAGATCATACATAGAAGGATGAGAATTTGGGTTAGTTGCCCTCAGGTTGAGCCTTTAATTATTCAGTTTGACTTTACAGAGATCTTTACTACCTGAGTGTTCATTGGAAGGACTGATGTTGAAGCTGAAACTCCAATACTGTGGCCACATGATGCAAAGAGCTGACTCATTTGAAAAGACCCTGATGCTGGGAAAGATTGAGGGCAGGAGGAGGGGAAGACAGGATGAGATGGTTGGATGGCATCACTGACTCGACGGACATCGGTTTGGGTGGACTCCGGGAGTTGGTGATGGACAGGGAGGCCTTGCGTCCTTAGATTCATAGGGTTGCAGAGTCGGACACGACTGAGTGACTGAACTTACTACTGTTACAGCACAGCTTAAAAATTCATCATATAAATCTAAATTTGGCACCTCTAACCTTTGGAATTAACTTTAATCAATGGTAAATCATAATTTTGAAAGTTATTATAAACAAGTACGTTTTCTGTTATCAGAGCAATACTTATTCTTTTTTAAAGAATTAAAATAATATGAAGGGTAAGTAATGAAAATTAAGAACCCTATGACTCTCTTCAACATATTTGTCAATGTTACTCATCAAGAGGCCTCAAATATAAATACATACATTTGTATGTGGTACTTACAGTATACTAGGCAATACAGTTGTTTTTCCATACTCACGTGTTAAGATCCATGGATTCAGTCAATTCTAGATGCAAGATATTCAGAAAAAATTCCAAAAAAACTCCAAAACACAAAATTTGAATTTGTTATGCACATTTAACTATTCACATGGCCTTCCCTGGTGGCTCAGAGGTTAAAGCGTCTGTCTGTAATGTGGGAGACCTGGGCTCGATCTCTGGGTCAGGAAGATCCCCTGCAGAAGGAAATGGCAACCCACTCCAGTATTCTTGCCTGGAGAATCCCATGGATGGAGGAGCCTGGTGGTCTACAGTCCACGAGGTCGCAAAGAATCGGACACGACTGAGCGATTTCACTTTCTTTCTCTTTCATATTGTATCAGATATTTTAAGTAATCTAGCTAGAGTTGAGTTAAAGCGTACATGAGGATGAGGTAGGTTATATGCAAAAATCACATTATTTTACATAAGAAACTTGGGTATCCACAGATTTTGGTATCTGAGAAGGCTATAGAACGAATACTTTGAAGACACCAAGGGATAAGAGATTTATGTGTATTAACTTATTTAATCTTTACAATAAACACCTCACAATAGTATGTACTATTATTGTTCTTATTTTACAGAGGAGGAAATAGGTATAGTGGTTGTTTCAGTTCAGTTGCTCAGTCATGTCCGACTCTTTGCGACACCATGAACCGAAGCATGCCAGGCCTCCCTGTCCATCACCAACTCCTGGAGTTTACCCAAACCCATGTCCATTGAGTCAGTGATGCCATCCATCCATCTCATCCTCTGTCATCCCCTTCTCCTCCTGCCCTCAATCTTTCCCAGCATCAGGGTCTTTTCAAATGAGTCACCTCTTCGCATGAGGTAGCCAAAGTATTGGAGTTTCAGCTTCAACATCAGACCTTCCAATGAACACCTAGGACTGATCTCTTTTAGGATGGACAGGCTGGTACTTCTTGCAGTCCAAGGGACTCTCAAGAGTCTTCTCCAACACCACAGTTCAAAAGCATCAATTCTTCAGTGCTCACTTTCCTGATAGTACAACTCTTAAATCCATACATGACCACTGGAAAAACCATAGCCTTGACTAGATGGACCTTTGTTGGCAAAGTAGTGTCTCTGTTTCTTAATATGCTGTCTAGGTTGGTCATAACTTTCCTTCCAAGGAATAAGTGTCTTTTAATTTCATGGCTGCAATCACCATCTGCAGTGATCTTGGAGCCCCAAAAATAAAGTCAGCCACTGTTTCCACATCTATTTTCCATGAAGTGATGGGACCGGATGCAATGATCTTAGTTTCTGAATGTTGAGCTTTAAGCCAACTTTTTCACTCTCCTCTTTCAAGTTCTGCCATAAGGGTGGTGTCATCTGCATATCTGAGGTTATTGATATTTCTTCCGGCAATCTCGATTCCAGCTTGTAGTTTCTCCAGTCCAGCTTTTCTCATGATGTCCTCTGCATATAAGTTAAATAAGCAGGGTGACAATATACAGCCTTGACATACTCCTTTTCCTGTTTGGAACCAGTCTGTTGTTCCATGTCCGGTTCTAACTGTTGTTTCCTGACCTGAATACAAGTTTCTCAAGAGGCAGGTCAGGTGGTCTGGTATTCCCATCTCCTTCAGAATTTTCCACAGTTGGTTGTGATCCACACAGCCAAATACTTTGGCATAGTCAACAAAGCAGAAATAGATGTCTTTCTGGAACACTCTTGCTTTTTCGATGATCCAGCAGATGTTGGTAATTTGATTTCTGGTTCCTCTGCCTTTTCTAAAATCAGCTTGAACATCTGGAAGTTCACAGTTCATGTATTGCAGAAGCCTGGCTTGGAAAATTTTGAGCATTACTTTACTAGCATGTGAGATGAGTACAATTGTGCAGTAATTTGAGCATTCTTTGTCATTCCTTTCTTTGAGGTTGGAATGAAAACTGACCTTTTCCAGTCCTGTGGCCACCGCTGAGTTTTCCAGATTTGCTGACATATTGAGTGCAGCACTTTCACAGCACCATCTTTTAGGATTTGAAATAACTCAACTGGAATCCCATCACCTCCACTAGCATTATTTGTAGTGATGCTTCCTAAGGCCCACTTGACTTCTCGCTCCAGGATGTCTGGCTCTAGGTGAGTGTGAGTGATCATACCACAGTGATTATCTGGGTCCTGAAGATCTTTTCTGTACAGTTCCTCTGTGTATTCTGGCCACCTCTTCTTAATATATTCTTCTTCTGTTAGGTCCATACCATTTCTGTCCTTTATTGTGCCCCTATTTGTGTGAAATATTCCCTTGGTATTTCTAATTTTTTTGAAGAGATCTCTAGTCTTTCCCATTCTATTGTTTTCCTCTATTGCTTTGCATGATCACTGAGGAAGGCTTTCTTATCTCTCCTTGCTATTATTTGGAGCTCTGCATTCTAATGCACCTATGTTTCCTTTTCTCCTTTGCTTTTCATTTCTCTTCTTTTCACAGCTAATTGTAAGGCCTCCTCAGACAGCCATTTTGGTTTTGCATTTCTTCTTCTTGGGGATGATCTTGATTCCTGTCTCCTGTACAATGTCACGAATCTCTGTCCATAGTTCATCAGGCACTCTGTCTATCAGATCTAGTCCCTTAAATCTATTTCTCACTTCCACTGTGTAGTCATAAGGGACTTTCACTGAAATACTTTAGTTGTAGGGGATTTCTTTTAGGATGATTGTTAGTATTTATTATTATTATCACATCTCCTCTGTGATCTCTGTCCTTTCTTTCTAACGTTGGGCATTTTGGAATAGTTATCTGTTTTGTTTTACATTTTTTGATTTTTTGTCTTTTAATTCTACTATACTAGGAGAATTTTAGTATTTGTATTTTAATTTGACATATATTGTAACACATTTGCTTTCTGAGTTTTAATAGCATCCTGTCCTTGTTTTTATTTGTTAAAAATGCAATAGATATGGTAGCTTATCGAATGTTTCTTAGAATGCAATAAGAAGTTTTTCTTTTTAATCCGCTTGTTGGTGAATTGCCTCTGTTTTTCCTAGAGTCATTTTTTGCTTATTTTGATCTTTCTCATTCATAGCACAGGGTTTTTTCCTTCAGATATTTGGTGGTTATTGCTTGCTCTTTTATACCAGCTGAGTGAGTTTTTGTCAAAGGTGGTTACTGCCCTGACAAGCTTTGTTTTAAGGTGTGTGGGTGGGGAGCAGCAGGTTATAATTTGGGACTCAAATGTCGGTTGCAACTCCCACGCAAGCTGCCCTACTTCTACTCAAGCATTGTATTCAGTTTTTATGGAGAGGGGTGGTTACTTTACTCCTTCCTTTCTTGCATCCGCTCCCCCTCCCTCCCCCTGTTTACTTCCCTTCCTTTTCATTGTTTCTCTTTTCCTCCCTTCCTCACTCCCTCTCCTTTTCTTCCTTCCCTCCTTCTTTCTTTCATTCTCTTCTTCCTTTCTTTCTCTCTCTTTTACCCACTTTTGGAATGAGTGTGAATGCTAGGTCCTCAGACCTTTTGAGAAAGAGGCTCGGTGAGAGAGGAGGGTGTGCGCGGACATAACATGT
The DNA here is from genome assembly GCA_007570785.1 of Antilocapra americana. Taxonomy (NCBI): domain Eukaryota; kingdom Metazoa; phylum Chordata; class Mammalia; order Artiodactyla; family Antilocapridae; genus Antilocapra; species Antilocapra americana. The sequence goes on from ML662442.1 coordinate 26,722,174, forward strand.
TTTCTCTAAAGACTTTCAATGAATCTCTTCGTTTTTTTGGCCAGGCCTCACTTGTGCTTTCTGCTGTAGTTGATACGTCAGTGTTCTCAGTCATCTAGATTCCACTGGGCAGATTAGCTTTCTCCTGCAGCCCACTGTGTGTGCATACTTAGAGCATCTTCATTTGCTTTACTTTATTACTCACTAGTTCATCACCGTTTGCTTCACCCCCAGAATTTGTTGCAATCATTTGGTGAGTGCACTGTTTGCGACCCTCTTTTTCATTGTTCATGTATATCATTTTTAAATATACCTCTGTTATTTTTACTGAGTCTTGGGAAAGAGAGGAGATGAATGTAGGTACTCTAATCTTTCATATTGATTTTTTTTTTTTTTTGGAATGAAGACAAAAATGACCTTTGTCATTTATCTATTTGTTCATTGAAGAAATATTATTGAATGATTACTAACTTCTATTCCATGCACTGGAAATATAATGATAAGCAGAACCAGAGAGTTTTTCTATGCTCCTGAGGATGCCAAAGTAGGCAGATAAGAGCCAGGATGTGGCCTAATCTTAAAGGGTGGGCTCCCTGAGAAAGTGAATTTAAGTTAAATTCTGAGGAATAGCTGAGAATGAGGTGATTAAATTAAAATGGGTTAGGAGGAAGTATGTTCTAGAAAAGGCAAAAGTATTTACAAAGGGAGATAAATTTGGATGTTAGGAGAGCTTCCCAGTTCAGAAGCGTTGGTTGTTTGAACCAGAGCTGCAGAAGTGGAAATGGGCAGGAGTTGAGATTTATTTAGTGGTCTGGATAATGGAGGAGACTTGAAGAGCAGGGAAGAGGCAGTTTTTGAGGATGACCTTCAAGTTTCATGTTGTCATAATCTAAATAAACAGGAGCGCGTAAGAAGTCTTTTGGGGAAAGAATATGATGGTTCCGAACATGTTGAGTTGAAGTGTCTTTGAGATATGCAAAGAGAGATGCTGAGTTTTTTTTTTTTTTTTTAAATTGGGGTATAGTTGCTGTACAATGCTGTGTTACTTTCTGCTGTACAACAAGGCGAATCATCTATATGTATACGTATATCTCCTCCCTCGTGGCCCTCCCCTCCCCCACTGTCCCCCATCTAGATCACTACAGAGCACCAAGCGGAGTTCCCCGCACTATGTAACAGGTCCCTACTAGCTGCGTGCGAACAATAAATGCTGGCGAGGGTGTGGAGAAAGGGGAACTCTCTTGCACAGTTACTATAGAGGACAGTATGGAGGTTCCCTACAAAACTAAAAATAGAGCTAACGTGATCCAACAATCCACTCCTAGGCATATATCCAGAGAATATGATAGTTCAAAAAGACAAATGCACCTCAGTGTTCACTGCAGCACTATTTTCAATAGCTAGGATGTGGACGCAACCATCAACAGTGGAATGGATAAAGATGTGGTACATTGATACAATGGAATATAGCTGAGTTGGTTTTTGAGTATGTAGATGTATTATATAAGATCTGTATTGAAAGAAAAGGTGAAAGTGTTAGTTGCTCAGTCGTGTCCGACTCTTCACGACTCCCTGAACTGTAGCGTGCCAGACTCCTCTGTCCATGGAAATCGCCAGGCAAGAATACTGAAATGGTTAACATTTCCTTTTCCAGGGGATTTTCCTGACCCAGAGATTGAACCTGGGTCTCCCACATTACAGGCAGATTCTTAATTGTCTGAACCACTAGGGACATCTATATTACAGATATTAATCTGAAGTGAGTGGCATATAACTATTAACTGAGACTTTAGTTTTGAATGAGACTAATTAGGGAGAGAGCATATAGTGAGAAGTGATGAAGACATAGAGTTTTAGTCTTGATAAAGTATTTTCAGTATAGCATAGTAAGAGTAAGGAGCCTCTTCTCATTAAAAAATTGTGTTTATAAATAATATCAATTTTTCCTAGAAAATAAGTTGAATATATGCCAGAAACAGTTGAATATTTAAAACCTTCACTTATAGAAGATAATGTAATATTAATTTAAATTAATTATTTAATTTATAAATTTGTAATTAGATAACTTATAATTTATTTTATATAAACATTATATTTAATATACATTTAATTATTTAAATGTATCTAAATATATTAATATAATATGATTAATTATTATAATTGAACAATTTATTGTTTACTATTTAATTTTTAATTTATTAATTTAACATACTCTGCTATATAGAGACTATGAGGCCCAGAAAGATATTTGATAAAAATGTTTGGTGATGAAATTAAATTCTTTTTCCTTCTCTTTTTTTGGTAATAAAATATTTAGGTTTGGGAGTTTTTAGAATCTACATTTCAGTTTCCCCATCAATAATACAGATTTGGTTTTTTTTTTTTTTGGTATGGAGAATAAAAGAGAGGTAGGTTTTTCCTTGTATTTTAAACTTTTTGTTTGTAACATAAGTGTTACATTTAATTTTAAATAACACTTTGGTTTAATGTTAGAAGAAAATCTAGCTGTCAGCTTTCCAATTTACTAAGGGAAACTAGGAATTTGCCTAGGTGGTTCAGGGGTAAAGAATCTGCCAATGCACAAAGTTCTGGAGACACGGGTTTGATTGCTGGGGTGGGAAGATCCCCTGGAGTAGGAAATGGCAACCTACTCCAGTATTCTTGTCTCAATAATGCCATGGACAGAGGAGCCCAGCGAGCTACACTTAGGGGGTTGCAAAGAATTAGACGTGACTGAGCAAGAGAACACACACATGTAAAGGAAATTAGTTAAAATTATGTTCAAGAAAACACTTCTAGTAACTGCAAAAGTAAGTATGCTAGACTTCAACTGGCATGTACTTCATTTCCATAAGATTGGAAGTCATATTTCAGTAGGAATACCTGAAAATCATCTCAGGTAGATGAAAATATTATCTATGTATAATTTCAGTGATGACATTGTTCACTCAGTTTCTATCACCAATACTATGTTCAATATAAATTTTACATATTTCCTCCAGACGGTGCACAAAACATAGCTTCTTTTGTTGTTGGAAAACAGAAAATCCCTAAAGCTTTTCTTGATTTTATCTTTCATCTGAATAAAACCAAGTCTTCTCTATCTATATACTCTAATTTAATAACTGAGATGATATTTTGCCATATCTTTGAGATAGTGGCATGTATATAATAACTGTTTGGAGTATACTAAAATGCAGGTATATATACACTTTTTCTTGGTATTATTATAAAGTTAATTTCTAGCCCTCAGTGAAGAAAAATTTAATATATCGTATCCATTTCTTTCAGCTTTTTCAAGTGAATGGTAAGTATCCAAATATTACCACGTGACATCATCAAGCATACAACTATTGACATAGAATGCAAACTAGGTCTACATTCCAGTACTTCAGACTAGCTTTTGGAGGCGTGTACTGCTACTAACATTAAGCCAGTCCCATCTCTTCCCTAACATCAGTGAAAGATACAGGACATCTGAATGCATGGCTTATACAGTTTGGATTAATTTCCCTCTGTTTGTTGCATAGGACAGAAGCTACCACAAGAGTGCAGGGCAGGCTTTTGCAAGAAATGGTAAGGTAGTGGATTGGTGAGCACTAGACTGGTATGGCTGGACAAGAGTGCCTTTTTAGTTCTTAATCTGGGTTTTAATTTTTAAAACAGCGTTGTTTTTCTAAAAGAAGTAGCAGTGTTCAAATAACCCTTAAATGTTTCTTTATTACACCTGAATAATTCTTTAAGATTGCGTTTTGTTTTCTTTTGAATGACTGATGGACTTTAGTTTAAGACTAAAACTTAACTGAAAACTTGTTACTTAAGTAAGGTCCATGTTTTTCAAATTAGCATCTTCTTTGTTCTTCTCTCTATGGTAGATAATGTGGTGCAGATAATTTGTGAGCAATCCATTTTTAGGAAATATGAAGTATTACTATTACCATGATAAACATTTCTTGAGAACTCACCTATTCCAGGGTCTAGTATTTATTTTCAGCAAGACTTTTCTAAATCCCAAATCCATAGTGTAGACAATAACCAAAATACTTCTGGAGTTCCGAGTTCTGTTGAGACCTCAGGCCCTCTGTTGAGCCTTGAAGAAATGGGATGAACAAAGGTTCAGAGGAAGAAATTCCTTCTTTCCCTTACTTTTGTCTTTAAGTTTCTTCCTAACCATTATCCTCCTGATCAATAGAAGAAAGACATGATATTCAAATCATAGAAGAAATGATAATACAAAAGAACGTTAAACAATACAGAAGTGGATAACATAAAAAATATTCCCCCTTCTTACTCCCAGCTCTTCCTCACACATTGCCTAGAGGTATCCAATATTAAGACCTAGCTGAGGGTATTCCCTGATATTTTTATACATAAATATTCATATATTTTACACCAGCGAGAGATAACCACTCATCTATTTGCAACTTGTTCTTTTTATTTTTGTTCACAAAAATATTTATTAAGAGATTAGAGGATTATATTAGTATGCTCTACAATTCTAATGGTCTTTACACAAGAAATGATCTCTCTCTTAATGTACTAACAATATTCAGCCTTCCATTCTAGTAAGACTTGCACAGCTGTTACACTCACTATTATATGATATTTTATGTGAACACAGAAAGAATGCCTGTATATTTATAAAATTTTTTTTATTTTGGCATAATTATATGTTCACAAGAAATGGCAAAGATATGTACGTGAGGGTTCCATGTACCCTTCACCTACTCCTCCCCTGTGTTACCATCTGTAGTACAGTGTCAAAACCAGAACATTGATAGTGGTACAGTCTGCAGAGTTTATTCAGACTTCGCTAGCTATATATGCAACCATTTACATGTGAGTGTGTTTGCATGTGTACGTCATTGCAATTCAATCACAAATGCAGCCTCCTGCAGTTACCACCAGAAATATAGTATAGAACTCTTCTGTCACCACAAGCCTCCCTTGTCCTGTTACATTTACAACCTCAGTCTCTCATCTCTGGCAATCACTAACCTGCTCATCTCTATAATTCTGTTATTTCATGAATGTCCTATAAATATAATTGTATAGTTTGTAAACTGAGATTTTTTTTTTTAATGCAGCATAATTCCCTTGGGTTTCATTGATGATATTGCAGCAACTTTTTCTTTTTACTTAAATATTTTCCCATATTAGCACATATAGGTCAATTATATGTATTTGTTAGTTTCCAAAAGTGCAGTGTGCCATTGTGTAGATGCACCACAATTTATTTAGTTGGTGAGTGAAGTGAAAGTCGCTTAGTTGTGTCTGACTCTTTGTGACCGCATAGACTGTAGTCTGCCAGGCTCCTCTGTCTATGGAATTTTCCAGGCAAGAATACTGGATTGGGTATCGTATCCCTTCTCCAGGAGATCTTTCCAATCCATGAATTGAACTGCGGCCTTCTGCATTGCAGACAGATTCTTTACCAGCTGAGCTACCAGAGAAATTGCATTTAACTGGTCACTTATTTGTTATTTGATCTTTGGATTGTTTCCTAGGTAATATTTTCAATAGTAAGTAATTTGTATATATGTATGTGTTTGTGCAGGCTTCCCTGGTGGCTCAGATAGTAAAGTGCCTGCCTGCAGGAGACTTGGGTTCGATCCCTGGGTCAGGAAGATCCCCTTGGTCAAGCAACCCACTCCAGTACTCTTGCCTGGAAAATTCTATGGATGGAGGAGCTTGGTAGGCTCCAGTCCATGGGGTCACAAAGAGTCGGACACGACTGAGTGACTTCACATTCACTTTCGTGTGTTATATATATAGGCATATAATCTAATTGTGTTAGATTTATAGCACAAGTTCTTAGAGTTATAACGGATGACTTTTAAGTTTTTGAGAGAGTGCCCTTTAAGGGCATTTTGTGAATGCCCTTGAGTTTCAAGGCTAGTAATAGCCTCCAAACACTGAAGTAATTTGTGTTGTCAGTGAATTAGAATGCCTTTTCCCCCACCTCCTTATTAACACTGAACATTATCAACCTTTTAATTTTGTCTTTGGCTATCTGCTGGATTAAAATTGTATTTCATTGTTTTAACTAATGTATCTCTGAGTAAAGATAAACCCATTTTTGTTTATTAATGGTAATTTGCATTTCACTGAGGAGAAAGAAATATAAGCCTACCTTCAGGGAAATATGAGCAAGATAGCTTGTAGCTGAGTCTTTGATCTGGGGGTCAGTAGGGTATTAGGTTAGAGATGTAAGTGCCATATTGTGACAAAATGATGAGAAATTTAGTCTAAAGGCGATGGTGAGCCATTGAAGTGTTGGTGTAAACTGATATGTAATTTGTCAAATCTGTTGTACCTGGGAAACTAGAAACAGGTATCCACTGAAGGTGCTACTACGGTGCTTCCTGATCTAAAATGATGGGAGTCTAGACTAGGCATGATGGTGGTCCTGAAAAGATTGATAAGATGGGCATTCTTTAAAAAAAAAAAATCAGTAGGAGACACCGACAACAGATTCTGTGAGAGTGGACTCCAGATTGATGTCGTGACCTTGGCATACAAGGATGTGGGAAATGATATACTTTATAGTAGAAAGAGAACTGGAGGCAACTGATTTGGAGTCTCAGAACTGGATGGAGGTATATGATTTTCTTTAGGCATTATAAATCAAAGACTTTCCTGGAGGCTCAGGCATTAGAGTCTGCCTGTAATTCAGGAGATCAGGGTCCCATCCTGGGTTGGGAAGATCCTCTGAAGACGGGAATGGCATCCCACTCTAGTATTCTTGCCTGGAGAAATCCAGGGACAGAGGAGCCTGGCAGGCTGCAGTCCATGGAGTCACAAAGAATCAGACACGACTGAGCAACTGACACACACATTATAAGTCTAATGAGCAAATATTACTCTAGGGCAGACAACTTGCTGGCATCATGTCTGTGCTTTCATATACTATTATTTTGCACTGAAAAATGTTGAAAAAAATTGGAATTCATGGGGAAGGTAATGGGAAGAGAAGAGAAAAGTTGTCAGGGATTATGCAAGATATGAGAAGGTTAAGAGTCCCCAGGTCAGCAGACCCAGCTTCCAGTTTTTCTTTTTTCTAGCTTCATGACCCTGGGCAGTGCTTAATGCCCTAACCTTAGTATCCTTAGTACCCTTTTGACTTAGTACCCTTCCCTCTAAAACATAAATAGTATTAGCAATTGTCTCAAAGAACTGGTACATCAAGAGAAACAGTCCATGTAATAGTGGTCCTTTTGTATAATAAGTCTTAATTATGTTTGTTTATAGTAATTATGATTGGATAAAATTGTATAAACTTCCCAGGTGGTGCTTGTAGTAAAGAGTCTGCTTGCCAGTGCAGGTGATGCAAGAGACGTGGGTTTGATCCCTGAGTTGAGAAGACCCCCTGGAGGAGGACATAGCAACCCACTCCAGTATTCTTACCTCTATCTTCCATGGACAGAGGAGCCTGGTGGGCTACAGTCCATAGGGTTGCAAAGAGTTGGACACGACTAAGTGACTAAGCAGCAGCAGCAAAATTGTGTTTTTAGTTATATCTCTTTAATTTCCCCTGAAGAGGATTCTGGCTTGCTCATTTAGCCTCTTCCCCTCAACCACCTGCCAAAGGGATCCTGGCATTTCCAGAGAGGATTTTAGGTTGTTTGTGATGCCAAGTAATGAGAATCAGGAGCAGATATGGAAAGGATAAAATCGGTGGGCTGATTCTTAAGGAGAAAAGTCATGGACATTTAAGATGACATCCTTTAGGATGTCAAAGTCTGTTGAAAAATTTCAGGAGCATCAGATGTTGTTTAGTCACTCAGTCATGCCCTACTCTTGCTATCCCATGGACTAGAGCCCTCCAGGCTCCTCGATCCATGAGATTTCCCAGGCAAGAATACTGGACAGGGTTGCCATTTCCTCCTCCAGGGGATCTTCCCAATCTAGGGATTGAACCTGGGTCTCCAGCATTTGCAGGCAGATTCCTTACCACTGATCCATGTGGGAAGCCCCACATCAGGATAGAGAAAAAGATCCAGACACAGGCAGAGGAAGAAAAAAAAAAATCTCTATTAAAACACTGGGAATTTAGTGACTGAGACTTTCTGGAAACGTTGTGGGGAGTGAGAGAATTAAGGAGGAAATAGGAATTCTACTCTGTTTTTGTGGCCCATGCGTTTAGATCTCCTTTTTATCTTCTTTGATGAATGTAAGTAAAGGGTTTGAATCAGAAAGCTTACATTCTCTGTCCATAGTCATGTGCTGCTGATGCTGACAGTGGTGCTGCCAGGCAGGAGTTTGGTTGGGTCCAACTGGTGCCAACCTATCACTAAGCCCATGCATGTTTACACAGTAAACTTTTCCTTATTGCTGCTATGATTATGCTGTTCCAGGGGTCATGTTCAAATACCTCACTTACACAATTTTGCTGTTGCTGCTTAGTTACTCAGTCATGTCAGACTCTTTGCGACCCCATGGACTGCAGCCAGCCAGGCTCCTTGATCCTTGGTATTCTCCAGGCAAGAATACTGTAGTGGGTTGCCATGCCCTCTTCCCATGGGATCTTCCCAGCCCAGGGATCGAACCTGCATCTCCTGTATTTGCTGGTGGATTTTTTACCACTAGCGCCACCTGGGAAGTTTATACAATTTTATCCAATCATAATTATAATAAACTGGTACCAACCTATCACTAAATCTTATCCATGCTTATACAATAACTTTTCCTTATTGCTGCTGTGATTATGCTGTTTCAGGGTCACATTCAAATATCTACTTGGGTCAGATGAGTACCAGAGCTGTCTGGCGTGAGGCATTACGATGCTGGTTCATTTAGAATCAGATTCTAAATGATTCATTTAGAATCAGAGAGATCTAGGGTTTGGAGAGAGGCAGTGCGTAACCTCCATCTGAGTCTTTCCTCTTAACTCTGATTCAGTTGGAACAGACAAAGAAGTCTAGCCAGGGAGAATCTAAATGTTGTATTATTGCCAGAGCTGCTGGGACACTCATCTTGGGTATGTAGCAAAGATACTGAACCCCATAAATATTGAATCCCGTAAATATCCAGACTTTCCAACCCACAGGCCTGTCTGGACTCTGGCAGGCCTCCTCCCCCAGGGCAGAGAAGTAATGGTTCAGTTGTGTTAAGGAGAGAGGATAATATGTACTCTCTGTAAATAAATTGTTCCCATAAAGAAGGTGAGGAGGGTAAGGATCTCATCTCTTCTTGTCTGGTTCTTGTTCCCAAATGTGTCAGTTGAGTATACTGAGTTCTTCCCATTCTCTATTTCATTCTCTATTGTTGTTTTTAACCCATTGGGTTAAAACAATTAAGTTTTAATGTCTTAACCATTAAGACTATGGTCGAGACTTCGCTAGCAGTCCAGTGCTTAAGATTCTACGCTTCCACTGCTGGAGGTGCAGGTTCGATCCCTAGTTGGGGAGCTAAGATTCTGCATGCTGTGCAACATAGCTAAAAACTAAAAAAATAAATAAAATAAAAGATACTCTGGCAACTATAATGAATGCTATCAACATAGATGTCCCAAATCTGAATATAATTGCCTTCTCTGTATAACATTTCCAGCGAGATTCTAAAGATTTAAAGTCTTGGGTCAAATTATATTGCTGAGGTTAGTGTAAAATCAAAGGACCATAAATCTCCCCCAATTTTTTATTCTCTCTCTGGTTCTTGGGTTGAGTCAAGTTTTCTTTAGCATCTGTGGCTAGGTTTTCTTCACCAAAAACATGTAAGAGTTTTAAGAGTTAAGTCTCCATATCCTTGTCTTTAAAAAAGTGTTCAAATAGTTAACAGAATAAAAAATCATCTGAGCACCAAGCCCTCACTCACCCAACTTAGAAAATGGGCCAACTCCCATCTCCTAGAGCATGATCCCAAGCAAAAGTGTGTCTCCAGGGCCTTTCACTTCGTGTTGCCAAAATCCAAGTAGTATCTGAGAGGAGAAAGTTAGATTTTACTCTGTTTGGACTTGCTGCAGTTCCTGTCCACCCTTAGTTCTTTCAAATCCTCAGATGGGAAACATGAAAGCCTAAGATCTCTTGTAGCAGGAGACAAACTTGTAATTTTGTTACAATCCCATGGCCAGAATTGGGGAGGGAAATGTATCCACGTTGGCTGGTGGTAGAGAACCTGTCTGCCAATGCAGGAGACCTAAGAAAAGCAGGTTTGATCCCTGGGTTGGGAAGATCCCCTGGAGAAGGGCATGGTGACCCCACACCAGTATTCTTGCCTGGAGAATCCATGGACAGAGGAGCCTGGCGGGCAATATAGTCCATGGGGTTGCAAAGAGCTGGATATGACAGAGTGACTTAGCACACAGGCATACACATGTATCTGTGTACTCTGTATTTTTTCTCCAAGCTTAGACGCTATTATGGTGGCAACTTTGACCCGTGGTACTAATTTGAGGTGTTTTTCTTTACCTTCCAGGATTTAAACTCTTTCGATTTTCATTTTCTTTTTTAATCATGTGCTTCTGGTACTCCAGAGCTTAATGAATGTGGACTCTGTCCAGAGATACAGTCATCTGATATCGTGTCAGCAGGCATTTTCAGACCTGTACTCGTTCTTTCCTTTGAAGATGAACTCCCTGATTCCAGAGACCTGTTGCTAGGGAAGATTTGCCTGGTAGCTACCTGAGAATCACTTTGAATAGATTTCTCAACTGGAGATCCTTCTGATAATTCTGAAACCTGTACCTCTCAGGGCCTATTCTTTAGGACATTGTACTTAATATTTAAATGTTCCAGATCTTGCGTGACATTATTTTCCCACAGATCTTTTTCTGTAGTTGTAGATATTTGTCTCTAGTTTCACTTATCTCTACTGTTCGGTTGCATCTTCAGAGAATCTCAACTTAATTTTTAATCAATTTCTTAAGCTTTTTTTTTTCTTTTTCTAATACTGTTTGCTTGATCTGTTCACTATTTTTGTTTTTAATTTTATTCTTTCTATTTCTACCCTATTCATCCAGATTATTTGTATATGCTAATAGTGGTATAGTGAGATCCCAGGACTGCCAAAATCTTGCTTGCCAAATATTTCTTCCCCAATATGTTTTGGCTTGATTAATCCTACCCAGGAGCTACTCTTTCATCAGACCAACATCTAACTCAGACTTTGTCTGTTGGTCCTGCGTGACTCCACTTTAATGTGCTCCTTCTTGGCTTTGCCGTCCCTTGGAAGCGTAATTTCACCCACATTTCTGGCATGTGCTCTTAGGGCACTGTACCACTCTGAAACTCACCTAATAATTCTTGGAGTATTTTACCATGATAATCCCTATGTTCTCCTCTCAAATCTGTGCAGATTTTTATGTTCTTTAACAATTTAGTATTGTCCTCAAGAGTTTGTTTCCCAATTACATTTACAATGGAGTCAGTATTTGTAGCTTAAGAAACCACTTCTTAATAGTTTCCAGGATCCTGGCCTCCTTCGGGGAATCATTCCTTCTGTTCTTTTCTGAGGTTTTCCTTCTGTCTTCTTCTTTCAGTTGTTGATGGGCTCTAGTAATCATCAGATATCTCTTCCTTTTCTAATGACTTCTTTAACATCAAACAATACTGGGTGCATCTCTCTCTTTTTTATGTGTTTCTCTTCCTGCCCTCAGAATCTCTCCATTGTATTTGTTTAGCCTTTCTTCCATATTTCAGTTTTCCCTTGTGACGATGTCTCTCTTTTTCTAGCTGAGTTTCCTCTTTAATTTGTGTCCTATTTTCTACGTGGAAAATGAGTTTGAAAAGCCAAACTTGGGTTAGATTTTAGAAGACATGGAATGCAAATTCTAATGTGGCTGCACATTAGAATTACTTTAGGAGTTTTAAACAAGACAAAATCTAGGGCTCATTTCCAGAGATTTTGAGTTAATTGATTTGATGGCAACTAAACATGGTGTTTTTAAATGTCTCCCTATATGACTTTAATTCGCAAGAACAGTGAAGAATCTGAAATTTTACTCTATTTGTTAACTAAAATTTTAGTCTGCTACAGTTTCCAGGATGCTGGAGTAAGACATAAAATTCCATAGTTAGAGATGAAGGGCATAGAAATATCAGCTATTACTTGTAGAATATCAGCTATTACTCATAGAAATATCAGTATTTTGGGTGCTGGTTCCTTGAGCTGTTGTTCCCATAGGGTAATGCAAAGAGGGCCAAATGACACCTTTACATGTAGTATGCTTCATTACAGAAGAGGATTCATAAGTTTAGGGGACCTGAATATTTTGCATTAGAAAGTAGCATGCCTACCCTTTGTTCCAGGGAAAGAAATGTTATTTCTATCTTCTATAGAAACATCCTTGAAAGGATAATATGGAAAGGTAGTCAGTGCTTCGTTTCATGGGATGAACCTGTGGTAGACCTGAGGAAAATGGAGTCTCAACAGAGTTGAGATCACATCTATTGACAAAGATGAATCCTGAAATTGTTTTAAGCAAATGAAGAAGAGAAATGCCTTAAATAACATTTAAGAAAGAAAGAAAGAAACATTTCTTTCTTTAACATTGTGAAAGAAAGAAAGCAGACTCACAACTTAAAAGCTATCATACTAATTGAGGATTTCCCTAGGTGCTGTGCTATGCTATGCTTCGTTGCTCAGTCACTCTTTGTGGCCCCATGGACTGTAGCCCGCCAGACTCCTCTGTCCATGGGGATTCTCCAGGCAAGAACACTGGAGTGGATTGTCATGCCCTCCTTCAGGGGGTCTTCTCAACCCAGGGGTTGAACCCAGGTCTCCCACATTGCAGGTGGATTCTTTACTGTCTGAGTCACCAGGGAAGCCCTCCCCCTCACCCCCACCAACACACTAATTCAGGCAAAACTTGAAAAAGGCTCTGACTAGGTGGTTATAGAAGACAGAGATTTACACAAGAAGAAATTTTAAAGAAAAATCGATCAGCATGGGTTATTGATTAGATGTAGCCGAGAGAGCCACAATGAAATCGAGTTTTCTTTGTGGGAAAGTTAATTTTGGAATATTGTGTTGGTTCTCAGTCACTTCTGTCATGTCTTACTCTCTGTGACCCTGTAGGCTGTAGCCCACCAGGCTCCTCTGTCAGTGGATTCTCCAGGCAATACTGGAGTGAGTTGCCATGCCCTCCTCCAGGGGATCTTCCCAGCCCAGGGACTGAACCTGCGCTTTTATGTCTCCTGCATTGCCGGGCAGGTTCTTTACTAATAGCCCCACCTGCGAAAATTACTCAGTCATAAAAATTCGGAACCTTGCCATCTGGGGGGACTTCATGAAAAGGATGTAGAGAGTATTAGCTAATGAAATAAGTCAGACAAGAGAGATAAATATCCTATGATTTTTCTTATATGTGGAATCTAAAAAACAAGACAAACAAACAAATCAAAATCAGACTCACAGAGAACAAACAAGTGGTTGCTAGAGGGGAGGTGATGTGGTGGGGAGAGATAGGTGAAGGGGGTTAAGAGGTGCACACTGTCAGTTATAAAGGTAAGAACTATGGGGTGTATTTCAATAACACACAGCATAAGAAATATGGTCAGTAATAACAGATGGTTCCTAGACTTATTCTGGTGATCATTTCATAATGTGTGCAAATAGCAAGTACTATGTAGTACACCTGAAACTAACATAACACTGTAAATCATTTTAATTAAAAAATTTCCTGTTGGTTTAAACAGTTAAAAATATAGAAGTTTTTCCCCACTAAGAAAATAATACTTTTTCTTCTTTCTTTCTTTCCTTCTTTCTTTTTTTTCCTGCCTTCCTTCCTTCCTTATCTTCCTACGTGCCTGGAGAAGTAGCATGGCACATGGGAAAAAGTGTTTTCACATTTGGAATTGTTCAGACCATCCATCAGCAGTTATTGATCATACACATGTGCATGCCTGGCACTGTTTCTGGAGCTGAAGGTGCACGTGAGCTAAGTTGCTTCAGTCGTGTTTGACTCTTTGTGACCCTATGTACTGTAGCCCACCAGGCTCCTTTGTCCATGGGATTTTCCAGGCAGGAATGCTGGAGTGGATTGCCACTCCCTCCTCCAGGGGATCTTCCCCATCTGACCCAGGGATCAAACCCACATCTCTTATGTCTCCTGCATTGGCAGGTGGATTCTTTACAACTAGGGCTACCTGAGAAACCCTGAAGATATATTAGTAAATTATACAATATAGACCCTGATGGAGATAATATTCAAGTGATTGAAGACATTATTTGATGTCAGAACTCTAGTTTTCTCATCTCTAAAGTGGAGTTTTCCTAAAACAAAGGTAAGTGACTTAATGAGGTAATGAATGATAAGTTCTTGAAACATAACATGTACTCATAAAATGGTACTTATTCGTAGTATATATATATATATTTAATCTATAACTAAGCTTTTTCACTTTCTGTGTTGAAATTTACTAAATTCCAAGTAGAACATGTAGAAAGTTCCTTGGAGATACCCAAGCAGGTAACTCAAAATTACCTGTTGGAAATTGACGATAAATCTTCTCTAAAAGTTCTCAGAAGCTAATATTTTTCTTCTGAATGTATGGAAAACACTTTTCCTTTCTTTGTCTCACTGCTGTGCTTAGGCACTCAGTCGTGCCCGACTCTTTGCAACCCTGTGGACTGTAGCCTGCCAGGCTCCTCTGTCCATGGGATTCTTCAGGCAAGAATACTGGAGTGAGTTGCCATGTCCTTCTCCATTGCCTCACTCCACACATAGTCTTTTTGCCTCATTGGTGGAGAATTCACTTGTCACATTAGTGACTTTGACAATGTTGTTGGTATCAATGGCTGATTTACTTAGTATGTGGCCAGAAACCAAGTACAAGCTACAGAATTTCTGTTTAAGCTGGAGAATTATATTCATGGTTTCTACCTTGTGGTACATTTAACCAAGCGTTGTGAACATGAGGAGAAAGTACCTACTAGATTTTTTCTGTATTAGTCTATATTAATTCCATTTTACAACAGCAATATGAAAGCCAAACAAAATAATCTCTAGTTGACTTACGCAGTTGTTGTGAGTCGTTTTGCTTTTGACCTCGGGCCTTACAAGAGCCACCTGAAGTATAGTCTGTGATAATCCCTTAGAAATGTGCTGCTTAGCAGGCTGCCATGTTTAAATAATATAATTTTGTTATTTCACTCAGCAGTAATGTGCCTTTGAGCAAGAGGAATCTAACACCAAACACTTCTTTCTGAAGAAAGTAAAGTTCAGAGTCTTAAAGGAGAGGAATATCTTATTTTAAGAGATTCTGATTATTGAGTGTTATGTGGATTATTGCCTTCTCACGAAAATAAACGAGTAACCAACACTGTCATCCTCTTCCTATAAGTCAGAAAGTGATATTGGATTGAAAGTAGATTTGAAGCCCTTTTCTAACATTTTCATGCATGTCTGAGGTTTTTGGTAACTGAATATATGACTATATTTGGAACTAATGCATACAGAGAACTCTTGGGTTTTTGGCGAGGCCATCAAGAGTTCATAGATCATTCTATCCAGACAGTTCACTTGATGACAGATTGATTGCAATCAAGTCGACATGACTTAGCTCTCTCTTTTTTCTGAGACTGTCATGAAGAGACACACACTATTCCTTGGTCACAGGCTGTATTTGAGTTTCTGGTTGGCTGTTCCTTACATGCTTGTGCAAAATTGAAGGTTGGAGCAAACACATCCATTAATAGAAATCAACTTCAAGTTTCATCTTGTAACAGTTCTTTGGAATCTCATCTGTGAAGTCATCTTATTACCAACTATTCATTCTAATAAGGAAATGTAGGGGGAAATAAGAGAGCAATTAAATGCATTTCATAAATATGATGCACTGAATAGCATGGGGATTTTGCTAAGTTACTTAGATGAATTTATTACTTGTATGTCATCAGTGATGTTTTAAGGAAAAAATAATCATGGTGCTGTCTCAGAAAAGCCTACCTATTAAAGTTATTACACAAGTAGTTTTTCTGTAGTTATCAGCCAATGCAATTAAATGAGCTTATATGGTCTTTTCAGTAAATGGAATAAATCATTGTCTAATTCACATACTTGTTTGATTACCTGCAGTTACTAGCGGCAGCACAGTGCTGTGGTGAGAGAATGGGTTTTGGAGTCAGAAACACTTAGGTTTGAATTCTCATACTCCTCATTGGCTCAGTTGAGTCATGATAGTCTCTAACAGAAGGTCAATAATATCTACTTCCTAAGGTTGCTATAAATATTGTATTTAATGCCATCAGCATCAAAACCAGGAACTCAATCGTTGTTCAATGAGTTGGGTTACTTCTCATCCTGAGATTTTTTCAGAAGTGTAGCAAGGGGGATTCATCTACACCTGGGCTTTTTGCCATTACCACGAATATCTTCAGGATTAAAACTGTCAGAAATTAGATCATCCATGCCACTCTAATTTACTGATGGAGAAAACATCCCACAGAGATATAGTAATTCCTGACACTGGACATAAATGTGAAATATCTTCTTACTTTCATTAGCTCAGAAGTCTATATAGTGTATTCCTCAATGAAAAAAAAAAGCAACAACTAATAATTCTTCTGATTGAAGTTGATTTTGTTAATTTTATAAAGGCATTTTATAAGAAGCCTTGTTATTTTTATTTCTATTTTCTCTATTTAAAGATGCACACATAAAAGAAGTTTTTAGCAAAACGCAGCACCCACTCCTGAGAATAACTGGGAGATCAAGCAAGCCTCAGCTTTTATCTTTCTTTTCTATTGATATATTTCTACTGAGACTTTGAGAGGTTAGATGTTCAAATTTTCATTCTTCCTGTCTCATTATTTATGGGTAGTCTTCTCTGGGACTCGCTATGGAAAGTAGAAAAAGGCGAGGAAAAGAATACATTGACCTGGATCTAAATCCTTACTCTTTTGTGCAAAACAATTTTTTTTTCACCATCTCTTGATTTATTTCCCTGTCAGGCATCCAATAAGTCTTTCACACAAAAACCATACTAGCTTTGAAGCACTTAAATTAGTGTTTTGGTTTTCAGTGGGAAAGGACAAAATTCATGTGGGTTATTGCTGGAACAAGATGTACATTTGAGACTCTGGAATTCTCTGATTTTTTTTCTTTTTTGGTAGCAATGATCATGGTTGGGTTATAGCATTTGTGTTGTTGCTTGTTTAATTTATCTTTACATAGAATTGAAGTCTATACACAGAGTGGGTTTCAGCTTGTTAGAGCATCAGTGTTAGCAACTTAGAATAGGAAAATATTCTTTGAAAACAATTTGAATCAGTACTTTATAACTGAATTAGTTCTGTGCTCCTGGGAAATCTTAAAGTTCTGACTTCTTGTAAAAACCACATGGAACTTTTCCTTGATGGTAGCAATTCTCCAAGAACATTACTAAGGTGACAGTGTATTTGAGCCATATCTGATTTTTCATTCTAATAATTACTGAGCATCATTTAAGCTCCCCATGTCCTTTCAAATTGGTAATATGTTATTTCTCTGTCACTTGAATTTAATTTGTTTTTAGTGATTTGCTTCAGTAGCTATTATATTTTACCATAGGAGTAGCTCAGGTGAAAATGAATTACCAGTATATTGTAAATGAAGCTTACTAAGAAGATACAAATGATAGGATGAAATATATATTTAAATGGTAAAGATCAAAATACAATTATTGTAAAATTTGGTTTCAGTGCTAAGGCCACAGCTAAGGAAAAAAGCTTTTGTGGTAAACAAATCCTTGAACTAGAAGACATAACATTTGACTTTAGACTCAATTCTGCCACAAATTGCTGTATGATTTTGACTAATTAAACAATCTGGGCTTAGTTTCCTCATATATAAACTGAGTGTGTGCTCCTTAAGCTATTTTTCCTACTATAACATTATAATTCGGGTGGTAAGAAGCCCAGAAGCATCTGAGAGTACAAAAGATTTAGTTTGAAATGCCATTAAAACCTAGGTTGGAAAACAAGGGTGAGAGTGGACTTAAGTATGGACATCAGGTCTGGTCAGACTCAAGAGAAAACATATTACCCAGGCTAGAGGATTTGAAATCTGAAGTCTGGACTTAGAACCATAAGGGTAGACAAATGAATAGAAAGACAGATTTAAAGCACTCATTCCAACACTTTACCTCCCTAATCCCTCATATGCTTCCTATTTGGGTAATAACAAACCTCAATTATATCTGGCTTAGGAATTGGAAGAAGAGAGAAGAAAGCAAGGATATATTGCTGATGTAAACTGAATCTATGTAAAAAAGAAGACAGACTAATCCTTGTATACGTCCATCAAGCCATTTTTCTTTTCCATTTACAATTTTTAATGAAAATTACTTTCTTATATAGAATTCAGACATGGCTTTTATATCTAAGGTGACATACTGTGAACTGTTCCTTGAAATTCATAATTTTCCTGGTGTTGATGATTTTATTTTCAAAGAGCAATGTCAAGTTAATCACATAAATATTTTGACCCTCTGGGTCTCTGAAGTTGGGCCTATAAACCAGAAATCTGATATTTCCACAGAAGCAGGAGGTTTCATTTTACTGAGTTTTCTCCAAATCAAAAGGTATGTAAGCGATAACAGATAATTTAAATATGACTTTTATAAATGAAAAATGAATGGGAGGGATCCAGTTCCTAGGCAAAAATTAAAGTGCCTATTGGATATGTCCATTTGAAGATCATGCCATCAACTCATCTTCTGAACTCTCCTCCTACTTTCTCTCTTTTATGTATCTTATTGTCAGGCATCTGAGCCTAAAACCCAGAATTATCCTTCATGTTTTCCTGTCTCTGGCCTTTTGTTACCAGGTAAGTTCTAAAGCCTGTTGATTCTTCATTCGACTTATTTCTTCTCATGCATGTTTCCCAAATTACCATTGCCTTCTTAATTTTTCTCAGTATGTTCTAATTCAGAGTTTATTTCTGTACAACCCTTCATTGATCTTTTCGTTCTGGATTTTGTATTTTGAAAAATTCAAAACACAGGTTTTGAAAGTTCATGAAATAACCTGAATCTATAAATTGGCTTGGTACTTTGGTAAGCTGGGGTTCCCCTTGTGGCTCAGATGGTAAAGAATCTGCAATATGGGAGACCCAGATTTGAACCCCGGGTTGGGAAGATCTCCTGGAGGAGGGAATGGCAACTCACTCCAGTATTCTTGCCTGGAGAATTCCATGGACAGAGGAGCCTGGTGGGCTAGAGTCCACGGGGTTCCAAAGAGTTGGACACGACTGAGCGAATAACACACTTTGGTTAATTTATCTATATTTTGTAAATCCGAGACATGGAATATGTAACTGCAATAAAAGTTGGATCCAAATGTAACAGCATAACCACACCAAGAAAATATACTCTTTTAGCATTCTGTACAGTCCTCTATTTGTGAACCACACGTTTGGGGCCTGTATACTGTATACCATTGTTCTAATCCCTTTGAGCGCAATACTAATTTCATTATGTCTAGGGCAACTATGTAATTTACTGTTCAAACTGGATCACTTTGAACAATGAAAGGGAGGATATTAATAATTATGATAATTACATCTGGTCAGTGGTGTAAACTAGAACTGTCCCTGGGAATATGGGGAGATTATTCTAGTCATGTCACTCTGAGCTATAACCTCAATGTCTTCCATAACCAATGAATAGAATTAAGTTTTTTTAACTTGGCATTCAGTAACTTTATATTAACCTTTCATAGCTCTCTGATGGGTGTACTCACTGATCTCCTCAAATCTTTTGCTTAAACTTTTCTACCCTTGCACCTTTTCTAACACTGTTTTCTCTCCCTTGAATGCTGTTCTCACACCACTTCACCAATCTAATTCCTATACAAATTTTAAAGCAGGGTTTATCCCTCCTATTTCTGATAAAGCCCCCTAATTTAATCTGCTGGGATTACTTGCCCTTGTCTAATCACTGGTTGATCAGTTGTAAGCTTTCTCTGATACCAAATTTTTTAGATTTAATTATCTGATAACTCTTAAATGAATTTCAGATTCTCCAAAGGCATCTTTCTTAACTTATCCTTCCTTTTGGTACATCAGGGTCTTCTTTTATTCTTTCTCTTCACTCTTATTATCTAGACAAGAAGCTCTGGAGGTGATGTCAAAAGGAAGGAACAGAATCTAGAGGCAAGAGACTATAAGAGATAAGATGAAATGTTTCCTCCACTAAGATGAAAAACATGGCAGCTGGAGAGAGAAAGTGACAAACTGAATGGCTGCACCAATAGTTAATAAAAGGGGTGTTGGGATGTGGTGTCGTAAAAGTGGGTCATGGAGAAGAGAATAAGTAGGCTGGGAAGAAATCATGGGAAAAGTTGGGAGGAATGCCGCAGTAGAATTCTGAACATTGTCTAGCTCAGGAAATTTGTTATGCAAAATGTGCCACATTCCAGAAGCACTGGTATCACTTGAGAGCTTATTAGAAATGCATATCTTCAGGCCCTGTTTTAGACCTGCTGAGTCAGAGTCATTTTATTAATAAGATTACTAAGCGATTCCTTTGGGAAGTCCTGGCTTAAAATATCCATTTGTCTTTGCATATAGATTTTACAGTCAAGCTGGGTCCTGTCACATGGGTGGACCTCTCTGAGTTAACTATTCATGGATGACCTTCAGGATATCCAGTAATAAAGGTAGGTTGATTAAATCCTGAGTTGAAATCTAGTTTTAATTCCTCACTGGTTCCTGAGTGCTTCAAATGATGGTGTAGGCCTTGTACAGACTTTCACAAAGGTGGAGATGGAGGAGATTTGAGCTCTATGTGTGTTAGAATAATATTTTTCAGATAACAAACTGTGATTTAATCAGAGTTGGGTGGAGAATAATGGAAATAATCTAATTATGGATGAACCAGAGTTTTCAAGTGTCTGCTCATGTCATTATGATCTGTAAGGTTTTTGACCTCAAATATCTTCTTGCCAGTTTTAAGTGCTTCAGGACAGGAAAACAGTTGGCCATCTGGTTTTACTAAACACTTTCTCATGTACAAAGGACAAGATGTATTACTTGGAGCAGCTAGAACTGCACTGTTGGAAGAATTTGGGACACTTCTCTGTACAAACTATTTCTCAAAGATGAAGAGCTTGGCTTGTATCAAAAATTAAAGAAATTCTTTGTTGAGAGTACTTCTGATTCTTTCTTCATATGCTTCAGTTTTCTGTAGCTATGTATAAATAAACATTTATTTAACTAGCAAAAGTGTTTCACAGTTTGAGTTACACATAGCCACTTACCTTACTTAGCCCTCCCTTCGTGGAAAAGAAAACTTTGCAATTCAGATCTTTAGGTGAGTCTGATTATGTTTTTCTGGTTGCTTTTGGAAATCACACTTAACTAGTTAAAATTTTGTTACTAAACAAGAAAAAATGAAGTTACAGATTGAAAAAGGCTAATGATAATATTTTTTGTTTTTAATGATAAACATGATGAAATATTAATTGTATTGCCCTATAGAAAAAAAGGCAACATAAGATCATAGAAAGTAACAAAATTCAATATATGGTGCTAAACATATTGTTTTCAGTACAGATGTAAGAAACTCAGAAAATACGAAACCTTTCAACATTACTAATTTTGCGCTTAAAATAAATAAATCTTTTCCCCTCGTGATTTGATCTAACTAGTTTTCAGCAGACTTTCTTTTTCCCAATGATCCATGTACAATTTGTCATAGGATGCTTTGATCACAGTTAATAGCACAAAAATATCAGGTCAAAAGTACCAATTTTTATCTAGGAGTACAAAATCAAACGTCAGCTGGTATATATATTTGTTCAACCTCAGGCAAGATTGTTAAGCAAATACTTAGTTGATTGTGTTTCTTGACTGCTGTATTTGATCTAATTGCCTGTTTAACTAATAATTTGCTCTTGAGGAGTAACATACAGGCATTTGTCAAAATATTGCCTATTTTAAAATACTGGTTTAAATGTAATTTAACAGTAGGAGCAGGATATTTAAACTGGGGCTCAGGAGATCTGGAGGAAAACAGTGGCAATGTCCTCAAATTTAGTTAGATTGGAGTTAGAATTATTTATAGAGAATTTGTGACTTCATGGATTCCTTACTTATGTACAATCACACCTCAGAGATATTGTGGGTTCAGTTTTAGACCATTGCAATAAAGTGAAAATTGCAGTAAACCAAATCATTAATGTTTTGGTTTCCCAGTGCATATAACAGTTATGTTTACATTATATTGTAGTCTATTAAGTGTGCAATAGTATTATGTCTAAAAAAGGTATATACCTTAAGTGAAAATACGTTATTGCTAAAAAATAGTACCTGTCATCTGACATTGCCACCCCTCATCTCCGGGAAGTTAAAGATTGTTCATGTAAGAGGCCCAATTCCCGATGGTTTCAATTTCTATACTTGTACTGGTTCCTTTCAACCAAAATTCTAACTAGCTTAGAATCATGGAAAACGTATTATGCTGATATTTAAACTAATTTGGTGGTAAATGTGGCAAATGTCTCTTTAAATTCCATGAAGAAGAATACTAACAAAAATCATTTTATGGGTTTTCAAAAAATTTTTTTAAACCAGTAATGGTGACACATTTTTGAACACTAAAAAACAATGAAATGTTATATTTAAAGTCAGACTCAAGGCAATTAGTATGAGTAGTAAATTTTACTCTAAAACCAGCAAAACATTTGGGCTAAAAAAATCCAGATGCTGAGTTAGTACAATTAAGTATACTGTATTGTTATATTGGAGAAGGCAATGGCAAATATGCAGGAATCACTGATTTCTTTAGAGAGACCCCTGCAGTGAACACACACTCATAGCTTACAATGAAGTAGCAATTCAGGGAGAAAGTGTCACTCAAGTAGTTTCTACTTGTTTTTAAAAGAGAGAGAGATTTCCCGGGGGGGGGGGGGGGGGGGGGGGGGGGGGGGGGG
>ML662442.1:26745106-26975428 GCA_007570785.1 Antilocapra americana
GCGCGATTTCCCGGGGGGGAGGGAGGAGGGAGGGGGGTTCTGGAGGGCAAGCATATGTAAACCCATGGTGATATCATGACATTGTATGGCAAAAACAATAAATAAATAAAAAAAAAAACTCTAAGTACAAAAAAAAAAAAGAATTGGAAAAAAAAAAGAGAGAGAGAGCCATGATATTATAACATATCATTTGAGTTGGCTCTTTAGTTACTCAGTGAAAAGCATCATGAAACATGTATATTGGTTTTTTTGTTGCTTCTGTAACAAATAATCACAAATTTAGGGGCTTAAAACATCATAAAATTTAATTACAGTTCTGTAGGGTAGAAGTCGGACACCAGTTGCTGGGCTAAAATCAAGGTATTAGCTGGGCTATGTTCTTTTTTGGAAGCTCTAGGGAAAAATGTGCTTCCTTGCCTTTTTTAGCTTCTAGCGATCGTTCACATACCTTGGCTCCTGGCCCCATTTCTCCGTTTTCAAAGGCAGCAATGCCGTATCATCAAGACTCAGGTCTCCCTCTTTCTCTGACTTACTCTTCCATTTTTAAGGACTTTGTGATTACATTGGATCTAATATGATAAATCAGGAAAGCATGCGCACTGAGAAACTTGAGGAGAGCAATTGATATGCTTGGTGACAGAAGTGGTGCATTCTGATCTGTTACAAACATCATACCCAAGTGTGTTGCCTGGTGCTTTACCTAGAGCAGAGAGGTACTGACTCCAGGGACTCCAAGCCACTCATTTTTATAAAAGCCATTTAAGAAGGTGAAAGAGTGGTTTTTTCCTAATAGTTGATTTAAAAGTTTAAAGGGATAATAAATAGAATTTACAGAAAAGGGAACCAGAATTAAAAATTATCATTCTTAAAGGGAATGCTGTGATTGAAGTCAGAGCTTCATCAGTGCTGGAGAAAATTTTCTAGATGAGTAGACAAAGGTGGTGATCTGCTTGTAGAAATACCAATGAAAAAGAAGTAGGGTTCCAACTGATCATAAAGTTCCCACGTGCTTATAGTATAATGTAGTTATCTGAGGGCAGAGACTATTTGATTTTGAATCCCCAAGGCCTAACCTAAAGCATGGCACTTAGTTACTTGGTAAACATTTGCTGAATGAATAATTAGTGAATTACATAAAAGCTAGTATTAGGTTTGGTTGTAGTAATACAAGTCTAGAGTCTGTGGTGTAAGATAATTTACACCCAAAATAGTACATTGCCCTGAGTATCATGTTTTTAGAGTTACACTGAAAAATTGCTATGCAGGAGAACAAAATGAGAACTCTGTTGAAGGAAAACATCCCTAAGGGGAATGTTATAGTGGAAGGAAAGCAAGAAAGAGGGCATTTTAAATAGTCATCATTCTGAAACCTTTATAGAAACATGAGGGCCGGTTTGTTATTATAATAGGTTGGTAAAAGCAAAAGTAGGAAAATTATAAAGCTGTGAATTACAATTTAATGTGGGAATTTTCTAACAAGGCTGTCCAGGGATGGAATGGACCCCCTTAATGTCGATGCTTTGCCCGTCACTGGAGGCTATATGACCACTGGTCAGAGATTCTGGGTATGGAAGGATGCCTTAAAACAAGACTTCTGATTCTCAAACACACTAGGGCACAGGCTGCAGATTTTTATTTTTAATCTACTATATTGTTCAGAAAATATTTATGGATTTGGCGCTTGTTAACTTTTATGGGGTTAGTATCTCTTTAGTTTGCATCTGTAAATTTGAATGAGACAAAGTGAGAGGCTACGGTGCATAAGAAATAAGAAGGAATAGAACTCTTCAAGACATTTAGAAGATTCAGAAATTTCTCTTGGTTGCTTAATTTCCATGCAATCGTCTTATTGATTTCTCTCCTACAGTGAGTAAGTAAAAAATTTAGAGATACAAATGAAGCAAACTTTCCTGGGTTTCTTCTAAATACTAGTCATTGTAGTAGTAGATTTGTATTGCTTGAAAACTTTTGTTCAGTCATTCACTCATATCTTTTACTTTCAAGAATAAAAAAATTAAGACATAATCCCCCAAAACATGGGGACACAAAACTTATAATAGAAAAGTGGATATTTAAAATTCCTAGATATAATGATTACTTCCATTAGAAGAATTGTGTTGTTATTCAAGGGTATGCTTTACTTTCGATGTGACCTTATACCACAAACATTATTTCTGGACTAGAAAGATTTCCTAAGGGAGATGGGAAAAAAAGACTGGCAGGTATGATAGTAGTATGCTAGAATAGCCAAGGAGATGAGGGAATAGTAACAAAATCTCTTGGTAGAAAGCAGGAAAGTATAGGCTCAAGATTTTCAAGGTACACTGCAGTTTCTAATAAACTTCATATTAAATCAGAATGTAAAGGTTTTGTATCAATCAGACAACATGAAGTTCTGGAAAAGCTCTTTGTAACAAAGTTGCTGCAAAAATGCATAGAAAAACCGAACAAAATTACTTGAACTGATGTTTGTCATAACTTTTCCCCTCCTCCTTGTTCCTGATAGATTCGAGGAAAAACCAATTGTTCTGCTTAAACAAAGAGATTGTTCTGGGTATGACAATGTGAATAAAAGATTTTTCTGTCTAATTCTTCCCATATGTTGGAAAAACGAAGTTTATTGTTTAGAGTACTTTGATGGAGCAAATAAGTTAATGAAGTAAAAGTAAGTAATGAATCCAGTAAATTCATTATAATCCCAAGTCTCACACTGTCAGATGTTGCTGTTAGTTGTTATTACAGTGCCATTTCTCTAGGGTAGGACCTTCAAGTTATGTTCACGTTTAACTGTAACAAGTTTTCCTAAAAACAAAATCTTTTTAGAATGCCATTTTTGAACATTTTTTATTATCAGTTAAAAAATGTGGTACTTTCTACATAACAAGAATAGATGTAACTTATATGCTAATTCTAAAGTATAATTATACAATGGAAACCAAGGAACTCATCATTGAATATTAAAAAATGCTACCAATGTTTTACATCTGAACCAGCTGCTTCCGCCCTCATCTCCACCCTGAGAATCAACACAGAGATATGTTATCCTGTCTTAAATTTTAAAAAGTGTACTATACCTACATGATATAGTATTATTTTTGCTTGTTTTGAGCTATAACATCATACTGTAATTACTGTATGTAAGAGGCCATCTATATTATTGCAAATTGTAGTTTATGTATTTATACTATTTTATTTTTCCTTGTATGAACTAGGATAACTACAGTTTATCTAGCTTCTCTAGATGACCATTGGATTTTTCTAATTCTGTTTTATTGCTATAAACATTGCAACTGTGAGCTTTTTGGAAGACTTGTGTGAGAATTTCTCTCATGTTTATGTAAAAATTTCTCTAGGAGTGGAAATTCTAGGTTACGGGCCATACATGTTCTGTCTTTAAAAAATAATGCCCAGCTGTTTTCCATGGTGGTTGTTTCAGCTTACCCTAGCCCTCATACAAGAGTTGCATTTGACCATTATCTTCCCTAATGCTTGATATTATCAGGCATCTCAACTTTTCCCATTCAAACTGTCATAAATAAAATGTTTAATTATAAATGAGAATATTCATAGATTTTTTTTTAGACAAAAGGAAATAGTAATAAAGTGGCAATCAAGGAAAAATTGACATTGTTCATTCATTCAACAAGTGTTGAATGCCTACAGCTATGAAAAATGTGTAAGTATATAAAGAAAAAATATAAAACAATTTTTTCACTCTAAGGAGATTTTAGTATACATAAAACTGAAGCCTTCAAACGGTAGTACAAGACAGTGTTATTTTGATTTTTCAGATTTCCTTCTCCTCTCCCTTCATATTCTTTGCCTCTATAACTTAGGATTTTGCAAGAAAGAAATTTAAGTGGTTTTTACCTTCAAACAACTTCTGAGTGTCTATCCTGTCTTATTCCTTTCATTTATTCTGCCAGCTTACACTTGGACCATCTCCACCATCTTCTACTGAAGGATGATATAGATATGAATATGAACAAAATGGAAGTTGAATGAGTGAGACTTTTCTACCTGAGTGAAAAGATATGCAGGAAAGTAAAAGAAAACAAGGTGTATGACTTTAAATGGAAGAAAGAATTTGAACATTATCCTATAGACAATGGGGAGCAGCTAAAGGAATGAAATGATTTTTTTCTTGATTCCTGATTTACTCAGAAGGGATAAGAGATTATATTTAGAAGAGAGGTAATGAAGCTCAATGTACAAAGGAAAAAAAAAGGCTGTATAATATGCAAGTGCCTAGAATATTTTTACCATGAAAAAAGAGAGTAAAGTAACATATGGTACAAAAAGCAGTATCTAAGACAATCTCTAAACTAGAGTTTTCAATACATACAGTAAATGGTACAGATCACATAATCTTGGAAAAAATAAAATCAACATTCTTGACTTCTTACCTGGTATACATTATTCTGGATATATTTAATGCCTACCATAAAGCAGTAGTATTCTGTTCACAAATAGTTTATTCCTTTATTTTTAAACTTTTGTATTGTTTTTTTTTATTAGTTTTGCCAAACAATGACATGATATCACCATGGGTTTACATATGTTCCCCCTCCAGAACCCCCCTCCTTCCTCCCTCCCCCCAGGAAATCTCGATGCACCAGCCCCGAGCATCAATCCTGGGCTGGCGATTGGTTAGACATATGATAGTTAACATGTTTCAGTGCCATTCTCCCATATCATCCCACCCTTACCCTCATCCACAGAGTCCACGAGTCTATTCTATACATCTGCGTTCCTTTTGCTGTCTCGCATGCTGGGTTCTCGTTACCGTCTTTCTAAATTCCATATATATGCGTTAATATACTGTATTGTTGTTTTTGCTTCTGGCTTGCTTCGCTCTGGATAATGGGCTCCAGTTTCATCCATCTGAGTAGAACTGATTCAAATGAATTTTTTTTTAATGCTGAGTAATATTCCATTGTGTATATGTACCACAGCTTTCTTATCCATTCATCAGTGGAGATTCCTTAAAAAACTGCAAATAGACCTGCCATATGACCCAGCAATCCCACTGCTGGGCATATACACCGAGGAAACCAGAATTGAAAGAGCCACGTGTACCCCAATGTTCATCGCTGCTTTGTTTACAATAGCCAGGACATGGAAGCAACCTAGATGCCCATCAACTTTTGTATTGTTTTAATGTCAAATATGATTAGCCACTTTTCTAATTTGTATATAACAAAAATTCTTACCAAAACCTGTAGCTAAGCATTCATTGTTTTGGATATTTAGTTTACATATCAAACATGTTTTTGGAAAGAATATGCATGAAGATACAGAGTTCAAATGAAATGTTGTATGAATGAGAATCACACAGTTGGCTGAATGACATTAAAAATGTCCTGTTTCTCTTAGTACTTCTTTATAGCATAGTTATTGTGAGACTGTTTTCCTTTGAGAATCTTTTCTAGTGAGCTGCTATGTCTTTTAGGAAGAAAAATATTATTAGTTCAGATAAAGTTCTATAAGTAGATCCAGTGCTTTTCAAGGCTAAAAGTGAAAGGAAGAGACAAAAAAGAAATTCATGGTAGAAACCAGTTTGGAAACTCTTTTATGCTGTAAATGAGGTATGGCACTGTTTTTTACTTCATTGTATAAAGTTTACAGATCTAACTTTACAAGGTAGATATTAACCTTTGGAAAGTAAATAATGAAACCTAGACATACACACAATCTTAAAATTGCAATTTAGTTTACATATTCAAGTCTGGGACATATTTACTAATGATTGAAAGAAGCTGTTTTTGTCTTTATTAGAATAGTTTATTTTTATATTTTATTCATTCCCTTTTATTCCTACTCTCGCTCTGTTATTAGCCAATAACTAATATGTTTGATGTGTATGTTTTACACTGTATGTCTGAAATAGTCTATACAGCTTTCACTATTAAAGCAGACTTCTAAGACCAAACTAAGCTAAAATTTGTACCTTACTCATTTTTTCTCAATTACATTATTATTGACCTAAAAAACATAGCAAACTGTTTTCCTTATTTGGCATGCGGCTATGTTCTGGCTTTTTTTCTTTTGTGGAAAAATGTGGAAAGTACTAATCAGGATAAAGAATTGGAAAAATAAATCACACATAATTCCACTGCCCAGAGGTGGCCAGTTACTATGTTGGTTTACTTCCTTTTAACTTTTAAAAATAGTTCTTTAAAAATAGAGTTGAGTTCATATTTTACAAGCAATTTTGTGATTTTTCTACATCACCATTATAATATAATCATTTCATTTAAGTCTTTTAAACATAGTTTTATTGGCTATGTAATATTCCATTATAGGTGAATCATAACTTGTTTAATTTTCCTCTATTGTTAGACTTTCTAGTTGTCTTCAAATTTTGTTGGATCATAGGAAAAGCAAGGGAATTCTGGAAAAACATCTACTTCTGCTTCATTGACTATGCAAAAGCCTTTGGCTGTGTGAATGTGAGTGAGTGAAAATCTCTCAGTTGTGTCTGACTCTTTGTGACCCTATGGACTGTAGCCCACCAGGCCCCTCTGTCCATGAGATTTCCCAGGCAAGAATACTGGAGTGAGTTGCCGTTCCCTTCTCCAGGGGATCTTCCCAACCCAGGTATCCCTCATTATAGGCAGATTCTTTACTGTCTGAAACAAACTGTGGAATACCAGACCACCTTACCTGCCTCCTGAGAAACCTGTATGCGGGTCAGGAAACAACAGTCAGAACCAGACATGGAACAACAGACTGGTTCAAAATTGGGAAAGGAGTACATCACCTAGCTTATGTAACTTATATGTAGAGTACATCATGTGGAATCCTGGGCTGAATGAATCACAAGCAGGCATCAAGATTGCTGGGAGAAATATCAACAACCTCCGATATGCAGATGCCACTCTAATGGCAGAAAATGAAGAGGAACTAAACAGCTTTTGACGAGGGTAAATGAGAAGAATAAGAAGCCAGCTTAAAACTCAACATTCAAAAAACTAAGATCATGACATCTGGTCCCCTCACTTCATGGCAAATAGATGGGGAAAAAGGGGAAACAGTGACAGACTTTATTTTATTAGGCTCCGAAATCACTGCAGATGGTGACTGCAGCTGTGAAATTAAAAGATGCTCGCTCCTTGGAAGAAAAGCTATGACAAGCTTAGAAAGCAGATTAAAAAGCAGAGACTTCACTTTGCGGACAAAGGTCCATATAGTCAAAGCTATGATTTTTTTTCAGTAGCCATGTATGGATGTGAGAGTTGGACCATGAAGAAGGCTGAGCACTGAAGAACTGATGTTTTTGAACTGTGGTGTTGGAGAAGACTCTTGAGAGTCCCTTGGACTGCAAGGAGATCAAACCAGTCAATTCTGAATAATCAATTCTAAATATTCACTGGCAGGACTGATGCTGAAGCTGAAGCTCCAATACTTTGGGCACCTGATGCGAAGAGCCGACTTATTGGAAAAGACCCTGATGTTGGGAAAGATTGAGGGCAGGAGAAGATAGCAACAAGGATGAGATGGTTGGATGATATCATCGACTCACTGGACATGAGTTTGAGCAAGCTCTGGGAGATGGCGAAGGATAGAGAAACCTGGTGTGCTGCAGTTCATGGGGCTGCAAAGAGTCAGACGTGACTTAGCGACTGAACAGCAACAGCAATTTTTGTTATAAATAATATTAGACACTTCTGTACATAAATATTGGTCTTATACTTTGTTTCTTATGATAAATGATTAGTCATGGAACTACATTGCCAAGTTATTTTCAGAAAGGCTCTACTAGTTGTCATTTTTATAAGCACTTATGAGCATGCTCACATTACTAAGCTCTTGAAAATATATGAGCTCTTGAGTATAATTTTTTTCCTTATTTGATGGGTTAAAATAAGGTAATATTACATTTTACTTTTTTTTGCATTTTTTGAATATTCACTATTCATTTGTAATTTTTCTTTATACACTGTCCATCCATTACCTTTGTTCATTTATCAGGCTTCCCAGGTGGTGCTAGTAGTAAAGAACCTGCCTGCAAATCCAGGAGCCTAAGAGACATGCATTCAGTCCCTTGGTCAGGAAGATCCCCTGGAGGAAGGCATGGCAATCCATTCTAGTATTCTTGCCTGAAGAATCCAATGGGCAGAGGAGCCTGGCTGTCTACAGTCCTTAGGGGCACAAAGAGCTGGACACAACTAAAGTGACTTAGCACATACCTTTGTTCATTTATCGGTGAGAGCTTATTTTTTTTTCTTATTTGTAAGCATGGACTTTTTGTTGTTTTTGCAAAGTATTAATTTTTTTCAGATTTTGTTTAGATTTTTTGCTTTTTATTTACTGTTTAATGTTGCAAAGTTTTAAATTTTGGGTTATTCAAAAACCTTAAACTTTTAAATTATTTTCATTGCTTTTACTTTATAAAACTTTTTCCTTTCCACAGATTAAAATATATGTTTAATGACTAAATATAACTTGAATCCATGTGTAATTTATACTCACTGATATCTAAATTGAATATTTGGAGAAGGAAAAGGCAGCCCACTCCAGTATTCTTGCCTGGAGAATCCCATGGACAGAGGAGCCTGGTGGGCTACAGTTTATGGGGTCGCAAAAATGTCAGACACCACTAAGTGACTAAACAACAAATTGTATATTTCCCAAAACTTGTACCTCAGCCTTGTCTCCATTTTTTTTTTTTTATTGGTTTTGCCATACAATGACATGATATCGCCATGGGTGTACATATGCTCCCCCTCCAGAACCCCCCTTCCTCCTCCCCCCCTCCTCCCTCCCCCCGGGAAATCTCTGTGCACCAGCCCCGAGCATCAATCCTGGGCTGGCGATTGATTTCGCATATGATAATTAACATGTTTCAATGCCATTCTCCCATATCATGCCACCCTTGTCTCTTCTTCATCTCTGATTTATGATGTCTCCTCTATGGTGTCTGAGATTTGTTTGGCAGAGTTTTTGTTTCTTTGATCTGTCTGTCCTTACTCTGATGATTTAACTTAATTTCTGTAGTACTTAGCAGCCATGTTGCATATATCTGATGCTCCGAAAGCTTGGATTTGAGGAATTTTGCCCAGTGGTTGCCTTAAGTTCTAGGACTATTCAGCCTCAGACCCTTCTTCACTCCTTTTCCCTCAGCACACGGATGCACTCTAATTGTGTCTCATTCCATGACAATAGACTGATAATATTTTGGTCAAATCCTGGGAGATAGAGGATTCTTGTTTGGCTATTAAAACAAAGAAACGAATCAGCAAAGCAGCTTATAGTGACTATAGCACAAAAGAGAGGCAGGTGAAAGTTACCTGCAGCTTCTGAAGCATCTTGAAGAAGTGATGGGAAAAAAAACCAACTCTTAGAACCACATGTGGCCTGTGATTTAACTAGGACGGAAAGGGCCAGTGGGGAAACAGCCACATAAACCTTTGGAGAATTATTGTGAGTGTGGAACTATTGGGAAAGTTCAAGAGAATGAATATAAATTGTCTCCACTGATTAGAAAGGCTTCAGATAAGCTGTGTACTCTCAACCTTCAATACAGTATAAACTCTCTGAGAGTAGTTTAATAAGTTCTGTGATTGTTGTAGTCAGTTAGATGTGAGATGAAAGTGTGACGATTTAAATTCCAGGTAAAATTTTCAATTTAAATCTTGAATCATTAATTCAAATGAGACTTGCATAAATGGTCCTCATGGTGCACTCTCGTATACATTGTGCTAGTGAAAACGAGGTCAGGAGAAAGAGCTCAATGTCTTCTTCACTACATGCACAAGTAAGGAAGAGTAGTTTAACTGGACCAGAAAAACATCTAAAGGCAACTCCTTTGGAGGGAGTAATACCGATTATTGTTGCCTTTTGTACAGGCTTTAAGAGGAGGACCAAGACTGTGATTTCCCCAGAAGAGGGGTTAGGGGAACCTCATGTTGTTATTGAGTAATTCCTGCTTATATTCAGACTGCTTCTTACTCAGAGGCCATAATCCTGAATATGAAGCCTCCTTTAGCCCTCTTTATCATCTGCTGTGTTCATCCTAAAGCTGGAAATAGGCAGTGGAAGAAATACATACACACATATACATATACATATGTATATATATACATATATTTATATATGGCAGAAAGTGAAAAAAAATAAAGAGCCTTTTGATGAAAGTGAAAGAGGAGAGTGAAAAAGTTGGCTTAAAGCTCAACATTCAGAAAACTAAGATCATGGCATCTGGTCCCATCACTTCAGGGCAAATAGATGGAGAAACATTGGCTGATTTTATTTTTGGGGGGCTCTAAAATCACTGCAGATGGTGATTATAGCCATGAAATTAAAAGATGCTTACTCCTTGGAAGGAAAGTTGTGACCAACCTAGACAACATATTAAAAAGCAGAGACAGTATTTTGTCCACAAAGGTCCATCTAGTCAAGGCCATGGTTTTCCAATAGTCATGTATGGATGCAAGAGTTGGACTACAAAGAAAGCTGAGCGCCGAACAATTGATGCTTTTGAATTGTGGTGTTGGAGAAGACTCTTGAGAGTCCCTTGGACTGCAAGGAGATCAAACCAGTCCATCCTAAAGGAGATCAATCCTGGGTGTTCATTGGAAGGTCTGATGTTGAAGCTAAAACTCCAATACTTTGGCCATCTGATGCGAAGAGCTTACTCATTGGAAAAGATTCTGATGCAGGGAAAGATTGAGGGCAGGAGCAGAAGGGGATGACAGAGGATGAGATGGTTGGATGGCATCACTGACTCAATGGACATGGGTTTGGTAGACTCCAGGCATTGTTGATGGACAGGGAGGCTTGGCATGCTGTGGTTCATGGAGTTGTAGAGTCGGACATGACTGAAAGACTGAACTGAACTGAACTGAACTGAATATATATAGAGAGAATGTGTGTTAGTTACTCAGTCGTGTCCGACTCTTTGCAACCCCATGGACTGTAGCCCACCAGTCTCCTCTATCCATGGAATTCTCCAGACAAGAATACTGGAGTGGGTAGCCATTCCCTGTTGCAGGGGATCTTCTCAATCCCGGGACTGAGCCCAGGTCTCCTTCATTTGCAGGTGTATTCCTTACTGTCTGAGCCACCAGAGAATATACCATATATATTTATTTATTATTATGTTTAAAAAATAAATATATATTTATAATTATAAAATATGAAATATTTATACTAATATATATTGCTTTATATATGTACCAATTTCTCATCTCTCATGAAAACTAGCCAGCAGGATACTGAGTAAATAAACAGAGCTGAAACTTTGAGAGTTCATTTGGTTTGTTTTTTCTACCATTCCAAATAACCTAGAAAAGATTTTATCATTATCTTGATGATCAACTTAGTGCCTTATGTTTTCCATAAAGCAGAATGTTAAAGAGAAGCAGCAGTATAGCCCCCAATACCACAGAGTCAAAACCCTCATGTCTTTCCTTTAATAAGAAGCATATTTTACAATATTGTCTTTTATAGCCATCGGTTCTCCCATTACTTTAAACCAAAGGCTTTTGCTGGCTAGATGTAATTTTATTTATGTACATAGTTAATTATGTCTTTAGTAGATGGTTACTTCAGCTAATGGGTCCTTAACTATCAATTTATTATCAGACTATGGAAGACCACAGGATACTGTTAGTAGTTAGCAGTATGCAACCATTAGCTGGAATAGGACATCTCGAACAAGAGGTTTCTAAAAATCTGTGTGTGTGTGCTCAGTTGCTAAGTGGTGCCTGACTCTGTGGCTCCATGGACAGAGGAGAGAGGAGAAGCACGCCAGACTCCTTTGTCTATGCAATTTTCCAAGCAAGAATACTGGAGTGAGTTGCCATTTCCTTCTCCAGGGGATCTTCCTAACCTCAGGATCATACTCGCCTCTCCTGTGTTTCCTGCATTGGCAGTTAAAAATCTAGGCTTTCATAATTTTAAATCATGAACAATCTTATGATATTCTCTCAGCTTTCCAATGATCTCCCAGTAACAGAAGCCTTTGCAAGGCCTTACTGTGGTGTGAATCAAATGAGGGTGGTGCTCACTAAACTGGCACAATGCCAGTGTTAGGAGTCCCCAGCTGTGATGTAAAAGTACTAATCTCTCCTAGTACTTTTATAGAACCTTTTTCTAAAGAGCCAAAGATGCTGAATCAATGCCAATATACTTTCTTTATGGCAGACATAGTTGATTTCCGTTCATCATCACTTACTTTCTATTAGCCAGATACTGTGCTTGGTGATGGAGATACAGAAAGGAGCACATAAAATGTGGGCTTGCAGTTCAGTGATTCTCAAGTGTATGTGCCTAAGAATTATTCTGGAGGCTTGCTAAAAATGTATACTGCTCATTCTTCCCCTCAGTGATACTAATTCAAAAGATCAGAATTTTATCAGGTAATTCTGGTGCAGACA
Source organism: Antilocapra americana (assembly GCA_007570785.1). Lineage (NCBI taxonomy): Eukaryota > Metazoa > Chordata > Mammalia > Artiodactyla > Antilocapridae > Antilocapra > Antilocapra americana. The sequence goes on from ML662442.1 coordinate 26,757,490, forward strand.
GTTGTCTGGAATAACTTGATGAAGCTTTAAGTCAGGACACAGACTGTGGGATCAGACTGATTATTCACTGATTCTCCAGTTACTTGGAGAAGAAAATGGCAACCCACTCCAGTATTCTTGCCTGGAAAATCCCATGGACGGAGACCTGGCAGGCTACAGTTCACGGGGTTGCAGAGTCAGACATGACTGAGTGACTAACACACACCTCAGATACTATCTGTGCATGAAATGAAAGTTTCTAGTTCTTGAATCACAGAGTCTAAGTTGAATTATTTGTAAATTCCTACTTTATAGAATTGTTTGGAAGACTGGATGAGAAGATGTATAGAAAGTACTCAGCAAAGGGCCTCATCTGGGGTAGAAATTCACTAAGTGAGTGCTTTTGTTAGTATTAAAAAGCAAATCTGGACCAACTGTACTACTTTTGTGCAATCTAATTGGAAAATATTCAAAGTAGGAGTCTGGGGATAATTGAAGAGTCTAGGAGGAATTGACTTATGATGAAAGGCAAGAATAACTCAGCATTTACAACTGTAAAAGTTAAAAGGTTTAGACTGGTTGTGGGAAGAGACATAGCTGAAGGGCATAAAGAAGACATTATTGACCAAAATGCAGAATAAGATGATCAGAGTATTTGATGCAACTAAAGAAAGGAAATTGCAACAGTCTTCCTAACAAATGGTAGGAAGGATTATGGTTATCCTGACATGTGAAAAGGAACAGTAATTTTAAAATTTGTTAAAATACATTTTCAACAAAAGCCAAAAAAAATGCTGTTCTTTGTTGATAAATTAAGAAAAACAAAAGAAAACAACGACCCAAGAACTTTGGCTGTAAAAATCAAAGAAACAACAGATTGAGGACTTGGTAAGAAATGGAGTTCATCAGAGATCTATGTTCTGAGATTATTATTATTTTTCAAATGCCTTGCAGTTGGAGTGAAAATAATGAACTATATCTGTTTTTCCAATATTTTAGTGATCTTATTAATCCATAATATGATTAAACCAAAACTATTGTTTTATTTTATTTTTCCAAAAGTTAGCATTTTCAGTTCAGTTCAGTTTAGTTCAGTTGTTCAGTAGTGTCCAACTCATTGCAACCCCATGAACCACAGCACACCAGGACTCCCTGTCAGTCAACAGCTCCCAGAGTTTACCCAAACTCATGTCCATTGAGTCGGTGATGCCATCCAACCATCTCATCCTCTGTTGTCCCCTTCTCTTCCTGCCCTCAATCTTTCCCAGCATCAGGATCTTTTCAAATGAGTCAACTTTTCCCATCAGATGGCCAAAGTATTGGAGTTTCAGCTTCAACATCAGTCCCTCCAATGAACACTCAGGACTGATCTCCTTTAGGATGGACTGGTTGGATCTCCTTGCAGTCCAAGAGACTCTCAAGAGTCTTCTCAACACCACAGTTCAAAAGCATCAGTTCTTTGGTGCTTAGCTTTCTTCACTGTCCAACTCTCACATCCATCATGACCACTGGAAAAACCATAGCCTTGACTAGACAGACCTTTGTTGACAAAGTAATGTTTATGCTTTTTAATATGCTGTCTAGATTGGTCATAACTTTCCTTCCAAGGAGTAAGCGTCTTTTAATTTCATGGCTGCAGTCACCATCTGCAGTGATTTTGGAGCCCCAAAATAAAGTCAGCCACTTTCTTCATCTATTTGCCATGAAGTGATGGGACTGGATGTCATGATCTTAGTTTTCTGAATGTTGAACTTTAAGTCAACTTTTTGACTCTCCTCTTTCACTTTCATCAAGAGGTTTTTTTAGTTCTTCTTCATTTTCTGCCATAAGGGTGGTGTCATCTGCATATCTGAGGTTATTGATATTTCTCCTGGCAATCTTGATTCTAGCTTGTGCTTCATCCAGCCCAGCATTTCTCATGATGTACTCTGCATATAAGTTAAATTAGCAGGGTGACAATATATACCCTTGACGTACTCCTTTCCCAATTTGGATCCAGTCTGGTATTCCATGTCGAGTTCTAACTGTTGTTTCTTGACCTGCATACAGGTTTCTCAAGAGGCAGGTCAGGTCGTCTGGTATTCCCATCTATTTAAGAGTTTTCCACAGTTTGTTGTGATCCACACAGTCAAATACTTTGGCATAGTCAATAAAGCAGAAATAGATGTTTTTCTGGTACTCTCTTGCTTTTTTGATGATCCAGCAGATGTTGGCAATTTAATCTCTGTGGCTCAGATCGTGAACTCCTTATTGCCAAATTCAGACTTAAATTGAAGAAAATGGGGAAAACCACTAGACCATTCAAGTATGACCTAAATCAAATCCCTTATGATTATACAGTGGAATTGAAAAATAGATTCAAGGGGCTACATCTGATAGACTGCTGAAGAACTATGCACGTATGTTTGTGACATTGTACAGGAGACAGGGATTAAGACAATCCCCATGAAATAGACATGCAAAAAAGCAAAATGACTATCTGAGGAGTCCTTACAAATAGCTGTGAAAAGAAGAGAAGTGAAAAGCAAAGGAGAAAAGGAAAGATATACTCATTTGAATGCAGAGTTCCAAAGGATATCAAGGAGACATAAGAAAGCCTTCCTCAGTGGTCAGTGCAAAGAAATCAAGGAAAACAATAGAATGGGAAAGACTAGAGATCTCTTTAAGAAAATTAGAGATACCAAGGGAACATTTCATGCAAAGATGGGCTCAATAAAGGACAGAAATGGTACGGACCTAATAGAAGCATTTTGTTGCACTATTTTTAAGGGCATTTTGTTCAGAAACTTTCTACATAGTGCTTGAGTAAGGAGTTCTGCACAATGGAAATAACCACTATTTTTGTAAAAGCTTATCAATATAAAGTGTATGTGGCAATAAATGTAATAAAAATCATTAACAGTGAACTGGGAGATTGGGACTGACATATATACACTACTATGTATAAAAGAGACAACTAATGACAACCTAATGTACAGCACAGGGAACTTAGTGTTCTGTGGTCACCTAAAGGGGAAAGAAATCTAATAAAGAGGGGGTTATGTATGACTGGTTCACTTTGCCATTCAGTAAGAAACAAGAAACTAGCACAACATGGTAAAGCAACTATACTTCAATAAAAATTAATTTAAAGAAAAAGAAATTTAAGACTTGTGGACAATAGAGGTGATATGATATAGATTCAATTGGTCATTGCTTTAAAGATAGAAGAAGGGGCCAGAGCCAAGGAATGCAGGCAACTTCTAAAATCTGCAAAAGGCAAGAAAACAGATGCTCCTCTATAACCTCTGAAAGTGATGCAGGCTTCTGGCACCTTGATTTTAGTCCAGAAAAGCACGTGTAGGACTTCTCACCCACAGAGCCGTAGACCATAAATTTGTGTTAAGCCACTAAGATTGTGGTAGTTTGTTAGAGCACCACCAAAAACCAATACAGGATGTTTGATCTAAAAATCTGTGAAAATCACTTTGGAAATAAACATATTTTCCTTAAAAAATCATTAAAAGTGAGTTTACGCAAATGTATAGAATAGACTCGTGGACTTTGTGGATGAGGGTAAGGGTGGGATGATATGGGAGAAGGGCATTGAAGCATGTTAATTATCATATGTCTAATCAATTGCCAGCCCAGGATTGATGCTCGGGGCTGGTGCATCGAGATTTCTCTGGGGGAGGGAGGAGGGAGGAAGGAGGGAGGGGGTTTCTGGAGGGGAAGCATATGTACACCCATGGCGATATCATGACAATGTATGGCAAAAACAATTAAAAAAATAAATTAAAAAAGTGAGTTTACTAGAAAAACAACTTGCCTTTGTGAATTGCTTGACCTCTAAAGATCAGATAGTCTTTTATTGAAACAGGAAAACACATATGGCCTTAACAAACCTGGAAAGCTTTCAGTTATGAGTCAGGGTAGGGAACCAATCTAAGGCTGCCAAAAGTGAATCGGAAAGTCTCCTCATCTTACTTCCCCAAATTACAAAATCCCACCTTAATAGAACACTGACCAACCAAAGATTTCTTAAGATAGCCTCCTTTCACCCTATAAAATTTACTCTCCCTTCCAGCCTACCAGAACTAAACAGATAGTAGCTAACTTTTTCAGTAGAGTAACCTCCGGATAAACAGCATTTGTTTAATTCTATGCGGTTTTCATCCTTCTGACAATTTTAATAAAGGTCAACTTTTAGCTTTATTTAGTCACGGCCATATACTATGATAGTGTATCACTCGAGATCACAGAACCTTGTCATATCATTGTCCTCATACATGTAGAGACACATCACTAAATGTATACATGGATTCTTTCAGCAAGTAGCTTCCTGCATGGAAAAAGAAAAAAAAAACAACCCTTTAATGATTTAGCAAAACTAACTCCAGAGAGTGTACCTTTATGTTGGGGCATTTGGTTCATTTTAGATAAATGTATCATATAGTGTTATATTGTTAGTCGCTCAGTCGTGTCCAACTCTTTGCGATCCCATGGACTGTAGCCTGCCAGGCTCCTCTGTCCATGGGGCTCTCCAGGCAGAATACTAGAGTGGGTTGCCATTCCCTTCTCCAGAGGATCTTTCTGACCCAGCGATCAAACTCGGGTCTCCTGCATTGCAGGCAGACTCTTTACCATCTGAGCTACAGGGAAGATCCAAATGTATCGTAGCTTCACTAAATCCTTGGTTGCTTCCCAGTACACTGCTATTGGACTACCTGTTGCTGATATCTCCCCCCAGGCAATGGACACCATCTATCCTCATATCGTACTGTCAGTTTTGAGGAAGGGAGGAAAGACCAGGAGATGGCATAGGAGCAAGTGTCAGCTGTGAGAATAAGAAAAAATTGAAGTTAAATATAGAGTAACATGAAAGTCAAATCATGATTTGTCACTAAGCGGATTAATACTTGCCTGACACATTGTAATGCTTTGTAACTTTTTGAAAATAAATCAATTGGTCATCAATAAGAAGAATACACATTCTTAATCAAATTAATTCCTTTTGCAGCATGATTATAACATGAAACAGGTAGGGGGTGGGATGGTGGGTACCTGCAGAAGCCAATCTTACCTCTAAATGAATCAGATAGTTAATACAGTTTGGTAGATTTCTAAAAGTCTGTTCCTCCAGAATTTCTCCCTTACTCAATGGCATGGTGAATAAAACTGTTTAAACTGGAGGTATCGACTTAGAGAATCCTGGTGAATGGATTGTATCTATTTTGGGGCCATTTAGAAATCTCAGTATGTTATCTGGAAAGTACAACACATTGTTATGTTAGCACCCATTAATCTTAAACATTGACCTATTTTGGGGTTGAGAGTTTCAAAGAACATGATTCTGAGGGAATGAGAGTAATTATTCAAACAGGGACAAGCATCATAAAAAAGCTGTAGGTAGACTTCCAGCCGGCTTGAGCCTCGTGTGTTATTTGAGTTCGGGGATTTTGGCAGGTAAAACATGGCTAAAAGTTTACGGAGTAAGTGGAAAAGAAAGATGCGTGCTGAAAAGAGAAAAAAGAATGCCCCAAAGGAGCTCAGCAGACTTAAGTATTCTTAAAATAGATGGTGATGTTTTAATGAAAGACGTTCAAGAAATAGCAACTGTGGTGGAACCCAAACATTGTCAAGAGAAAACGCAGTGTGTGGTGAAAGATGAAACAGATGACATGAAAATGGAGACTGATATTAAGAGAAACAAAAAGACTCTTCTAGACCAACATGGGCAGTACCCTATATGGATGAACCAGAGGCAAAGGAAAAGACTGAAAGCAAAGCGAGAGAAAAAGAAAGGAAAAAGCAGAGTAAAAGCCATGAAGGCAGCAAAGGGTTTGACCTGGTAGACTCTAAAACCTTGAAGAATGCCACATGGGATGAATCTTTGATTAGAATGCATACATGGATTTCAGCTTCCACCAAATGAAAACTATTTCCAATTTTTTAACCTGGCCTTTTTCTTCAATTCAAGCCCAACATAACTCCTCAATTTTGGTAACTTGAATAAAATATTGTATTTGATGAGTGAAAGTACCCTGATATTTTAATTGAATGTTGTCCTGTATGCAGGGATTATCAGACATCAGAATTCTCTCAAGTGTTAATGCAGTTGTAATTGTTCAGTCTTAGAAAAAGTAAAACATGACATCATGCTGACAAATTTGAGCTAACTCAGATTTAAAGTAAATTGTATCACTTGAAAAATACGAGGTGGATCATACAGTCATTACTTATTTGGAGTTTTGATTTTGTATAATTCAGAATAAAAGGTACATCTAGATTCTGAAAAAAAAAGCTGTAGGTAAGAGTGGAATGCAAAATTTACTTACGTTGAAATTTTGGATAGAATTGCCAAGATCGTTTTTCTATGTTATTAATTACATGCTGTTGGAAGCTCTTTCAATTTCCCTTCCCTTCTCTCCTCTCCCTTTCCTTCCTCATTCCTTTTTTCTCTCTTTTATTTTACATTTATTTAAAGTTGAATCTCACATTTGAAGACTCCATTAAGGGGTAAAATTGAAATACCTATTGGCATGATTTAACATTCGTTAATCTCATAGATCAAAATAGTTTGAAGAACTTTGGCAGACCTCACTGGGGAGAATGTAAAATGGGATAGCTGCCCAGCTCACCTCTGGAGAAAAGGTTTAGCATAAACATGATGTGAGAGGATGAGCGAGTCCCACCCAGATCACAGCAGGCCTGGCTGCAGTCTTATTACATGGCCAGCCGACTTGTCTGGGACCTAGAAAACTATCCATTAAATCAGGTCAGCAGTTGTGACGAGAAAAACATTTACAAAGGAAAGTGCTGCAAGTATTGAGTATAGGGCAGTAGGTGCTGGGATTCAAAATAATGTCAGGGGATTTATTAACAACAGCTAATGCTTATCATGGGGCTCCCCTTGAGCTCAGGCAGTAAGAATCTGCCTGCAGTGCGGGAGACCCAGGCTCAAGCCTTGGGTTGGGAAGATCCCCTGGAGAAGGAAATGGCAATCCACTCCAGTATTCTTGCCTGGAGAATCCATGAACAGAGGAGCCTTGAAGGCTACAGTCTACGGGGTTGCAAAGAGTCACACAGGACTGGGCGATGAGCACTTTCACTTCTTTTCAAAGCTTACCACACACTTCATGATTTCAGGTACTGTTAGGATTTGAATATTCTGACTCCCCTATTCCTTTCAACAACCCTATGAAGTAAGGGGTTATCCTTACATGGGGTTATCCCCATGTTATGGATGAGAACCTCATCGATATTAACAGTAGAGCAATGATTCTTCTTGTGTGTGTGTCATGGTGATTCACCTGAGATTCTCTCTCGGGTACCTACCTAGGTGTGGAGCTGCCAGATCAGAGAGAATGCCTACTTTCTCCTCACTGGATAAGACCAAAGTGTTCTCCAAAGATACAGCACCACTTTACCCTCCTAGTTACACATGAAATCTTCCAGCTTCTTCATACGGTCAAGCTTTCAAGCTTCTGGCATTTTGAGGACTGTGAGATTGTATTCTATTTAGCTTTGAATTTCTCCGATGGCTAATACTTTATCAAATGTTTATTGGCCATTCTGGTTTCCTTTCCTAGGAATTTGTTCTTGCTATTCTTCTCTCATTTTTATCATTGTACTTTTATATTGATTGCCTATGAGTATACACTTTGGCTACTAATTTTCTGCTGATTATATATAGTGCAAAATATCCTTTCCAAGACTTCCTCTCTCACTTCCTTCATTTTTCCTTCCCTCTTACTCTTTTTCTCATGGTGTTTTTGATGCATTATATATTAGTTTTACATTTTAATATAGTCAGTTTGTCAGTCTTTTCTTAATGGCTTATTTGTCCCATCTTGAAGACCTAACAATATTTTCCTCATCCTCAGCATGTCCTAAATTCCCAGATATTCTATGCTTTTGGGCCTTCTTTCTGATCTCTTTTCCTTAAATCCCTGAGCCAATATCGCACTGTCTCAGTTGCTTTATAGTAAGCCAAGACATCAGTAGGGTGATTCTCCATACCTTATTATTCTTCTTCAGCATTGTATTTCTTTATCTTGAATCTTACTATTTTCCTTCAATATTACATTTAGTATTCTTGGATCTTTGCTCACTCTTATACATTTGATAAAAAGTTTTGTAATTTCAATAAACTGACATTTTGTGAGTTTGGATGTAACTAAATAATTCAATAGATTAATTTGGGGATGTAGACTTCCATTTAGATCTTCTTCAATGTTTTCTAACAGTACTTTATCATTCATTCATGACATCTTTTGCTAAATCTATCTGTGATCTCTTATTGCTGTTATAAATAAAAACTAAAAAATTTCATTTTCTAGCTGTTATTGGCATATGGGACTATGATTGATTGTCTGTTACACTGACCATGCATCTAGCAACACCAGTAAAGTCTCTGATTGATTATTCAGACAGTTGTAGTTATTCGACTGTCAGTTCTTTTGTAGAAATAGCACTTTTTCTTTACCTTTCATACATGTGTAAAAGTGAAAGTGAAAGTCACTCAACTGTGTCTGACTCTTCGCGACCCCGTGGCCTGCATAGTCCATGGAATTCTCTAGGCCTAGAATACTGCAATGGGTAGCCTTTCTCTTCTCTAGGGGATCTTTGCAACCCAGGGATCGAACCCAGATATTCCACACTGCAGGTAGATTCTTCACCAGCTGAGCCACCAGGGAAGTCCCTCATACATGTGTACATAATAACAAAAATTACATATTTATAACATATATAGATATCATAATATAAACATCTACATTATCTGTGTATTTATATATGTATACACATATGTACTTATCATCTATTATCCATCTTCTTATTCTTATCTTATAGAGCTAGCTAGGTCTTCCAATAAAATATTATATAGCATTGTTGATAGGGAGCATACTTCCAATGCTTTGCTCTTTAGGGTCCTTTTTCTTTTAGGCAAAAGGTAATTTCCTCCTATTTTTGGATAGGCTAGGTTAGGCTCTAATAACAAATAACTTTAACATTTCAGTGGCTTTCAAAGAGAAGCTTACATCTGCCTTACAATTTTTCTCCATTATAGGTCAGCTGTGGCTCGGCTCCCATCACTTGGTGCCAGGTTAAATGATATGGAGATATTTCTGTTTGTAACATTACCATTTACATAGTGAACAGTGTTTTGGCCCCTGAAGTTTCTGCCTGGAAGGGGCAGGACACATCTCTTAGGCTTTTATTTCTTTGACCAAAGTATGGCTAATGGCCATGCCTGATTTAAACAGGCTGGGAGTATACAGTCCTCCTTTAGGGGGAGGGTATAAAGAGAGTGGCTGCAAGTATTTTGAACACTAGTGTAATTGCCCACAGTGGGTAGAGTCGACAACTTAATACCTATGCTTATTTAAGTTTTATAAAGACTTCTATCCACAATTTAAAATTCATGGAGTTATTTTATTTTCCCCTTTCTCTTTTTCTAAGCCCAAGAAAAAATTTATGAATAAACAAATAAACTTCCCCAAATCTAAAAAATCTTGTTTAAATAATCAACATCTTTCTTTACTTAGTTAAAAGCTTTTGAGGTAAGAATCTTTATCCTTTGAAGATAACTTGTTAGCATTCTTCTTTGTCTTGCATCTGGTTATAACTGATGTGATAGATATAGGAGAGCCAAAAAAAGAAAATTCATAGGTTTTTTTCCTGGATATAAAACTCATGCCCATGAAAATACCATCTTCTATGATTGACATTGTCATAGGGGAGGGCATTTGGAAATCCATAATGGTTTGAGATTATGATTGATTGTATATTAGGAAATAATATATATATATATTTAAACTTTTTATTTTGTATTGGTATATAGCTAATTAACAAACAATGTTGTGATAGTTTCAGGTGAACAGCAAAGGGACTCAGACATACAAATACATTAATCCATTTTCTCCTAAACTGCCCTTCCATCCAGGCTGCCATTGAGCAGAGTTCCATGTGCTATATAGTAGGTGTTTACTGGATAGCCATTATAAATATAGCAGTGTGTACATGCCCATCACAAATTCCTTAACTATCCCTTCCCACCATTCTCCCCTTGCAACCATAAGCTCATTCTTGAAGTCTGTGAGTCTGTTTCTGTTTATAAGTAAGATCATTTGTATCATTTCTTTTTAGATTCCACCTCATATAAGGCATGTCATATGATATTTCTCCTTCTCTGTCTGACTTACTTCACTCAATATCACACTCTCTAGGTCCATCCATGTTGCTGCAGATGGCATCATTTCATTCTTTTTTTATGCTTGAGTAATATTCTACACACCACATCTTCTTTATCCATTTCTCTGTTGAAGGACGTTAGGTTGCTTCCATGTCTTGGGTATTGTAAACAGTGCTGCAACGAACATTAGGGTGCATGTTTCTTTTCCGATCATGTTTTTCTCTGGATATGTGCCCAGGAGTGGGATTGCGGGGCCATATGGTAGCTCTATTTTTAGTTTTTTTAAGGAACCTCCATACTGTTCTACATAGTGGCTATACCAATTTTCATTCCCACCAACAGTGCAGGGGGTTTCCCTTCTCTCCACACCCTCTCTAGCATTTGCTATTTGTAGATTTTTTGATGATAGCCATTCTGACTGGTGTGAGGCAATATCTCATTGTAGTTTTGATTTGATTTCTCTAATAACTAGCAATGTTGAACATTCAAATTGAAGAAGTTAAATTGTCACTGTTTGCAGGTGACATGATACTATGCATAGAAGATCCTAAAGTTGCTATGAGAAAGCTACTATAACTCATCAGTGAATTTGGAAGTTTCAGGTTACAAAATTAATACACAGAAATAAGCAACTCATTCAAAAATGGGCAGAAAACCTAAATAAGAGATAATATATTTTTTAAAAGATAGGAAAATAAAAAAAGGAAATATTAGAAGACTCATTTGTCAAATATCATAGATCATCACTATTAAATATAAATTACTGTAGTGATGGGAATGTGTATGTGTGTGTGTGTGTGTGTGTGTGTGTGTGTGTGTGTGTCTGTGCATAGAGAAGAAAGTTGAAAAGAAATAGTAATAGCTGCCAGGCAATCTTATATAAAAATCTGGATGCAAGTTTTCTGTTAGGTCTGACTTAAGAAGAGTTCAATCTGCTTCCATGGTGTTCTTAAATTCCCTAAGATTTTGTGAAGAAGGTACATGTCTGTTGTCTTTGTACAGCCCAGGACTCTAGGATACTCTGACTGTGTAGAGAACCTCAGAATGCTTGCATCTCAAAGAATGAGATCAGTTTTTCGCTCTCTTCTTTCTCATCTGTTTCACTTTTTCCTTCTTTTACGTAAGTAATCCAGGACCAAATAATTTAGTTGTATGTATTAGATTTCTGAAACTATATACTCATTTTGAGCACTTACCTTAAAAGTTTTACCTGTTTTTATAAATAGTTAAAATATTTTACATAAAATATAAAAACTTTAATTGTCAAACATCATTATGTGAAAACTACAAAAGTAACTTAATAGAATGGTTGAACCCAGACTCTTGATAAGCATCCTTCTAGTTACAAGACTTGGGTAAATAGTGTAACATCTCTGTGTAAATCTAATCTAGTGTCACCTGGGAAGCCCTCTACTTGGCCACCAGCTAGACAATTTTTCTTTTATGATTAGATTAGTTTGCATTAGTGCTTTGTGTAATCTCTCAATTTTTTTAAAATGCATTTAAATTTATTGTTTTTTCTCTTTATTACTTTCAGGCTTTGAGTCATAGTTAGGCTTCTTCACTGCAGATTATAAAGGAATTTCTTTTTGGTAATGCTCTTGTTTTATTTTTTATTGATACATTTAGATCTTGGATCCATTTAGTATTTATTCTCACCTCGCTATTTTAGGGTCAACCATGCTATACACCATGATGTAATCATGTGAGTGCTGTAATAGCATATCATTGGTCCCGGTGATTAGGACAGGACATCTTGGATGACCATAGTTTTATCTACTCTAGTCTACTGGTCCCCACAAAGATTCACGTCCATTTTGCATATAAAATACATTCATATTATTTCAAGATTCCTGAAAGTCTAATTCCAACACAACATCATCTCAAAATTCAAAATCTCATTATTTAAAGCATCTGAATCAGTGCAGGTGGGGCTCTTGGGTGCAGTTCTTATCATCTGTTTATCTGTGATGCTAAATAAACATCTTCTCCAGGGGATCTTCATGACCCAGGGATTGAACACAAGTCTCCCACATTGCAGACAGAATCTTTACATTTGAACTACCAAGGAAGCCCAAATAAGCATCTAGTCTGCTTCAAACATAAAATGGTGGGGCATCAAGAAGACAATAGCTACAGACATTATGGCTCAAAATTGGGGGTAGGGAAGGAAAATAAAAGAGAGGTTTTAGGCCAAAGGAGTTTTGAAATCCATCTGGGCAGACTCCTTTAGGTTTCAAAGCCTGGGAAGAAATCTGTGGCTCTCAACTCTCCCCACTGAGCTCTCAGTTCTCTCTGGGCTCTTGGCCCATTTCTGTCAATAGGATTTCAGGGGGTCCAATAACCTCCTTTCACTTTGTAAGTTTTTTTTTTGGTCTATGCTAGCAGTATTTCTGTTGACATAGATTTCTCAAGAATCTTGTGGGTCTTCTTTGGCACAGAGATTCATCCTGTGGACAAATCTCAAGTTCACAACACATTTTGAGATAATCTCTTCTTCATCTTTGGCTTCTGTTGAAATGGTTGATGGATAGTACCCTTAAGCTTTCTGAAAACCCCCCATTTTAAGAATATTTATGAAGCAAATCCTTACTCTCTTGTGACTTAATGTTCTGACCTTTTTGATATTTCCAAGATTTGAGCAAAGGGGTGTCCAGCCACACAAGCTTTTTTTTCTCTGTTATACTTTCAGAAGCAAGTTATTAATTTTAGCAGTTTTTTTTGTCATAGGATAGGCTGAGGATTTCTCAGACCAAGTCCTAGTTCCTTTCTGTTTACTGTTCTTTCTTCAATTTGTCTCTTTCTTCTCACTTTTTACTATAAGCAGGAAGTAAAAATCCAGGCAGCATCTCCAACACTTTGCTTAGAAATCTATGCACATAAATAACAGAGTTTATTATTTAGAAATTTTTCTTTCCAGGGACTTTCCTGGTGGTCCAGTGGCTAGGACCCAATGTGCTCCCAATTCAAGAGACTCAGGTTCATTCCCTAGTCAGGGAACTAGATCCCACATGCTGCAACTAAGACCCAGTGCAGCCAAATAAATAAAAAAGAAAGAAAGAAGGAAAGTTTGCCTTCCGTATAAATTCAGGACAAAATTCTGTTTATATTTCTACCACAATTTGATAATGATCCTCTTTCTGTAGTTTTTAATAATCCATTTCATGCTTCATTTTGAACCCTCCCTAGTCATGTATTGACATTTGTGGTTCATGTATTGACAGTTTGTTCATCGCAACCCAGGCTTCCTCTGTAGTGCTCCTTAAGATTCTCTTCAAACTCCTCTCAGCCTCCACTAATAATTTCAAGTACCCTTAATCTGTGTGTCAGCGTCTATCATTTGCAGCTTTCAAGATTAGTTTGGATAATCTTTGTTTCACAGGCAAAGCAAAAGAAGGGATTGATCATTTACTTCTTACACTGTGTAAAAATTTAAGGGGTAAAATATCATTGGTGTGCTTTCTTATAAAGAAAAAGATTTCTCCGAGATTTATTTATTTTTCATTGTATTATGAACTTTGTGTTACTGTGGACCAGCAAGTAATTCATTCACATGCACCTGTAGCTGCACTATACACACCCCACATGCCATACTCTCTTCACTCTCACACATCCACACACACACACCACACACATATTTCTCAAACATATTGATGTTAGTAGAGAATCATGAAGCCAAGGAGAAGGCTCAGTAGAAGCAGCATGTAAGGAAAACTCATTTTAGGGAAACAGTGAAAAATATAGACACAATATGTCCTACCCAAGAATCATTTTCTTTTTCATACTCAGATAATTCAGCTAGTTTGGGCAGGGCAGCAGTATATTCAATTCAAAACACAATCCTCATAGCCTTTGAAGATAGCAGTAGTCACACAACTCAATTGTATCCACTGATTTGAAAGCGGAAGTGAGACTTTTGGGAAAGTTCTTTACAAAGGAGCCAGATTTACTGGGTATATGTCTTTTTGCCCTTCTTCTTCCTATATGTACTGTGGATGTGTTCTAAATGTGGAGCGTGTATCTTATGACCACAAGGCTATCACGAGGGAAGGACGCAGAGGAATGCAGAGACTTGACAGCTGACATTCTTGAACTGTTGAGCTAATATCACCACCAACTTATCTCTGAACATCTCAAGATGTGAGTGAAACACAACACATGACTTGCTTACACCCGCTTTTGGGGGTGGGATTCGTATTACAGTTGTTTAGTCACTAAATCATGTCTGACTCTTTGTGACCCCATGGACTGTAAGCTGCCAGACTCCTCTGTCCATGGGATTTCCCAGGCAAGAATACTTGAGTGGGTTGCCATTTCCTTCTCCAGGGGATCTTTCGGACCCAGAGACTAAACCCACATCTCCTGCATTGGCAGGAGGATTGTTTACCACTGAACCACCTGGGAAGCCTGGGGTTTTTATTCCTTGGCAACAATTTTTAACTGACATAGTAGTTCAGAGTAGTGACTAGAGAAGACGTTCATAGCAGTGGAGGAGGAAGGTACAAGTATCCTTTGATTTGTCAAGGTATTTGATTTATCTCTCTCATGACATTTGCATGCAGCTGTTGTATAATTGAAAATCTAGTCTCTTGTCCTGGCGTAAAATCTCATAAAGGGATATTTACTCTTTGTCTGTACTGTATGTTAATTTAGTCAAGTTCATCCAAAAATATTTATTGAATAACATCAATAAGGGTAATGATGCCTCCAATTTAGACTCTTGCAGCTTGATATGTAAGGAATATTTTTATTATTGGAAGAGAATAAGGGATAAAAAATAATCTCTGATATAGAAAAAACAGAAAAATCTAACAAATCCTAATGTGAATTTGCAGAGAGTATTCCAGAAAACTAACAGTCATCATTCTCATCATCATCACCAAAGAGTGTAGTCAGATAAGAGAAGCCATAACCAAGGAAAACATAAAAGGTTAGAATGGACTTGTATGAAATATGTCAAAAATCTTGAATAAAATATTTGTGACACTCAAAATAAGGAGTCCTTTTAAGTTATATTCTGGGTTATACCCAGTTGACCTGTGTTGTGTGATTTTTCACAGATGACTATAAGAAGAGAAAATTTTTATTTTGTGCTGAGAAGCACAATCTTCAAATTGAAAAAACACAGCAAAATTTTTCCTTTCTGGTTGCTTTTTTTCTACTTCTAACATTTATCAGAGAGACCTATAATTAAAAGTGGTTAGATTTATAAAAGAGTTCCTATAAATTATTGTCTCCAGATTGAGATAAATTTTATTATAACTTTAGTGACTAAAATACACATTTGGATATCACTTATTGTTAGTTGATTATTTTATTCTTACAACAAATTTATTGAGATCCTACCTGAGAATATAGCAATAAACAGCAAGATCTGTTTTTCCATTCCCTGAAATTAACATCTTCTGGGGAAGACAGTTACCAAAGGGATAATTGTTATGTGGTTGAGTCTCGGGTTGGAGAAGTATGGAGGTGACAGAAACTTTGAGCAGGGTAGAAATTATCTGAGCCTTGATATTGTAAAATGGTGGGAAGACAGAAAAAGCACCAGGGAATGTTTGATTTAAATCTGGTGGAATAATATCTGTGCCTTCAAAAAAGTGTCTGTTGGTTTTAAAAACTGTTATCAAGATTCTAAAATTTCCCTACTTGGCAAATTTTTATATTCCATGTTGTAAGCTAAAACACTAAAAATTTAAAAAGATTTAAGATACTTTCATCTAGTATTCATCAACTCATGAAATTATCAGGATTAAATACCATGTTAAGCCAGATGAATGGTAATTATAAAGAATATATTTTTGTATTTCCTTAATTTCTCTTTCTTTTCTAAGCTACCCCTTTTATAAAAATAAAGAAAAAACAAACAAAAAAAGCCAGACAAAGCCAACCCAATTTCATGTAAAATAATTTATTATGATGTTTCCCTTGCTGTTCTGTTCAGTTCAGTTCAGTTCAGTCACTCAGTCTTGTCTGACTCTTTGCGAGTCTACGGCCATACCACCCTGAACGCGCCCGATCTCGTCTGACTCTTTGCGACCCCATGGACTGCAGCATGCCAGGCCTCCCTGTCCATCACCAACTCCAGAGCTTGCTCAAACTCATGTCCATCAAGAGGCCTCCCTGTACATCACCAACTCCAGAGCTTGCTCAAACTCATGTCCATCGAGTCAATGATGCCATCCAACCATCTCATTCTCTGTCATCAATCTCCTCCTGCCTTCAATCTTTCCCAGGATGAGGGTCTTTTCCCCTTGCTGTGGAACACTGTAAATATAACTGCTTTCAAATTTCAGAAGGGCTTATTACTTCATTTTGTAAAGATCTCAAATGACCATATATTGTTAATTTAATAAAGTCAGAATGTTGCATATGAGTTTTTTCCATTTCAAAATTAAAAATCCTTTATATGCAAAGTCTACTTCATCAATAATGTTTTCCTCACATGTCACTCCTGTGGTTAGCATTAACTTTTGCTTCATAGTGAACTCAGTATCTTGAGCCACAGTCAGGTTAGTTGTGAAATGGTTAATTTCCAAAGAAATTAACTTTGGATTTTCAAAACAAATCCCAGGCATATACATTATTAACCTGAAGAGAAACATTTGCTCAGGATGCTTCAAACACTATTGGAAGGGGTGGGAGAGGATGGGGGAGGAAGGAAGAAGGGAAAGGAAGGAAAAGACAGGTGAACAATTTTTATTGATCAGTACTGATTATGGAGTTTTATTGAATGGCCCAAATGATGTGAAAATAGTCTGGGCCAATGTTTCTCAAAATTTGGTGTTTGTACAGTTCATTTGGGACCTTTTAAAGATGTAGATACTGATTTAGTACTACAGAGGTGATGCCTGAGGTGGTGTATTTAAAACATACTTTTAGACCAGACCACATGTCTAATCCGTGGATTAGCCAGGGTCTAGATCTGTGGTTCTGAGCATGGGCTCACATGAGAAACATCTGGCAAAACAGAGAAATCCTAGTGCTCAGGCCACACTCCTGAACCATCAAGTTAGAATCTTCAGTAATGAGACCCAGGTTTCAGTGTTTTTTAAAAATCTCCTGATGGATATACCGATGTACAGCCAGGCTTGAGAAACCACTGGTCAGAAGATTATTGTCCCTCATCATTGGCAAGAGCTAGTGGATTCACTCCAGTGGTACTTTAGAATCACTCATAAACTGAAAGTCAAATTACTCCAGTACAACAGACTGCAGCTGAGAAAACAAAATGTGCACCGCACTATTTAAATAAAACTCAGCACACATAGGATATGCTTGGCCACATAGACCCTCAGAAATGTTATTGTTTCTGTCCTTGCACAATGTTTGCTATTGAGTGCCTGCATATAAGCACGTCTTGGGAATAGTGGTTGAAATAAGAAAAATAAGCCATTTAGTTTCTCCCTGCATGAGACTGGAGTGTTCGGAAGGCTGATTTCTTCACAGCAACTTGCCTGATCTCAGGAATGGCAGGATTTCAAGGAATGGATCTTCGAGTGTTGGTCGTAACTTATCCTAGTCCATTTCCTATCATGTAAATTTCTTCCCAGTGTAGTCCTTCTGATAACTAGAATTACCCCTATTTCCCACATATACAGAAAAATATCAGTCTTAGTTTTTAATGTATCAGTGATTCTTAGAATTGCATCAGCTAATGCTCTTAACTGAAAACAACTGAAAAGGAGTCTAGGTGAATTAAACAGAGAAGGAGTTCATTTAAAAGGACAATGAGAAGCTCACAGGGCTATTGGAGGTTTGAAGAACAAGACTCAAGGCTAAATGGCCAGGAACAATGCTCAGACCACACTGTAGAATTGTCTGAAGGGGAACTTCTGCTGCTGCTGCTGCTAGATGTTACAATTACCCTCTTGCCATTTTGCACCAGGAGCATACTACAGTCACTTTGTGGCTGAGAGCTGGACACGCCGCCACTTCCACCCTCACTAGGAAGCCATGCTCTGTAGTTCCTCACATTGCTCACTGAGGTTTCCTACTGGGATGTCTGATTGAGTTTCAGGACTGCTTCCAACTGCACGGGTATTTTCTATCAATACCTTGGTAAGGCAGGAGTTAAAAAGTGAGAACTTCCTCATACAGAGGAAGGATATTCAAAACTTGCTGGGGCAAGAAGAAACACTACTGTCTATCAGCCTTTCTGGTATCCTTTTGTAACTCGAGTCAGTAGAGTCGGCATCAATTTTATTGCACTTCAACAAGTATATTAAGTTCTATTGCATACTCAATATGTAAACAAGACAGAAATAAATTGGTGTAGAAGTGCTTACAGTTTGTTAGGAAAAGTTTTATTTGGATTATTTTAATATAATGTAAACTGTAGTAGATTGACATATATTCAGAAGAGGAGACCTTAGTGCCACAAAACGAGTGCAAAGTGAGAGAAAATAAAATACCATTTCAAAGCTCATTTGCCGTGACTTGTCAGGTATAGTGAAAAAGCTAATGTAGCATTGTATTATATTTGTGTTTTTCTGTAAAATTCTTGTGAAATGTTATATCAGCTCTTCAAGGGCAAATATCTTTTTATATTCTTTACAGTTTCTAGCACATACCTAGATGAATAGTAAGTATCCAGTTATGTTTTACTGATTTGAATTATTATGGGAAATGCATAGTCTGAGACTCCAAAACATGTACAATCATATGATGTAAATAATATTATGGAAGAAAGTACTATTTTTAAAATCAACTTTCTGCTAGACTATCAGAATTATAAGTAATAGCTGATGGACTGGTAACTTAAAGTTTTAAGCCTGTTAGAGTTTTTAGGATCAATGCTTTCCAGATCAAGCTATAGCTAAGATTCATGTGAAAATAGATTTTTAAAAAATTGGTATTAATAGTTGATATGAATATGAATCATAATACAATATTGCCCTGCACTAATTATTATTATTGGCATTGTTGTTACTATTATTCCATATTTAAAGGAAACTTCTCCAGTACTAGGTTTGAATGTGTGACCTATTCATGATTTGGAGGATGGAAATGTGTCAGAAGTTTCTTGTACTCTCTTGAGATGCCCATACATTAGAAAGATGCTTACATAACTGAGTAGGCAAAATCACAATGCTTAGGAGAAAAAGCAAAATATTCCATTGTCAGGTTATACTAAAATATATTCAACTATTCCTCTATTCCAGGTGGCTTCTAATGTTTTTACAATTAAAAATAATGTTGCAACCTCCATGCACACATGATAATATATTATGGCTTTTTTTTTAAACAGAAGTGGGATTACTGGATATGGCAGATTCTATTACTGTCAACATTTACTCAACATCCCCCTTCCCATCACCAGAACGGAATTACACAGCATTAAGACTTCTGTGTGACTTAATACCTCCCTATGGTGTTATCAAAATTATAGATATAGTTGTTCATAATATTTCCTTATCATTTTAATGTCTTTAGGGTCTGTGGTAATGTCACTGATTTCACTTATATTGGTTATTTGCATTTTGACCTCTGATTCTGTTAATTCTTTCATCTCTTGACAATGTTCTTTTTTTCAATGTGTTTTTTTTTCCCCTTGCTTCTACTAAAAGCAAATTGTGATGCTTAATAATATCCTGGTACTCAGATATATGGTCAACACTATTCTGGATGTTTCTGTTAGAGTGTTTTGGGATGAGAGTGACATTTAAATCAGTGGCCTTTTTGAATAGAGCAGATTGACTGTCATAATGTGGATGGACCTCATTCAATCAGTTGTAAGTCTCAATGGAACTGACCTTCATTGAGCAAGAGGGACTCCTGCTAGTAGACCACCTTTAGACTTACACTGTAGCGTCAGCTTATTTCTGAGTCTTCATCTTGATGGCCTTCAGACTTAAACTTCAGCATCAGCTCTTCCCTGTCTCCAGCCTGCTGGCTCACCCTTCAGCTTTTGGACATGCCAGTCTCCATAATCACATAAATTACTTATTTTAACCTGTGTCTACAAACATAATATCCTACTGGTACTATTTCTCTGGAATAACTGACATGTCTTTTACTTCTGAATTAAACCCCAGCCACAGTATGGCTAAGAACTATAGAGGTTGACAGAAATAATATTAATGCTTCAGGCTGCTGTATAGCACAGGGAACTCAGCTCGATGCTCTGTGACAACCTAAAGGTGTCAGATAGGGGTCGATGGGAGGGAGGCTCAAGAGGGAGGGGATATATGTATACATGTAGCTGATTCACAGTGTTGTACAGCAGCAGCTAACACAACATTGTTAAGTAGTTATACCCCAATGAAAAAGAAATTAATTAGAAAAAGAAATAATATTCATGCTTTGGAATGGCAAGCCTTTTTTTTCTGTCAGTTCATTACTGTGGAAGTTTAGTCAAATATAATTAGTAGTTGAGCTGTGCTTGGTGTTTTTTGTTGTTAATTGTCCTCATGACACAATGGGCTGCAAATTTCTCCAGTGGTGGCCTAACAATGCAACCAACTGAACTGAATTGCAAAGTATGGCAAGTCCCTTTGAATAGAAACTGAACACATGAACTCTGTGTGCTTACTACAGAGGCTGGGGTAGCAGATGGTTTATCTCTATGTTCTTTCCTCAATCTTGATATTTAAACAGTACTTGATATTCTTGTCCAGCCTCAGTCTTAGGTAGAGCTATATGCCTGGACCTTAGGAGTAAGGCCTTTTCAGGATGCCTGGTCTCCCTTCCCATGACAGAAAAAACCATGTATTATGTCTTTGGAGAGGCTTGGGCAGGATAGAATTTTCTTCCTCTTTCCTAGAAGAACCCTGGATAAGGAAATGGCAGGCCACTCCCAAAGTATTCTTGCTTAGAGAATTCTATGGACAGAGGGCCTGGAGGGCTACAGTCCATGGGGTTGCAAAGAGTTGGACATGGCTGAGCAACAAACACTTTCCCATTGGAAGCAGACCTCTGCTTTGTATCAGCGTAGGAGTGTGGGCTAGAAGATTTCCGTGCTTTTCCACAGAGACAGATAGCTTTTGCTTTTTCACTTCTTCAGGAAGCAATCAATTTTTCTCTGATTCTTTGAGGTGGAAGGTAAGAATTCCTTCGATTGCTCAGAAGCAGTTATCTAGGCCAAGGCTGTGGTGGCAAGAAGACACGATGCCTCTGGCCCCTATATTTTGCTTCAGGCAGAGAACAGAGGCAGCATTGCTTTGGGCCTGTGCTTCCTTGGTGGCTGCTCACCATCCACATGATGTCGCCTTTGAGGGGAATGGTTCTCTGGAATCCTGTCCTACACAGAATCTTTCTTAAGCATACCTAGCAGAGAGCCATGGAAAAGAGTGTGTGAGTGAGTGTGCACAGCCTTTCTTTTTGATTATTTATGTTATTCTCAACTATTACAAGCCCACACTTGGGCCATAGGAATTTCTTACTGTTCTTGCCTATTTTATTTTTTGGGCAGCCACTTCTTTCTCCTGTGCTCTGCTAGAGTTCGCGGATCCAGTCTGTTTTCAGAGGAACTCATAACATTTTGAAATTCAATTCAGTTGGTTGCCTTCTTGTTAGATGTCTTGAAGCATTCAAGAAAAGTTTTATTTTTTATTTTTTAGATTATCTGTATTGTTCTTATTGTCAGGGTGGGAATGATGTTCACTTGCGGGCGTCTACATTCTAAGAATTTTTTCAACTGTCTTCCTATTGTTCCTAAGACAATGACCAAAATCATTAACATAGCGTATAAAGCCCTACCAATTCTGGCTCCGACTTCTACCCCAATCTCATCTTGCTCCAAACTCCACACTGTCTTTCTTTTAATTTCTTGAATGCTCTTTCCTTTTCCCATATAGTTACAACTACCTGCATCTTTTTCTCTGGTAGCTTCTTTATTCTTTTAGTGAAGTGAAGTGAAGTGAAAGTCACTCAGTTGTGTCTGACTCTTTGTGACCCTATGGACTATGCAGTCCATGGAATTCTCCAGGCCAGAATACTGGAGTGGGTAGCCTTTACCTTCTCCAGGGGATCTTCCCAACCCAGGGGTTGAACCCAGGTCTCCTGCATTGCCGGTGGATTCTTTACCAGCTGAGCCATGAGGGAAGTCCAAGAATACTGTAGTGGGTAGCCTATCCCTGCTCCAGCAGATCTTCCTGACCCAGGAATCAAACCAGGGGTCTCCTGCATTGCAGGCAGATTCTTTACCAACTTAGCTATCAGGGAAGCCTAAATTTAGGACACAACTTAACCATTTCTTCCTCAGAGAAGGTCCACCTGATAGCACAGACTATATCATATCCTCTTGTTTTGTTCTATTGTAACAATCTAATCTTTTCATCATAAAATCTACCATAGCTGTGATTTAACATTTATTCATGGTGCTCTGATCAGAAATAAACTCCCCCCACCCCACCGCCCTGCCCATGGATTGAGAGCTCCATGATGACAGGATCTGTGTTTTGACCCCCTGATTCATAGATGGTCATCTTCTTGTTGGGTCCTCCCATGGTAGAAGGCTCAGTGGAGCTCACTGTGGTCTTTTTATAAGGACATTAATTCAATTTGAGAGGGCTCTGCCCTCATGACCTCATCACCTTGCAAAGACCTCACCTCTTGAGGATTAGATTTCATCCTAAGAATTTCAGGGGACACAAACATGCAGTCTATGGCAAGAGCTAAGATCTGAAAGGGCAACCCACTCCAGTATTCTTGCCTGGGAAATCCCATGGACTGTGGAGTCTGGAGGGTCTATGGGGTCACAAAGAGTCAGACATGACTGAGCGATTAACTCACTCACAAGATCTGATTGTAAATCTGAAATTATCTGTATTTAGATACCTATTTCAATGGGCCTCGATTTGAGTTCCATTAAATTTAGTACTGAACACTAAATTTGCAGCTTGCTTAGAACATATTACATGGTTTTGATGATACAGTTTTAGTGAAAGAATTTTTATATTCCTAAAGAGTGGCCCAAATGTCAAAAGCATATTCAAGTTAGGTTTTGCTGTTCTTTTCTGAACTGACAGCTGGTCTAAAAATCAAATCTCAAATTAGTGGTATATACTCATGGCCAACTATAAATATTATACTTGACAAAAATGATATGCTTTAGAAAAAGGACTGACATTTCTGGGTAGTCTTTAAACAAAACTACAATCTGTTTTTTTTTTTTTTTTGAGAACTCTCATTCAGAGGTCAAAAAACATGTAAACAGGAGACAGGCTTCAGTTTCCAGAAATAATCTTTAGTAGCTGTTTCATTAAAAGATGTCTATTTGAAGAAAATGTAATAATTTGAAATTATAATTTGCTTAATATTGGCTCCTTTGAACAAGAAGCCAATTACCAACTGAGTTATTTCCTCACTTTGAGCTAGCTGACCTCACTGTTAACTCGAAAAGTTTGATGTGTTTGTGTCTGTGTGTACGCAGCTCAGATTTACATTTCCAATTAAAACAATGTCCATAAAATTTAGGTAAAAGAACAGGTAAGTATGTAAAGTATGCTTTCCAGGGTTGGGGCCCAGCCAGCTGATGCAATCAGCTAGAGCTATTACGGTCAGAGCACTGAAGCCCTGCTGCCATGCAAGGCGCTGATCACGCGCCAGTCATACATTCGGCTGGCAAATCACCAAAAAGATCATACGGTGAACGTGCATCCAACAGGCCAATCACCCACAAGACACGTAATCACTATATGCCTATCAGAGCTCCTCCCTTCTTTTCCCCCCTCCTTTCCCTTCCCTATATAGCCACCTTGCGTTCAATAAAGTTTTGCAGCTTGAGCAGAATCCTTGTCTTGCTGCCATTCTTCGCGCCTCTTGTCCCAACCCTTTCATCCGTTTTCAGGTGGATTCGAAGCCCCCGTTGATTGCTCTGCGGGCCAGAGCATTCCAGTAGGAAAAAGAAAAATCACAACTGCTTGGCAATAATGTAATATAAAAGTACATGTGCTAGAGAGTCTTAGTAACTTAGCTACCTTCAAAATTACTGAATTGTTTACTATTCCTCCATGGGAGGCAGGATTTAGAGTAAGGAAAATCTGGGGTTGTAGAATTAAGCCAACCTTGGTTAAAAATCTCAGCTCTCACTTTCTACTC
Organism: Antilocapra americana; assembly: GCA_007570785.1. Lineage (NCBI taxonomy): Eukaryota > Metazoa > Chordata > Mammalia > Artiodactyla > Antilocapridae > Antilocapra > Antilocapra americana. The sequence goes on from ML662442.1 coordinate 26,781,686, forward strand.
ATGTGACCTTGGGCAATTTAGTTAATTTCACTGACTCACCTTTCTTACCTGAAAATGAGGATGTATCAGGACCTTCCTCATAGAAATACAGTAGAGCTTAGTGGGACAATGTTTGCAAAAAGCTTAGTGCCTGGAACATAGTGTGTCTGCAATGGAAGTTCTTATCATTATTTTGATTATGCTTCAGGAAAGAGATTTTTCAATGTTAGAGTAATGATTAGATTTATCAATGTGAAGCCTCAAGGTTCCTCCAGTTTTGCTTTATATTCCCCTTCCCCCTTCTAGTTAAGTTATTTCTAGAAGTAGTTTAAGTGTACAGAAGGTGGATCAAGTGTCTTACACAAAATAGAAGCTGATTCTCTTCACATGCGATAATCCAGAGGTGGATGGCTTGTTCAAGGCGGTAGTTAGCCCTGTTCAACAACGTCATCCAGAAATCTGATTTCCTTTCTTGTCCGCCAGGTGAAGTCTCTCTTGAATGGCTGGAACTGTTTCACTAGCACCTTGCCCATGTTCTAGCCTTTAGGATAAGGGAAAGAGAAAATAGAGATCAAACATCTTCCTTCTAGAAGATTGGCTCAGAAGTAGTATATTTCAATTCTCTCCATACCCCACTGATCATGATTGAGCCATATGGAAACACCTATTCAAAAGGAATAATGTAAAAAATAGTCTATTGTGTGACCCTGTGCCAGGAAGAAGTGCAGAGATTCTATTACTAAAGCAAAGGGGACGGTTAGCAGTCTCTGCCAGAAATAATGAATTATACTGTAAAAGTATTATACTATATTATAATGTATTATACTGTTGGAGGCCAACATAACTTTGAATATGACTTGGATCAGTTAAAATAGTCTTGTGACCTTTATTTTTGTGGGCTCCAAAGTCACTGCAGATGGTGACTGCAGCCATGAAATTAAAAGACACTTGCTCCTTGGAAGGAAAGTTATGACCAACCTAGACAGCATATTAAAAAGCAGAGACATTACTTTGCCAACAAAGGTCTGTATAGTCAAGGCTATGGTTTTCCCAGTGGTCATGTATGGATGGGAGAGTTGGACTATAAAGAAAGCGGAGCACCGAAGACTTGAAGTTTTTGAACTGTGGTGTTGGAGAAGACTCTTGAGAGTCCCTTGGACTGCAAGGAGATCCAACCAGTCCATCCTAGAGATCAGACCTGGGTGTTCATTGGAAGGACTGATGTTGAAGTTGAAGCTCCAATACTTTGGCCACCTGATGTGAAGAGCTGACTCATTAGAAAGGACCCTGATGCTGGGAAGGATTGGGGCAGGAGGAGAAGGGGATGACAGAGGGTGAGATGGCTGGATGGCATCATTGACTCGATGGCCATGGGTTTGGGTGGACTCCGGGAGTTGGTGATGGACAGGGAGGCCTGGCGTGCTGCGGTTCATGGGGCCACAAAGAGTCGGACGCCACAGAGCGACTGAACTGAACTGTGACCCGTAGATCACTGAGCTTCCAGCAGTCGCAGCTTTCTCTAGTCTCATTGCCTTTCTTCTTCGCTGTTAGGATACTCCTTAACCCTTCATCACATGGCCTAAGAGCAACAAGCTTCACTGAGTGCTTGCTATGTACTGGACGCTAATCCACACACGTCAGATTATTTGTTGTCATTCAGTCACTAAGTCGTGTCTGACTCTCTGCGACCCCATGGACTGTAGCATGCCAGGCTTCCCTGTCCTTTCCTGTCTCCTGAAGTTTACTCAAACTCTTGTCCATTGAGTCAGTGATGCCATCCAACCATCTCATTCTCTGTCAGACTTGATTGAATGCTTGCTATGTACTCAACACTGACCCACATGTATAATTTTATTTAATATTCTCAACAGTTCTGTGAGGTTGGCACTATCATTATCTTCACTTTATAGACAAGGAAACGGAAGCATGGAAAAGTTAAGTAACTTGAACTGTTGAGATTTGATTTCAAGTTTCTTAACTCCAGAGCCTAAGTGTTTATGAGAAGAGTGGCAACTAGTTTTTTTTGACTAACTTCAAAAATTTTTTCGAATAGAAGTATAGTTGATTTACAATATAGTGTCAGTTTCATGTGTACAGCAAAGTGAACCTGTTATTCAGAGACATATATCAAATCTTTTTAAGGTTCTTTTCACATATAGGCCATTACAAAGTGCTCAGTAATAAATTCACACAAAATATAATTATGGCATGCTTTACCCTAAACAATCTAAAGTTTGCTTATATTTGAGAAGCCTACTTCCCTGCCTTAGCTGTTTAATTTGCTACTTTGAGTGAAATATTTTCATTTTGATAATTTTAATGCCTGAATTATATGTCAACTACACAGACATATGAAGATGCATACTCCAGGAAGAAGTGAAAAAGCATCTGTTTATACTCTAAAAAGTAACTCAATACTTGTTAGGTAAGCACTGCTAGGAAAGCAGTATACCATTTGTGAAAAATTTCCATTTTAAGATTAAGGTTGCTACTGAAAGATTGTAATTTGGTACTATGTGTTTATATTCATACTGTAATCAAGAGTATCATTTTAACTATGCTGAAATTGATAGGACTAACTCAGATATGCAGTTAGAATCATAAAGACTACATTTGAATGTACATACGAATCCAGATATGACCCAGGCTCTGTAAATATTAAGCTGTGGTTTAAAAATTCAGAATGTACTTGCAGAATGTAAAATGCTAGCCTCTATAGACTATAATGACTTATTCCTTTTTACTTTTTTTTTAATCTCATTTGTTTTCAGATTACAAATATGGAATTAGCCTTTAGCCTTTGCTCCAATTTGGCTAGGGTAACTTGCTAAAGAATCAGGCTTATAGGAATCCCCCCAAATTTTAAACTACAAATTAACAAGCTAAAAATACTTCAATCAAATTAGTAGGTGTGTTTTAATGATAGAATCCTCACTAGTGGTGTTTCTGATAGGTAAAACCAAATACGATTTTTTCCAATCCACTGTCAAAATGTGCTAACAACTAGGAAAATGGTTTATTTTATAAATGTTTTCAACAGAGATATAATTCAAAAACAATATATACGACATCATAAAATTAGCTATATAGTGATGAATATCATAAGTTTTTGACTTGTGCATATTTGAAGGAATCTACAATTTATTTTTTCTATATAATAAAATCATAAAACTGAATGTATATATAATACTGGTTTTCAACTTTGGCCATATGTTAGAATCTCTTGGGATGCTTTGAAAAATATGGCCTATGAGCAATCAGAATCTTGGAGTGAAGCTGGGCATCCACAGTTTTTAAGATTTCCCAAAGATATTACAATGCCCAACCAGGTTTGAGAACCCCTGGAATAAATACTTTGGCTTTACCTACCATGTTGACATATGGGAATGTAGATGTCCATATATATGTATGTGTGTTTGTGTGTGTGTGTATGTGTGTGTGTGAATACATAAATTTACACACACACACAAAGATAATAAGATAACAAAATTTCATTCCTTACCTTTTTATATGTGACTTTTATTCTATAACAATAGCATTTATTATGATAAGGTTAACATTTAAAGAGCTAAATGTCAGTGACTGTTATTAGTGTCCTTAACAAATTTTTAAATTTAAATCTCACAATGCCTTATGGAACAGATATTTTTTCCACTTTCATAATTAAGACACTGAGAAACAGAGTTGCCAAGTTACTTGTCCAGTGTCATACCACTGATAAGCTGTAGAACCAGAGTTTGAAGATGAGCCTTTTCAATTTAGAGTCTCAGCAATCATTTTACCTCAAGGCATTTAATAGTAATCTATATGTTACTAATTAAGAGGTTATAAGAGGGAAAAATTAATTAGATGAGGATGAAGATCACTGTGAAAATATAGATAAAGTCATAATTATTACTGTTTATGTATTACTTGATACAAGAAAGCTAATTTACTAAAATTATTCTAGGTTTTAAAATATTTGTTTTTAAATATATTAATTAAATGTATCTGGGTATGAAAGATCAAGTCCAACTAATAGGAAGAAATCTCAGAGATCATTTGAAAGATTTTAATGAACAGGGTGCTTTCTTGTATATTCTTTTTTGGGAATGTAGGCTGATACATTGAATCTGTTTAAAATAGGGGCTTTTTGTCCTTAATTTCAGAAAAAAATTTAAATATTTAGGACAAAGTTTCATGAAGCCTGTAGATGGCAGCAATCCTCTGTTACTGAGGATTGATTTGCTGTTTGGCTGGAGAGCTGGCTAAAATTAGACGTAGGACTGCCATCTGTGGTGGCTGTGTACTGAAGTACTCAAGTGAAGGTGTATTCTTAATTTAGCTTTCCAAAAGCAATTTTCTGTTATTGGTTTTGTAAAGCTATCCAATACTCTTTATTTGAATAAAGATTTGAAACATATTTGTCTGGATCTGTAGGAAAAGCCAAACCAAAGGCAGGTCATTCTCAACTGAAGTAGTATCAGGGAGCATTCTGTTATCATATTTTGACATTGCATTTATGCAGTACGTACTTTTTCTAAATACAGTGACCTGCATGATTTATGTGGAATTCCAAAAGCGGTGATCCAGTAAATTTACTAGCAGTTTCAGTAAATTTGCTTCATGGATCCCGCATCTGATGATTGCCTTCTGCTCTTGGCATTTTCTGCCTAATATGCCATGTAATATGGTTCAAACCGAGTCTTATTCTGTCAAATCATTCACAGGAGAGGCTATGAAGGCTTTAACTGTATATTAAACAAAATGGGGCAACTGATGGTTTGGGTTGCATTGCTTTTGAAGGCTTTATTAGAGTTGTCAAGGAAGAAAAAATCATCTGTGCTCCCATTGCCCTTCAAGCAAATCTACTTAAATATCTATCTTCTGTTCAGTCGTGTCCGACTCTTTGTGGCCCCATGGATTGTAGCCCTCCAGGCTCCTCTGTCCATGGGATTTTTCCAGATAAGAATACTGAAGTGGGGTGCCATTTCCTTCTCCAACTTAAATATCTTGGATGAACCTTATTTTTGTTTTAAATTATGTAGGAATATTAAGATTTCTTTAACTGGGGTAATTGCTTGTGATCAATACCTCTCTTTGTCTTGATTAACTGGTATTGATGAGAAAGGATAGTCCTGTTAATACATTTTAATAAAATTAGAACATTAAGCTCTTCAGGCCCCAAAATATTTGGACTTATTCCAACACCATTTGAGCTTAAAGAAACAGAGAAATGTTTTGTGGATCTGACCCTCCATGAGCTGCCTTCTGACAGTCAGATAAGTTTTGGCATAGCTGTGTTATCTAGGCTGGTTTCTGACATCTTTTCTTTTTTTGTCAGTGGGCCAGAATCCAAATAAATATTTTTGGAAGCAGGACACCTTGTTCAAAAGTTGACAAGTCCAAGTAAATATTCATGTTTACCAAGACAAAAAGAGAGATGAGATAAGCCAAAAACACTTACTTATAGGCACTTATTTTCTTTATGTAATTGATCCTCAAGGGAAGATGAAAGCTAAAGAGCTACAGGGACTTTCCCCTTAATTAGTTTTACACTGTTGTGGATACAATGAATCTAAAGCGATGCAAAATTTATATAAATGAATGCCTTTGTAATTCTGACCTATAAGGACAAGAGAAACATCTGCTTTCTGTTGATTTAGTGAAGAAGTTTCTTTATAGTCTCTTGGGATATGAGTAGCACCACAGAATCATTTTATAGTGAGACGCTTAATAGGACAACTTCATTCTGTGACAGAACTGTTACCAAACCATTTTTTTTACATTGTTTAAAATCAAAGAGACTACCATGGTAGTCAGTTTCTATCACTTATAGAAATGTTTAATGAACCAGAAAAAAGTATCTATTTCTCTATCCTTGCCAGCATTATGTTCAATAACACAGCTGAAATAGGATTATGGGTTTCAAATGAATTTTTTTAAAGCCATGAATCACATTTTCTAAAAGCCATTTCTTTTTTTTTTGTTTTTGAAAAGTTTACTGATATATAGGTGTCTTACAGTACTATATTAATTTCAGGTGTATAACATACTAATTAAATAATTTTTAGGTTAATATGTAAAGTTATTATAAAATATTGACTATTTTCTCTATTTTGTATACTATATCCTTATGACTTATTTATTTTGTAATTGGCAGCTTTTACCTTTTAATCCCCTTTACCTATTTAACTCTTCCCTCAATTCCACTTTCTGGAGGTAATCACTAGTTTGTTCTCTATACCTGTTAGTCTGTTTCTGTTCTGTTCTATTTGTTTGCTTTGTTTTTGAGATTCCACATATAAGTGAAAACATACAGCATTTAGCTTTCTTTGTATGACATTTCACTACGCATAATAACCTCAAGGTCCATTCATGTCTTCACAACTGGCAAAATATTCTTTTTGATGGCCGAGTAATATTCCACCACATATATATAAACCACTTCTTCATCCATTCATCAATTGATGAGCAGTTAGGTTGCTTCCATATCTTGACTACTTTAAATAATGCTGCTATGAACATAGGGATATGTATATCTTTTCTAATTAGTGTTTTTGCTTTCTTTGAATAAATGCTCAGGAGTGGAATTGCTGATTCATATGATAGTTCTAGTGCTAGTTTTTTAAGCAACCTCCATACAGTTTTCCCTAGTGACTGTAGCAACTCAAAATCCCACTAACAGTGGTTGAGTTCCTTTTTTTTTCTTTTTTGCTGTTCTTATTGGAAGGTTTCCACTCTTCTGCCCTCCAGTTTGCTTATGCATTCGTTTGTACCACCTAGTCTGCTGTTAATTTCTTCTAGTGCATATTTTATTTCAGTTGTTGTATTATTCAGCTCTGATTGGTTCTTTTTATATTTTCTAATTCTTCATTGAAGCTCTTACCAGTGATCCTCTATTCTTTTCCCAAGTTCAGTGAGCATTTTTATGACATTTGTTTTGAACTCTTTTTCAGGTAACTTACTTATTTTCATTTCATTAAGAGTTTTTCCTGGGTTTTACCTTGTTCTTTAGTTTGAAATATATTCCTCTGTCTTCTCATTTGGTTATGTTCTCTGTTTGTTAATAGGAAATTAGGTGAAATCATTACCTATCCCAATCTTGAAGGTGTATCTTTGTGTGGGAGCATTCCTATTCAGTCAGAATGTGAGCATTGACTTTGACTGGGGAGCTGGGTCTGAAGTGAGCTGGGCCAGAGCTTCTCCTTGAGTGCACTGGTGGTCGTGACTTTGGTGGGAGATTAGGCTGGAGCTGCAGCCCAATGCAAGCTGCAGCTTTTCCCATAGCACAATAGTCGTCACTGCTTTGGCTGGTGGTTGGGTTGGAGCTGGAGGGACTGGAGCTTCAGCCCTGTGTGGTCTAGGTGGTGTGCTGGGGAAGACATATCTGGTCAACCAGGACACCAGGCACTTTTCATTCCGTCTTCTGCCTCTATGCTGGGACCAGGAATGAGCAACTCTACCTTCATGCCTGTAACAGCAGAGCTTCAGTTTCCTTTAGTCCTCTGCTAAGTCTCACTGGTTTTCAAACCAGGCCAGTGCCCTCATGTTCCTGAGTCCAGACCGTAGGCCAAAGCGCCCACTGTGGGGCTAGAACCCCTTGTTCCTTAGGATGATTGCCAAGTCTGTGATATGTCCCTCCTCCTCTGGGTTACCTGCGGGGTGGTGGTGGTTCCTGTGGATCCCAACTGAGTTGCTTCTCTTCTCTTTCTATCAGTCTCAATTGCATTCCTGGGTGTAGAAAAGCCTTTTTGTCAGTCCTCAGGCTGTTCTCAGAGAGAGTTGTTCTATGTGTAGTTGTAGTTTTGGTGTGTTTGTGGGAGGAGGTGAGCTCAGGGTCTTCCTACGCTGCCATCTTGATCTTGCCTTCCCTAAAGGCCATTTCTTGGAGCCATAAGAGACTATTTCTAGTTTTAATTAAATATCAGAAACTTGAAATTCATGAAATAATTCTTTCATTCAACAAATATTTGAGTGCCTACTTTATGCCACAATGTATTAGAATAAGAGAAACATAGGACTCACCCCTATGAAATCTGAGTTTTTCCAAGTAAGAGGGAGATTAAATAACTAATTTCACAAAGTACTTTAAAATTGTAACTCTGCATTTTATGTTGAAGGAGAAGTATAATTTATCATTAAAATATATAAAAGAAAGATATAACATAATCTGGGATTTCTAAAAATGAGTCCCTTCCCTTAAGAGTTTATTTTCAATTCTTTATCTAAAATAAAATAAGATGTGAACACCTACATAGTTTACCTGTTTCCACTGGTGAATGAAATCTTTGCATTTACATAAAATGCTTATATGGCAACTCAAAGATAAAAATATGTAAGAAAGTAGGAAAAAGAAGTTGGCATATTCTGTTAGCAAAAACATGGATATGTTGGTGTTATGATCCTTAATAAAAAATCTCATGCAGGTGAGAGGAGTATATATTGATTTAAACAGGAGAAGATACATTTGTTTTTTAGAAATGAATTTAACTGTCATCAAATCAAATTAAATCAAATTTGATTTTTTGTAAGATGGTTCTTATAAGTGGATTAAGCTTTTCTGAAAATGAACAGGTTGAAAATTAAGTGAATATTTTCTTAAGAAAACATGCTGATTTAAGTGACTATACATTTGTAGAGAAACAAAAACAAATCTGGAAAAAATGCAATGCTCAGCCCTGTGTATGAGTTTGTCCAACTCTTGTGAAAATGAGATCAGACTCATAAAGCATGAACACTTTATTGCCCAAGGGATATAGAAAGCTATTCACACTTTTTAGATTGAATTCTAGTAACTTTTCAAATATAAGGGATTGATTACCAGTAATAGAATTTGGTTTTAATAATGGAATAGTTTTTTAAAGCTCAAAAGTTGCTGGAAATGTTTGAAAATAAGAGAGAGGGAAAGAAAGAGGCTATCAACAACAAATTTAGTGGAGAAAAGTAAAAACATTAAAAGGAGAAACACAAAATGACAAAGCAAAACAACAAAATTCAATTCCTGAAGATATAGATGAATGAATTGTCCTTTGGATGCCAGAAATTGTTTTTTCACTCTTTAAATATATGTAAAAATGTCCTGTTTATGTTTTAGATATGCTACTTTTAGTACACATTTCTATTTTCATTTACTCAGTCTTGATGTGTTCTCAAGTCTTGTCAGCCAAGTTAGCAGATTTCTGCTTTTCCCATTAGTCTTATCAAAGATTCTTTAATGATGTATGCTGTCTTATCCAGAATGTTGTTGATTTGGCTGCCAGGCTTCTCTGGTCCATAGAATTCTCCAGGCAAGAAAACTGGAATGAGCATCCATTCCCTTCTCCAGGAGATTTTCCCGACATAGGGATCAAACCTGAGTCTCCTGCAGTGCAGATGGATTCTTTACCATCTGAGCTACCAGAGAAGCCCCCTATAAAATATAAACACTATAATTTGTTCTGAAGTTTATATTAGCCTAGATAAATTAATCTAAAGCTATTCAAATCCTCCTTCAATTGAATATGAGTTTAAAAATGTGGTAGAATTGATCCCAATCATCTTCAAATTTTTTTGTGCAGAAGTTATCCTAGTATTGGATTCTTACGAATTTTCTTACTTTTATTTTGCATTTAGTTCCTAGAAATCTTTTCTTCAGAGAGATCTTCAAAGAAATCACTTGCTATCCTGCTTCTGTATGATGTACACAGATGCTTGCTAAAAATAGCCAAATTTGAGGATGTTTTGTCCACATAAATAGTAATGGATATCTTTTCTTGATATTTAACACTCAACTTCTGTATTCAAACATACTGCTACTGTTTGTGTTTAATTAAATAGACTTATTTGTTGAGTGAAGAAAGTAATCAAGAAAAGATTTACTAAGTCTTTAAAACCACAGAACATTTTTTACTATTATTATGCAGAAGATAGCGACCATCTGTTCTCTATCTCCACTGAATCCAGAACATAAGGAAGTAAACTTAAATTGCACAATGAGGTAGTCAGGTTAGAATCATTGAGAAATTTCCTGACAAGGTTGTTAACACTAAAATGAATCAGGGAGAGAAGTTGTGAAATCTTCTTAGATTCTTTTTTTCCCCCTTATTATTATGCTATTTTGGCTGTAAGTGATAGACTTCTCCAGATTTAGTTGTCTTTACCTGTGATTTCACAAATGTGTTTCAAGTTTAACATCAGAGGGAAGACTGTGTAAAAGTAACATTGATTGAACAATAGCAGAGATTTTTTGTTTTTTTACTATGTAGTAAGCTCTGTGCAAAGCACTTTGCATGCCTTTTGCATTTGACTACAGTAACAAATTGGATAGTTCAGTTCAGTTCAGTCACTCAGTTGTGTCCGACTCTTTGTGACCCCATGGACTGCAACACGCCAGACTTCCCTGTCCATCACCAACTCCTGGAGCTTACTCAAACTCATGTCCATTGAATTGATGATGTCATCCAATCATCTCATCCTCTGTCATCCACTTCTCCTGCCTTCAATCTTTCCCAGCCTTGGATTCTTTTCTCATGAGTCAGCTATTTGCACCAGGTGGCCAAAGTATTGGAGTTTCAGTTTCAGCATCAGTCCTTCCAATGAATATTCAGGACTGATTTCCTTTAGAATAGACTGGTTGGATCTCCTTGCTGTCCAAGGGACTCTCAAGAGTCTTCTCCAACACCACAGCCCAAAAGCATCAATTCTTCGGCACTCAGCTTTCTTTATAGTCCAACTCTCACATCCATACATGACTACTGGAAAAACCATAGCCTTGACTAGATGGACCTTTGTTGGCAAAGTAATGTCTCTGCTTTTTAATATGCTGTCTAGGTTGGTCATAACTTTTCTTCCAAGGAGCAAGTGTCTTTTAATTTCATGGCTGCAGTCACCATTTGCAGTGATTTTGGAGCCTCCCAAAATAAAGTCTCTCATTGTTTCCATTGTTTCCCAGTCTATCTGCCATGAAGTGATGGGGCCAGATGTCATGATCTTAGTTTTCTGAATGTTGAGTTTTAAGCCAACTTTTTCACTCTCCTCTTTCACTTTCATCAAGAGGCCCTTTAGTTTTTCTTCACTTTCTGACATAAGCGTGGTATCATCTGCATGTCTGAGATTATTGATATTTCTCCTGGTAATCTTAATTCCAGTTTGTGCTTCATCCAGTCTAGCATTGCTCATGATGTACTCAGACAGCTCAGTCTACATGAATTCTGCGATTAGCTCTTAAGTTGGTAATAGCTGCCACACACCAAAGAACTCATTGCTGCTGTAGATTTGTCTATCTCTTAAACTTACTATAAGGATTGAAGAGTCCCCCTTCTACAACTGTAGTGATTCACTTATTTTGAGAGGGATAGAAATGTCACATAGGAGATGAGTTGGTTAGGTCACTTTGGATATGTTTGTTTGGCATAGAGAGCCTATTAATTTCATGAAGGTGTATCAGGGAACTTGTTATTTACAATGTCCTATGTTGCCTCTGATGATAATATAATAATGGATGCTCCTAGGTTCAGAGTGTGCTGTGAATAATTCAGTGGGCTGGAGATCATCTTTTTTCCTTCCAAATGGCAGACTGCAGTTGAAAAAAAACGAAACCAAATGGCTCTCAACAGTCATAAAGTAGAAAAGAAACCCATGATTTCAATGGGCTCTAGACATCTGAAGCCCAAATACCAATATCCATCTCATTGCCATTTCTTCCTCTTCTGAAGAAAACCCTTCTCTTTAGGTTTTCACAGTGGATAAATCTTTCCTAAGTTTGCCAGTCCTGTGTGGTGAAGCTTATTTCTGTATTTTTTCATTGTAGTCTTTTGATTGTGAAGTTTAGCAACAGGGATGGGCCTTGATTACACAACCTTGTATGCATGCCCAGGGATTTCATTGATGGGAGATGTAGCATGTCCAACTGAAAGAAATAATTATGACAGAAATATGTAAGTTGGCAGACAGTTTACTTGAATCCCTTGAGCTGATGAAAGGAAAGAACCTTTTCCTTTTTTTGATAAGGCTTCCGAAATGCACTCATTTTCTTCAGCTATGCTTACACTACTGTTGCTATTTCCATGAGTGCTAGTCTAAATTTCATGAATATTAGTTCACAGGAGTAGTGAACAAGAAGTCCAGAACTCTGAGTTCTAATCAAGGCTTACCATTTGCGTCACCAAGATAAAACTGTTACAGTTCTCAAAATTGAGACAGATTTTCTTTGTGGCTTTTAGGTTATTTAAAAAAAACTTTAAAGATATATTTTTTTTTTCCAGAAGAGCAACAATGAAAAACTGTACAGAGATATCTATAAGGCCAGATACTTCTTACATAATTCATAGGATGTAAATTAAGCACCTTTAAGTGAGTAAGTAATTTACTAGGTTTTGTCATTGCCCTTTCACCTTTGTTTAAATTTTTCTTTTCTTTTTTTCTTCTTTTTAAAATTGTTGATAGAACACTGTAGTTCTCCTTAAAACTTTTTGGCTTACAAGGGGCCAGTATAATATAGTGCACATTTGTCTGGGCTCTGCAGTTACATACTTCTGGCTATCAGCAGTGTGAATCTGGGCAAAATATCGTGCTCCTTTCGCTTGACTGGGAAATGGGAATAATAAGGATACTTAGGAAATTGTGAGAATTCAATGAGATAATTCAGATAAGATCATTAGCACTGTTCCATCCCACAAGGTTTTACTCCATGAATACTGTTTCTCTTTCTCATCTGACTCCTGCTCTTTCTCCTCCTCCCAAGGGTTCTTTGAGTCATAGGACTCTTAGAAGCTGAGAGCTCTGACTCTAGCAAAGGAACTTGTGACTACATATTTTAGGTAACTGAAGAAAAATAATTCAAATGATTGATTCATAATGTAGATGATATGGTAAAAAATTTTATACTTTATATGTTGCTTAGTTGCCTCAATTGTGTCCAACCCTTGTGATCCCATGGACTGTAGCCCACCAGGCTCCTCTGTCCATGGGGTTTCCCAGGCAAGAATACTGGAGTGGGTTGCCATTTCCTTCTCCAATAATTTATATATTTAAAGCCTTTTATTTTGGTTAAAATGATGCTAAAATGAAGACAGTGACTTTAGCTGCATCTATAGCTATGTTTAATGGTTATTTTTAAAATTAATTTTGTACTAAACTTTTTCCTTTGGAGTAAATTCAATTTACAGAAAACTTGCAAAGATAATACAGAGAGTCTTCAGATCTTCATTTTCTGCTCTTTTCTTTTTTTTAATTTTTATTTCTTTTAATTTATTTATTTTTTACTTTATTGTTTTGGTTTTGCCATACAATGACATGGAACCATTTCCTGCTCTTTTCTATTACTATTTTATCTAAATAAATGAGGAAACCAACACTGACACTTTGTATTAACTAAACTCCAGACTTGATTCAGCTTTAACTTGTCTTCCCTGAATTTTCTTCTATTCTAGGATTCAGTTTTGGGACAGAAATTGTAATTATGTCTCTGTTGTCTCTGCTAGTTTGTGAATTCTTTCCTTATTTTTCATGATCTTCACTTTTTTGAGGAATATTGGTTGGAGATTTTGTAGAATGTTCCTCAATTTGTGTTCATCTGTTATATTCTCATAATATAAAGGAGGTTATGGTTTTGGGGAAGAGTGGAATGCTAGAGTGGAAATGCCATCCTTATCACATCATAAACTACATGCTATCAACACAACTTATCATTGTATGTGTTGGCATCAATCACCTGGCAGAGTACTGTTTTCCATCTTTCTCCATGGTAAAGCTACTTCCCCCCTTTTCATATTCTGTTCTTTAGAAACAAATCAGAGAATACAGCCTACCTTCAAGTGACAGAGGATATAATTCTGTTTTAAGATTATTCATTCAGCAGATGACTACACCCAAAAAACACAAGATAAGTGATTTTCTTAGAAAAAAATATAAATAAATTAAATGAAACTGTGGACCTCTAAACTTTCATTGCATCCCATGGTAAAGTATGACTTTCAGAGCAGAAATAATTATTTTCCTGTCCATCAATTGGGGTGAAGTGAAGCAAAGCTGATGGAGACCAATTTCACACTGATGTGATATAGTAACTTCATCCAAGTAATTGTGAAGGCATTGAACTAGATCTTAAGACAGTGGGTCAATATATCCCACCATCATGCTGGCCATATCCAGATGTGTAACACCATTTAGTGATCAGTTTATACTAATCTCAGAAAAGACAGCAATGATTTTTCTAATGTAAGCAACCTTTGACTTGGACCCAACATCTCCTTTTTCCCCACTATTAATTATTGAGCATTTATTATATGCATGGAGTTTTTCAGCATTTTTAATACTTACTTTGCTGATTAAATAAGTTTTATAAAGTAAGTGTTAACATCTCCTTTTTTATAAGGAAATTGAGACTTAAAGAGGTCAAGTAACTTGACCATACAAGTGCAAGCTGGATCTGGAACTTAAAATAAGTTTTCTGCATCCCAAAGTATATGGTTTTTCCACTATATATGAATTATATATATACATGTAAAATATACTTACAAATTTTGTCATAATAGCTAAAAGTCTAGGAGTGAGGGGCTTAATAGTTATTATAATAATCTCATTAATTTTTTTCTATAATAATTTAAGATTAATAGCTATTTCACATGGATACAAAAGTGATTTTATGGTCACAATATCCCTGCATCCAAGTGTATTCTGAATATTATTATATTTCCAAAATTCTCCAGGTTGATAAAAATTCAGTTTGTTAGAAGCATTTAGCTGAAGGTACTGCTGGAAACAATCTTACATCATTTTCCTCAGAGTGTACATTTGCTGCTAATTTTATTTTTGCAGTGAAAGTAGCATCAAAAAATGTTTGATAGGTACAGAGAAAAATCAAATCAGAGTCTTTGAATATTGTTTGAGAGAAGTTAATTTTTAGGTCTCCAGTTCCTAATCCTCAAAGATATTTAAAATATTATTAAAAGTCATTGAGTATGGAAAAATCCATAAATTTCTGTAAACCCTTGTGAAATAAATTTCCTGGTAGCTGAACAAAGAGCTGAGTTATACCCAAATATGCAAGTGAAAAGTCCATTCCCTGTACCAACTTGGATAATCCTAACTAGTTGAACATGAACCAGAATAACTGGTTACTTCTCTATTTCTGTGTTTCTTCTGGAATAGTTTTACATGGCCTGTCATTCTTCAAATTCATTATAAGCTTACAATAAAGTTTGCAACTCAGAAGACAAGTGATTTGAGTTACAAGGGAAAGGTGAATGTTTCATACATTTCATGGGAAGTTATGACAAAAGTCCTGGAGGAAGGCATGGCAACCCACTCCAGTATTCTTGCCTGGAGAATCCCCATGGACTGAGGAGCCTGGCAGGTTACAGTCCATAGGGTTGCATAGAGTTGGACAGGACTGAAGCGACTTATCATGGCATGTTGTTCGGCTGCTCAATTATGTCCTACTCTTTGTGACCCCAGGGACTGCAGCACACCAGGCTTCCCTGTCCTTCATCATCTCCTGGAGCTTGCTCAGAAGCATGTCCATTGAGTCAGTGATGCCATCTAACCATCTCATCATCTGTCATCCCCTTCTCCTTCTGCTTCAATCTTTCCCAGCATCAGGGTCTTTTCTAATGAGTTGGTTGTTTGCATTAGGTGACCAAAGCTAACATGGCATAGCATATGACAAAAGTAAAACAAAGTCATTGAGTAGGCTTGGAAGTGACAATATGTAGAAATCTTAAAAAGCAAAGTAGCTTCTCATTGGTTTATTATGGTCCTGATTTTCAATGTCTTTTCCTAAATCACTCCATCTGGGATTCCAAAAGAGAAAACATCAAGCAAAAGTTTAAAGTATGTGACATTTTTTTCCCCATCTCTCCTTATTGCATGTATTACAGTTTTTCCTTCACCCAAATCACTTTCTATTATTATCTATCTAGGCCACTCTTGCAAGTAAAAAGGTAGTTTTAAAACGTTGGTATATGTTTCTTAGAGTCTGTATTTTTAAAGTCAAACCCTTAATAAGAATCTAGATTAATGATATGTTTTCATACGTAGTGGCATCTGGATAAGAAAAACTTTTCAGCAATTAGCCTGTTAAATCATTCAAAATTTATCCATTTCTGCCTGGGATTGATATTTTAAAAGTTATCTACTTTAACTACCAGAAATAAGACAATTTATTTATTCAATAATATGTATCAAACACTTACTATATAAGAGTTAGGCATCAACTCACAGTGATTAACATCAGACAGAGGTCCCTTCTCTCATGGAGCTTGTATTCTAGGGAGGCCGCAATAGTAAAACATATTTGTTGTTTAGTGGCTAAGACGTATCCGACTCTTTTGTGATCCCATGGACTGTAGCCCGCCAGGTTCCTCTGTCCATGGGATTTCTCCCATGTAAGAATACTGGAGTGGGTTGCCATTTCCTTCTTTCTCCAGGGGATCTTCCCAACCCAAGCATCAAACCCGTGTCTCCTGCATTGGCAGGGAGATTCTTTACCACTGAGCCACCTAAGAAAGTCCAATAAAATATACACACACAAGTAAACATTTGTGTATAAAATGGAAAGATTTTAAAACAGGAAAGCAAATTGTGCATGTATAAAGTGATGGGATTGTTAACTTTTCTTCCCTAAGCAATAAATTTGGATCTTACATTATAAGAGTGAAGTGGTATTGATTGTTTATAGGTATTTAGATTATTTTTTTCCAGGTAGAACATGTGGTCTTCCTTGGTGGCTTAGATGGTAGAGAATTTGCCTGTAATATAGGGGACCCAGGTTCAATTGCTGGGTCAGGAAGATCCCCTGGAGAAGGAAATGGCTACATACTCCAATATTCTTGCCTGAAGAATTCCATTTAGATTATTTTTTCCAGGCAGAACATATAGCTGACTTCAAAATTCTATTTTAATTCTGCATTCCACTCATGCTTAAAATGCCACATGGAGTTCTGCAAATTGAGTAGAAATTTGAGTCTCTTTCTGGAACAGTGACAAATGTGTGGGCATTTCTCCTAGGATTTGGCAAGTTTTTCTTGGAAACTTTTGGTATTAGAGTAGAAATCAAAAAGTCCTACACTTTCATTAATTTAGTCAGCAAATATTTATTGAGTTCCCTTTATGTGCTAAGCACTGGTTATACACATTATGAAGCATGGTGCAGAGAGAGCTCCTAAGTTCATTGTGATACAGAACTTATAACCTGATAAGAAATATAGATAATAAATCATTTAAACTGTTAAGAGAATCAGGAAAGGTGAAATAAAGGGTGAGGATACATCATAGTATATGACTCAGAAACCAGTGGTCATTTAAAGACTTCTTGGAGAGGTAGAGTTAATGCTGAGACTGCCAGAGGAGTAGAAATGAGCCTGTAAAGTGTTGAAGGATTTCTGGAAGATGGGGTAGGAGGGCAAATTGGGAGCAGGCAGAGATCAGTACTTCAAAGTACTGTAGGTAAGAGAGATTATGGTGAGTATGAGGAGCAGAAAGATTGGGAAAGCAGGAAAAACCAATGATGGAAATGTAGCCCTGATTCTCTTACACTTTATAATCCATTTTAAGATTTTGTTTAACTTTATCCTAGGAAGTGGGAAGTTAAGCAAATGTCTCAATGGGGTGGACACATGACACAATTAAAAAAATTAATTTGCAGAGTAAAAAGTGGATGTAATTGGCCATGATTGGGAGAATAAGAATCAATTATTAGGATATTGCAGAAATATGGGTGAGAAATCCTGTTAAGTTGGTTGATGATGGTGGAAGTAGTGGAAATAGAGGGATAAGAAACAGAAGAATGAGAAAAGCAGGAGCTTGGTGATGGTTAATATTTGTTATGCTCAAAATGTCTCATTTTGGCCAGGGCCGAGGAGATAACGTAAGAATCAAAAGCATTCCTGGGTATTAAAGAAGGAAGACGCTTCTTAGCAAGCACGTGTAGGAACACTTTAGAGCAGTAGGCAAAGAATTTAATGGCTATTGTCACAGATTCTGGTTGTGTTTCGAGTGGTTCCACATGAGCTCAAACAATTGTATAGGCATAATCAAATGAACACCAGAGAAGCATTTTGAGTGAAGTAAACTGCCAATAGTATTATTTGCTGCCTTTAGAGAGACTATATATCTTCTTTACTTTTCCCTGACTTTTGAGAAGAGAGGCTAATCTTGGCCCCTCTGATATCAATTAAGTAAGTTTTGCAACCTTGCTGAGACCTTAGTTGCATCCTCAGCCCCAGTTCACTAGGATGTGTGAGCATGCATGCAGTTAGTTGTGGGTTTTTGGAAGATGGCATGACTTAGAAAAAGTTAAGAACAAATGGAAGAGTTTCTTAACAGCAGTATCATGCCTCTTATAATGTGTGAAATAAAAATTTCTGATGCTATTTTGCCACCTTTTGCCAAAAATTTGATTTGGACATCAGCTTTTCAATTGATGACACTTGTCTACTTTACTGAAGACATTTGATAGCTCCTTTTCTGGACAGTGCTGTGTCAATCTTGGCAGGGATGATTTGCAGACAAGTGAATATGGGAATAGCATTCTCATGAAAATAAACTCTAGCTCAAACGGGAAGAGATACAAAGCTCATTAAAAACATACGGAAGCAACCTAAATGTCCATCAAAGGAGGAATGGTTAAAAAGATGTGGTACATATAAGCAATGACATATTACTCAGCCAAAACAAAGAGTGAAATAATGCCATATGCAGCGCCATGGGTGGACCTAGAGATTGTCTTACTGAGTGAAGTAAGTCAGACAGAAAGGGAAGTATCGTATGATATCAGTTTATGTGCAATCTAAAAACAATTGTACAAATGAACCTATTTACAAAGCAGAAATAGAGCCACAGAAGTAAAAAACAAACTTATGGTTACCACAGCAAGGGATAAACTGGGAAACTGAGATTAACATATACACACTACTATCCATAAAAGAGATGGCTAATAAGGACCTACTGTGTAGCACAGGAAACTCAACTCAATTCTCTGTAATGGCCTATATGGGAAAAGAATCTAAAAAAACAAAAGAGTGGATATAAGTACATGTATATAACCAATTCACTTGGCTGTACAGTATAATCTAACACAACATTGTAAATCAATTATAGTCCAATAAACTAATTTAAAAATAATTTTTAAAAGGCCATTATAAATCAGGTTATAGACCAAAAATGACTTGAGCATGTCAGTAAAATAAATGGAATATTTTTTGCATTTCTTCCTTTTGCCTGGGTATCTATAGTCTTAAAGATATAAGATATGATCTCGGCTTAGTGATTTGAGAAGCAGTGATAAAAGTGAAGAGACTGCCTCTGAAGGGTAAAAATGTATTTGAGATATGAGGACAGGACATTAAAAATATTATAGTCTGAATAAATTTTTTTAAAGCAGATGAAATATAAAAATAAGTTACAACACTTTACTATAACATACAATTTGAGATTTTACTCATCATTTATTCCAAATGTTTGCTCTTTTAGACTTTCTTTACTTGGCCCTGGTTACTTTTGCACAAAGTCAGCCAACGTGTAAAGCACTGCAGAGTTGTTTATCGTTGGCAGGTATGTGGCTCAGTGAAGTGAGGGCAGAGAGGAGAGGTCTTTGTTTAGGTCAGTGCGAACATATTGCCATTCTTATACTTTTGGGGGAGATACACTGAAGCTTTTTTGTCCCTATTATTCTACTTGAGCAATCTTGTACATATGGTTAACGATGGACTGACAGTGGCTAGATCCAGCTTACATAGCAGTGGATGGAGAAGCTTATGTAATAGTTTTGACAAATGTCAGAATGCCTTGACCCAAAATACTGCCCTTCTGTAGACTCTAAGGCCTCCAACTCCACTGACATATGTTTAGTTTGTAACATTTATCCTGCCCCTAATTATGGTATTGTAATAACTGTTTTAAATGGTTAGAATACTACTTTCCCTTAGAAGACATTGCACATTCAATATGAACTCACTGATAATGACAAATCTGATTATCGATTATCTTCTGTTGTTATATAAGAAAAAAAAGTTGATTTTGGTTTGGCAGAGAAGAATAGAAATATTTGAAACTAGAGTTGGCATGATCTCATGATGAGGGTTATAGGGGGTGCCCAATTGGGTCATGAAGGGGCAGCTTGCCAGCACTTGTACTATGTAGTTCTAGCAAACTGTGAGTTGGGCAGAAATGATGGACTAAGGCAGGGTGGTATTGTAGCCTAGCTAGCTAAAGCTAGTCTGTGGAATCCAATAAATCTGGGGTAGCATCCCAGTTCTGTCACTTAGTAAATGTGTGGCCTTAGGAAAGTCACTTAACCTCTCAATGTTTTGATCTATAATTATTTTATGCATTTTGTATAGAAATCCCTAAATATGCTTTA
Organism: Antilocapra americana; assembly: GCA_007570785.1. Classification (NCBI taxonomy): domain Eukaryota; kingdom Metazoa; phylum Chordata; class Mammalia; order Artiodactyla; family Antilocapridae; genus Antilocapra; species Antilocapra americana. Next base: position 26,801,985 of record ML662442.1, read on the forward strand.
AGACTGGATAATTTAAGTGACACTTCATAAAAATATTTAGCCATAGTATTGAGAGAGTGATCCTCCTCCCTTTTGGACCATTACTTTGTCTCCCAGAGACAGAATCATGGCTTTTTAGAAGTAAGGATCTTATTGTTATCTATAATTCTTGAGAACCACTGAAATACATCAAATTTAGAGTGACCACTTAATGCCTCTCAAATCAGGACATCTTTGAAAGGGAGAGGAGGCACTTAAACAACTAATACATAATAATTGAACTAGAACAGGTATAAATTGGAACTCCCTCAGTTAAACCATTTCAATGTAGTGATATCAAATGCTTGCTCTTAAGGCAGAAAGGTTTAGAGAAAAATTGCCTAGGGACCTAATAAAGGCAATAGATTCTGACAAGAATAAATGATTTCCCTTCTCTTTCTTCCTGAACTGTTAATAAAAACTGTATCAGCATAATGCATTTTTGATTTATCTTACTCTATATAAAATATTGTTTTAGTGATTCATATATCTATACAAATATTTTAGCAGATATACTTTTTTCTTAATTCAAGTTCATTTGTAATAAGAAACTGAACCAATCAAAACACATTGTTATGGTTACATTTAAATATATCTACACTTTTAAAATAATAAAGCTGATTGACTTTAATTTTCATTCTGTTGATGAATAACTGACATGCTAGTCTCAACTTGAAGGCAATAACAGTGCATTAATATCAGGTTTCTAATTTTTGAACCATTAGACTTATTTACTTTCTCAGTCTTTATTTCCCTTTGAGTTAATCAGGATTTATACAATTGACAGCTAAGGACTCCGTAAACATTCCTTGATTATTGATTAATGATCTCATAGAGGTAAGATGCTAGTATAAGTATCATTCATATTCTATTCTAATACCTGTATTATTTTAAGTGTCTTAAGCAGGTAACCAAATATACATATTAGCATAATTTACTAGTTAACTAAGAATTTGGGTTGTTTCAGAAATGGTTTTAAGAAATAGTACAGGAATTTTTTAAAAGATGATTGATTGAAAATAAACAAAAGGAAAATAATATTAGAAAGAAAAGATGACGTCTGGAATGATGTTAGAACATAAAAACATAGGTCATGAATATATAACTGCTTGCTGGAAGGGGTACATAAATATGTCCCTAAGCTTTAGCAGTCAAAAAAAAGAAAAAAAGAGCAAAACATCTTGAGGTCCAACAGTGAGAAAATAAGCCAAAAATAAAACCACTGGTCCCCCAGGGTACGTACTCATACTGAATGTAGAGAACTGTTTCTCCCATGAGAAATGTATATACTATGACTTCCTTCCCATTTCCACAAGATTAGTTATATTATCATCTAATAATACCAGGGTATTCGGTCCCATCATTTCATGGCAGATAGATGGGGAAACAATGGAAACAGTGACAGACTTTATTTTCTTGGGCTCCAAAATCACTGCAGATGGTGACTGCAGCCAAGAAATTAAAAGATGGTTGCGTCTTGGAAGAATAGCTATGACCAACCTAGACAGCATACTAAGAATTAGAGACATTACTTTGCCAACAAAGGTCCACATAGTCAAAACTATGGTTTTTCCGGTAGTCATGTATGGATGTGAGAGTTGGACCATAAGGAAAGCTGAGCTGAAGAATTGATGCTTTTGAACTGTGGTGTTGGAGAAGAATCTTGAGAGTCTCTTGGACTGCAAGGAGATCAAACCAGTCCATCCTATAGAAATCAACCCTGACTATTCATTGGAAGGACTGATGCTGAAGCTGAAACTCCAAAATTTTGGCCAGCTGGTGCAAGGAGCTGACTCATTAGAAAAGAGCCTGATGCTGGGAAAGATTGAAGGCAGGAGGAGAAGGGGATGACAGAGGATGAGATGGCTGGATGGCATCACCGACTTGATGGATATGAGTTTGAGCAAGCTCTGGGAGTTTGCAATGGACAGGGAAGCCTGGTGTGCTTCAGTTCATAGGGCTGGACACAACTGAGTGATTGAGCTGAACTGAACTAAATAATACGAGACAACATTATTTTCTCTTCCTTAAGTTAATGATGCTAAAACTAAAAAAAACAAAACTCTCCTTTACACTTAAACCCACTGAATCAGGCGACTTGCTTATGCGTTGTGCATGTAATATTTTGATGCTTTAATTGTACTCTTCCTACATGAAAATATGTATGCAGATTACAAAGTGAAGTAAATATTTATGAACTTCCATCAGATTGTTTAACATAAATGCTCATACGAAGGCATAATGTTTTAAAATGTAGGCTTCAATTCCTTTCATATAAATATCTTTTGTAATTTATAGGCCACTCTAGCCTTCTTCCATATAGAAGACACTATTTTTCTTTTTTTGGTAGCCTTAAGATTGAAAAAGCTGTTTTAGAGAGCTGTATTCCACAGTATATGATATTCTAAGGGGATTAAAGGGAGAGAATCTTGGCCTGTGGATCTTGCATCTGTGAGTATGAAGTAGATTTGTCTTATCTGAGCATCAGGGTTACCACTGTTAAAGAAAGCCCACCTCTGTGAATGTGAGTATGACACAAAGTGTACTCTTAACATGCATCTAAAATCAAGACTAAGCAGTTTTTAAAAATCACGCATAACATAAACTGAATTGGAGAATGGACAATCATCTGGCAAAGTAAAGCTGAAAATAAATGTTGGCCTTTAAGAACTTCAATGAATATCATCACTGTCCTCCTCTGGGTTTGCAAATAGTCGAAATGCAAACTTAGACTCCAGTAGATGAAGGTTTTGGAGAACTAAGAATTTGAGATGGCACTCTGATCTGTGGCCAGAGTTAAGGCTCCAAAAAATGTAAATAAACTATGATGTCTCCCTGGGTCTGTTAAGTTTGCTGAAGAGATAAGTAGCTATGTGTCCTGAGAAAGTGATGCTCCAAATAGGAGGATCCAAAACAAATGCTGTTAGATTTGGTTTCATAGAGCAGAAAACTCAAAATAAGAGAAGCTCAAACAAATAAAAAGGTTTATTTTGCCCTTATGAACAAAAGTATGGAGAGAGGCTATATTAGGATGTGTATGGTGGGACTGTGTTCGCTAGGGAGCTGGGGTTCTTTGTTTCTTAGCTGTGTTACCCTTGAAAACTACTCCTTGTCACAAGTCTTAGTTTTATCATATATAAAGTAGGTGTAGTAATGCATGCATCATAGAATTGCTGTCAAAATTGTTGTTGAGATTAAACAAGATATAAAGTGACCATCAGAATAGGCACAGTGTATGTTATTTAACTTTGAGGACTAACTGATGAAAGTAAGAAAGTAAGAAGGCTCAGGAATAAAAAGTATGTAACGAAGCAAAGGTGAAACTACAAGGACAGAAAACAGAGCGGTAGCTAGGGAAAGGGGGTCGTGGGAGTTGACTCTAAAGGGAAGTGGGAATTTGGGGGCATGATGGGATTATTATAGGTCTTGATTTTGGTGATGATTATGTAATTGTAAATGTTCATCAAAGCTCACAGAACTGTACATTTAAAAGGATGAATTTACTGAATGCAAATGATGGTGTATTTTTAAAAATGGAGCAAACCCATAAAGGAGAGCCATAAAATTAAAAGTTTGAAGAGTCCTTTGATGTGTAGGCATATGCTGATATATGCATATATAAATTATGCACTTTTTATAATTATACTCTTTATTGCTTAATCTGGAAATGGACAGAATTAAATTATAAGAGAGCCATAGATTTTTAGATCTGGAAGAAAATTCATAAACTGCATAGACTAACCACATTAAAAACTAATAAATTTGAGGTCTGTTAAGAAGATGTGATTGGCAAAGAAAGGGCACCAAGCTATTTCTTTGATGGCAGAGCAGTATTTAGACTCATGTTTCCTATTAGAGTCTGATGCATTCTACTATGTTATAATTTCCTTCTTCAAAAAAATTTTTAGAACAGTCATAATTTAAGTTAAAAAGTTACTTTTTCTTTAATATTTAGAAAAATATTAATACTAATCTTAATTGCTGGATACAGAAATTGAAACATTTATCATTATTCCTAACTACAAACCAGATGAAAAATATAGCTAGATGAAATTTGAAGTTGGTATTGAAACTCTTATAAGTCACATGAATACCAGAGTAGCTATGCCACTTAAACTGTGTGTGTCGAGTTGCCCACACTTTATTAAATCATCTCTGTAGCTTTGGTATAAAAATTTTGGATAAGATGTCAAAAAACTTGGATCCCATCTTAGCCTCATCACTAGTCAGCTCTCATTTCATGAGTAAATCTTGCTCTCTTGAGCTCCTAGTTCCCTCATTTGGTTTGGACTAGATCAGCACTTTCCAAATATTAGGAAACATTTTGAAAATGAAATCTCCATCATAACCCTAACGTCTTAATGATTAAAGAAAAGAAAACTGCTTCATTTGAGCAGAGTGAGGAGTCTCCGGTCCCTTTCACTTAGCCTCCTCCACCAACCCCTCTTCAGGCTACTTTGAGATATCTTTCTGTTGTCCTAGGGTGCCAGGAACACAGTTCCAAAACTCCTAGAGAAGAAGTCTTTACGTTTTTTTTCTCTTTTAAAATACTCTAATTTGTGAGACTGAGAAATGAAAGGAAAAGAATAAGGCTTTTTTTTTTTTTTTTCTAGCTTTAAGAAAGATGAGAAATCACAGATATTATGCAAGGCTTTTTCAATGCAATTGGGGATTGTTTCATTGAGACTTTAACCCTTGGCTTAAAAAAAAAGGATAAAAGAACAAAAGAATAACTATTTTTTTGTTTGTAGTAAATTTGGGTTGTAGAATGTTATCAACAAAGCTTGCATCAGGAACATGTGCATACTGGAGCCACAGTTACTTGGTCTGACACCTGCCACTGTCGGTCTTGTATCTCCAGCATAGGGTCCAGTAGGAAAGCTTGGAGGATCTATGAGGAAATTCGCTGAATATCAGTGAAATCAATACTGTTGCCTGACTGTCCTTGGACAGACACATGTTGATAATGGATAATAAACAGACACACAAATCAATGTTCTATGATGATAATCAAAAGTTAGAAGTGAGATTCAGTACAAGAACACAGTGAAGAAAAATTTCAAATAAGTTGATGGTGTGATAAAATGATTAAAAAAAGATCATGGAACTAAAGGGTAGCAGCCCAGATGCCCCAAGATTGTATAAACCCAGTGGCTCAGATATATACCTTAAAATTAGCTTGTTTGTCCAGAGAAACAACACTGACCACATAATAGTCTTTTGCTACATACTTGGGCAAAACTGTCACTAGCAACAATGTTTTAACACAGATGAAAATAGTAGAAATGAGATGAAAGAAGTTCTGATTTGAATAACTGTATTTGGAGATACAGACAAGAGGTTGTGACAAGGAAATCCTAAACCACAGTGGCTCAAAGTAGATGTTTAATGTAACTAACCAGGGAGGCTGTTGAGTCATTTAGGAACCCAGGTTCTGTTTATATTGTTCTGCTATTCCCTAAAGTTGTCCTCAGCTGCTTGGTGGAACTGGACACTGTTTACTTTATAGACTATGAGATGTGGAAAGAGAATTAGAAGGTAAGTGATTTTCTCTTTTAAAGACAGAAGAATGACATGGCTCATGTTACTCTTGCTTAATTATTATGGTGACGGTTTAGTCACTAAGTCATGTCTGACTCTTGTGACCCCATGGACTGTAGCTTGCCAGGCTCCTCTGTCCATGGGATTCTTCAGGCAAGAACACTGGAGTGGGTTGCCATTTCCTTCTCTGAGGAACCTCCCGACCCAGGATTTGAACCCAGGTCTCCTGCATTGCAAGCAAATTCTTTACTGACTGAGCTATAAAGGAAGCCCTTAATTGCTATCAGCAGGAGACAAATCACATGGTCACATGTAGCTGCAAGGAATGCTGGAAAACCAGTCTGGTGATCATATCTTGAGGGAAAGAGTGTTCCTAAAAGGAAGGGTAAGAGAAAGGAAATTAGAGGATGGTCTCTGCCACTGAATGTAAACCCAGCATGTAATGAAGTGTCATTTTGCAATAGAGGAAATGCTTCTGTGATAGATTAATGGAATAAATGAGGCCCTTCGGCTGAAGGAAAATGAAAGACATCTGTAGGAGGGAGATAGGACTTTTTACTTACTTTGTAGTATGATTGTTACAAATGGAGAGCAGTGGAGTTCTGATGTTTATATCATCTTGGTAGAGAGTCCCTTTGCGTCATGTGTGGGACTCATAATCCACTTCAGTTTGTATTTTCTGGTAGTTTAGGGTGCAACTGGTTAAGTTCTTGCAGAATCTGACAAAGCCAAAAGGAAATAAATTTGGTTTTATCTTCATCAGACTTCCCTGAGGGGATGATAATTATGCAAACATATGTTAAATTGACTATTCATATTCTTAAGTATTCAACTTCAATTCCTTTTGGAAAGAAGACACAGAATAAATTCAATCCTTTGGGGGAAATCTGTGTGTTATCAATATTTGACTACAGGGATACCCTCAGTATTACTGACTTAGGGTTAGCAGACTAAAAACGGTATATAGGGTTGGCACTCATATAGGGGACCCCTTGAACAATTTGCTCCAGGCTTCTGACAATTTCCTTTGTAGTATAGCTTGTACTATATATTTAGTATAGGATACATTTTGGTAAATTAAACAAACTTTATGTATTAGAAGTGCTATACAAGAGTTAAGTAGAGTCTTTTATATGTGAATTTTAATCACTTTTAAGGTCAAATTTGCAAAGAGCATAAATGCTACAAACTTACTCTCTCACAGAATTTCTTTCTGAAATTCCTGCACAGACTCCTACAGAGTTATTCTGTTTGTATTTGAAAGATCATATCCTGACTTCGCTTATGAAGACTTTGCTCAGAGTTTAGAAAATTTTTGCAGCTGGGGTGAACCTATAGCTTGCTGAGGAAAATCAACATGAAGCAATTGATCACTCATCCAAAAATAAAAGTTCTAACAGAAAGGGGTGGTAACTGCTGAAAAAGTATACTGCCATCAAATGATAGATGTGTAGGAGAAATAATTCTGCTGATACATAATAATTTTTAAAAGAAATTCTTTGTGTTTAAGGATCATTTTGGGGGGCTTTTTATTAAAAGGAAAATTTCTTTCCTAAATGAAAACAAATCTCTCTGCTGTTTGTCACTTACATGAAGTTATGTTGAGATACATGTTGTATATGGAATTTCTTCACTTAAAATCAAAGTTCTGTGAGTGAAAGAAAGAGTAATAATAATTAAACATATAAAAATACCATATATTTGTAGAAAAATTTCTCGTAATTGAATAAAAGAATAAGCTTTGTGATCGCAAGGACTGTAGCCTGCCAGACTCCTCTGTCCATAGAATTCTATGGGCAAGAAGGCTGGAGGGAGTTACCATTTCTTTCTCCAAGGGATCTGCCCAATCCAGGGATTGAACTGGAGTCTCCTAAATTTTAGGCATATTCTTTACTATCTGAGCCACCAGAGAAGCCACAAAAGAATAATCACAAGAATCTTAATGACCAATAATTTTCCTGCAATTGAATGGCTTTCAAGTGACCTCCAAAATTTGATCCTGATACGTAGACTAAATCTACAAATCATGCCCTTATAATAATAGATATTTCCCCTATAATGCTGATAATGAGAGTCTTTAATTCATCTGATTATGGTTAAGACCACCAGAAATGCTCAGAGGGTGCAAATAAAACCTTGTGTGCACCAGGACCCAGGGAAAGGAAAAGTGACCCTTACAAGAGACTGAGCCAGATCTGCCTTTGAGTGTTTTGAGTGTCTCCTGTGGAGACACATGTCAGCAGGGACCCGCAGAGGGTACAGGGGCCCTGGCTTCAGCAGGCCTTAGAGGTGTGGCGTGTGGCATAGGTCCTCTTGGAGGAGGTCACCATTAGCCACACTATAGAGCCGCCAAGCAGACAACCCACAAACTAAAGAACAATTATACAAAAGGAGTTTTCACACTGTTACAAAAGTTCTAGAGCCCACAACAGATTTCCCAACTTGGGGATTCACAAAAGGACTGAGAACCTCCAGGGAAACAGACTCTTAGAGGGCACAACAAAACTTTGTGTGCACCAGGACCCAGAAGAAAGAGCAGTGACCCCACAAGAGACTGAGCCAGACTTGCCTGTGAGCATTCAGGTGTCTCTGGTGAAGGCGTGGGTTGACAGTGGCCTGCTGAGAGATCAGTGGCACCAAAAACAACAGTCCTGGAAGACAGAGAGTGCTGGCCTAAGTCTTTTTTGAAGGAGGTCACCATTACCACCATTACCCCTATCATAGTTTGGCCTCATGCCAAACTACAGGGAGCGAACACAGCTCAACCTATCAGCAGAAAATTGGATTAAAGATTTACTGAGCATGACCCTACCAACAGAGCACAGCAAGACCTAGTTTTACCCACAGCCAATCCCTCCCACCAGGAAGCTTCGCAAGCCTCTTATCCTCATCCATCAGAGGCAGACAGAATGAAAAACACAATCACAGAAAACTAACAAAAGTGATCACATGGATCACAACCCCGCCTAGCTCAATGAAACTATGAGTCATGCTGTATGGGGCAACTCAAGACGGATGGGTCATAATGGAGAGTTCTAACAAAACATGGTCCACTGGAGAAGGGAATGGCAAACCACTTCAGTATTCTTGCCTTGAGAACCCCATAAACGGTATGAAAAAGCAAAAAGACATGACACTGAAAGATGAACTCCCCAGGTTGGTAGGTGCCCAATATGGAACTGGAGAAGAGTGGAGAAACAGCTCCAGAAGGAATGAAGAGGATGAGCCAAAGCAGAAAACACACACACACACACACACAAACAAACAAACAACCAGTTGTGAATGTGACTGGTGGTGAAAGTAAAGTCTAGTGCTGCAAAGAACAATATTTCATAGGAACCTGGAATGTTAGGTCCGTGAATCAAGGTAAGTTGGAAGTAGTCAAATAGGGAATGGCAAGAGTGAACATTGACATTTTAGGAATCAGTGAACTAAAATGGACCGGAAGGGAAAATTTAATTCAGATGACCTTTATACCTACTACTGTGGGCAAGAATCCTTTAGAAGAAATGGAGTAGCCCTCATAGTCAAGAGAAGAGTCTGAAATTCAGTACTTGAGTGCAATCTCAAAAATGACAGAAGGATCTCTGTTCATTTCCATTTAGAATCACAAACCATTTAGAATCACAGTAATCCAAGTATATGCACCAACCACCAATACAGAAGCTGCAGTTGAACAGTTCTAGGAAGTCCTATAATCTTCCAGAACCAACACCAAAAAAAGATGTCTTTTCATCATAGAGGACTGGAATGCAAAAGTAGGAAGTCAAGGGATACCTGGAGTAACAGGAAATTTTGGCCTTGGAGTACAAAATGAAGCAGGGCAAAAAGCTAACAGAGTTTTGCTGAGAATGCACTGATCATAGCAAACACCCTCTTCCAATGACACAAGAGACAACTCTATACATGGACATAACCACATGGTCAATACGGAAATCAGATTGATTTTAGTATTTGCAGTTGAAGGTGGAGAAACTCTATACAGTCAGCAAAAATAGAAGACTGGCAGCTGTCTATGGCTCACATCATAAGCTCCTTATTGCCAAATTCAGACTTAAATTGAAGAAAGTAGGGAAAACCACTAGGCCAGTCAGAGATGACCTAAATCAAATCCCTTATGATTATACAGTGGAAGTGACAAATAGATTCAAGGGATTAGAACTGATAGAGTGTTGGAAGAACTATGGATTGAGGTTTGTGACATCGTATAGGAGATGGTGATCAAAATCATAGCCAAGAAAAAGAAATGCAAGAAGGCAAAATGGCTGTGTGAGGAGGTCTTACAAATGGCTGTGAAAAGAAGAGAAGTGAAAGGTAAAGGAGAAAAGGAAAGATGTATCCATCTGCACACAGAGTTCCAAAGAATAGAAATGAGAGATAAGAAAACCTTCCTCAGTGAAGAATGAAAAAAAAATAGAGGAAAACAATAGAAAGGGAAATACTAGAGATCTTTTCAAGAAAATTAGAGATACCAATGGAATATTTCATGCAAAGATGGGCACAATAAAGGACAGAAATGGTATGGACCTAACAGAAGCAGAAGATATTAAGAAGAGGTGGCAAGACTACACAGAACTGTACAACAAAGATCTTCATAACCCAGATAACCATGATGGTGTGGTCACTCACCTATAGCCAGACATCTTGGAGTATGAAGTCAAGTGGGCCTTAGGAAGCATCACTACAAACAAAGCTAGTGGAGGTGATGACATTTCAGCTGAGCTGTTACAAATCCTAAACAATGATGGTATTAAAATGCTGCAGTCAATATGCCAACAAATCTGGAAACTCAGCAGTTTAATTCCAATCCCAAAGAAAGGCAATGCCAAAGAATATTCAAACTACAGCACAATTCACACATTTCACATGCTAGCAAAGTAATGCTCAAAACTTTCCAAGCCAGGTTTCAACAGTACATGAACCATGAACTTCCAGATGTTCAAGCTGGATCACAGATCAAATTGCCAACATCCATTGGATCATCAAAAAAGCAAGAGCATTCCAGAAAAAAATCTACTTCTGCTTCATCGACTACGCCAAAGCCTTTGACTATGTGGATCACAACAAACTCTGGAAAATTCTTCAAGTGATGGAAATACCAGACCACCTTACTTGCCTCCTAAAAGCAACAGTTAGAACGAGACATGAAACAACAGACTAGTTCCAAATTGGAAAAGGAGTATGTTAAGGCTGTATATTGTCACCCTGCTTTTTTAACTTATGTGCAGAGTACATCATGTGGAATGCCAGGCTGGATGAAGCACAGGCTGGAATCAAAATTACCGGGAGAAATATCAATAACCTCAGATATGCAGATGACACCCTTATGGCCAAAAACAAAGAGGAACTAAAGACTCTTGATATAGGTGAGAGACGAGACTGAAGATGGCTTAAAACTCAACATTCAGAAAACTAAGATCATGGCATCTGGTCCCATAACTTACTTCACGCAAATAGATAGGGAAACAATGGAAGCAGTGAGAGACTTTATTTTCTTGGGCTCCAAAATCACTGCAGATGGTGACTGCAGCCATGAAATTGAGACGCTTAATCCTTGGAAGAAAAGCTATGACCAACCTAGAAAGCATATTAAAAAGCAGACATATTCTGCCAACAGAGGTCCTTTTAGTTAAAACTATGGTTTTTCCAGTAGTATGTATGGATGTGTGAGTTGGACTATAAAGAGAGCTGAACACCGAAGAATTGATGCTTTTGTACTGTATAAGGGTCTTGAGAGTCTCTTGGACTGCAAGGAGATCCAACCAGTCCATCCTAAAGGAAGTCAACACTGACTATACATTGGAAGGACTGATGCTGAAGCTGAAGCTCCGATAGTTTGGCCACCTGATGTGAAAAGTCGACTCATTAGAAAAGACCCTGATGCTGGCAAATATTGAAGGCAAGAGGAGAAGTGGACAACAGAGGATGAGATGGTTGGATGGCATCACTGACTCAATGGACATGAGTTTGAGCAACCCTGGGATTTGGCAATGGACAGGGAAGCCTGTCATGCTGCAGTCCATGGGGTCACAAAGAGCCAGACATGACTGAATGACTGAACTGAACTGAACTGAGGCAAATGAAGAGAAACTACTGCATCTTATTATTGGTCATTTGGCACTATATGAATATGTATCTTCATTTGGTGACAGTTTATTTACACAAAATGCTGGAGACATTTTTTTGATTATCATCCTATTAATAATTGCAGACAGATTTAAATTATCATGATTATCATCTTGACAATGTGTAACTTCATGTAATTTAACCAGGATCTTCCTTTCAGGAGCTTCAAAAACCTTTTGAACCTGTGTAATATTCCAGAATAGTCTTTCTTTAAAGCTCCTGGATTTTGAGCATCCTGCCAAGTGTGTGTCCCTGAGGCAGTCAGTGTTTTATTTTATTTCTGTGTCTTCCTAGTGCTCATTGAATTAGGTCTCCAGAATTCCATTACCTGGAAAGATATCAGATGTAGTGGGTCACACTGAAACTTGAAAATGACACATTAATATTAATCAGAACAGCTGCGGCTTTGAATCCCAGAAGAGTGAAAGGGTAACAAACTGGAAAATCCTCACTCATCCATTTTCAGACCCTCCTGTCTCTTTCCTCAACATCATTCTACAATTTCTCTGTAGTTACAAGTATGGCAGTTCATATATGAATTTTGCAAAATGAAATAGTAGGCTCTGGTAGCTTGTGAAATGCATTGTTTTCCAAATTTATAAACCAATTTTGAACAGCAGTTGCTATTAGTATTTTAAATGTCCCAAGATCTTTATTGAAACATGAAACTTAAACACTTTCCCAGTTTTTCTGCTCATAGTTTAATTTTTTACTTTTATTTCCTAAGTTGAATCTCAAATATGGAGTGATGTTTGTACTTTCTCTTAGATATAAAGTTGAAAGGCAAGGGGAAATGGAGATTTACTTCATTTATATTTAAAAATTTTGCCTGTATAAAGAAAAATAATAATGCATAGAACAGGATAACAGTAGACTGTCTGGACAGAATCAACATTTCAGCAAAAAGTAGTGCTTTCAGTTAATGATTTCAAAGCTCCAAGAAGACCCACTGAGAAAATTCAGGCCTGAAAATATGACACAAAAGTGCCAAACCAGTGGAATAACATAAAGCCTGAATGTTGGAGTAGGCATTATCACTGATGGTAAAATAGCCATAACTGAAATGATTAGAAGGGATTATGGGCAGTCCAGAGAAATAAAATTAGAATGAAATGACTATAAACATTAGACTTCAATCTTGTGGTTCCAAGTTTAAGCCAAAATAGTAGCCAGGCAAAATTGCGGAACTATTGTGGGGAAAAATAATTTTTCTAAAATGCTTTTTCCTCAGTACATGCCTCAGAATAAAAATATTTTTCTTTCAAAGGAGAATTGTCAACTTGAAAATTCAAACATAGTGTGCAACACATGAGCATTATAGGTAGTACATAATTAAGGAGTTATAGTTAACATTAGACAACATTTGAATTGTATATCAGGTCATGGGAAACTTTTTTAATTGTACTTCAAAAGAAGAGAAGCATGCAAAGAAGCAGAATGATGACCTATTTAATTTTAAGTTTAGTCAATTTTGAAAGGATCCTGTTAGATATTAAACAAGATTTAAGATTCTTTAAAACGCATTTTACTTGGAGTTAGAAATAAATATTTGTGATTTTAAGAGTATTATACTGTTTACTTTTGTTGAGTATTTTTATCTTAGCAAAATGCACAAATCTGTGACTTAATAGTTAGGAGTTTCCATTGGAGTGATCTTCCTCCATGTCTTCATGGTTCTTATGTGCTAGAATTTTAGCGACTTGCATTTGAATCAGATATCTTCCACCAGTTATACATGATCTTGACAAGTCTATGGCCTTTTGCACCTCCATTTATTTATTTAAAAGTGCTGGATTAGATTTTTAAGGTCTCTTTTTGTTTGAAAGTTCTATTTAAATTTCTCATAATTTATGACTGCTGACATTCAATATAATTTCAAAAGTCTGAATATGGCATAAGAAAACAATTTTTAGTTATTTGGAAGATAATAAGAGAAAGGCTTTGAATATTTGGGTGTACCTTGCAAATATGAGAGATAATTTTGAATAATGCTTTACCAATTTGCCTGCCTTTAACTCTATGATTCTTATTTGGATTTAACTGAAGCAAAGAATTATTTATAAACAGATTTATCTCTGTTTCTTTCTTTGAGACATAACAACATTAACCAATCTGTAATTTATGAATAAAAAAAACAAATGTCCCTTACTTGAAAAAATATCAGGGTTATTTGGTTTTCTTCTATTTGTAATCTATCCATCAATCTAGAGAGAAAAGAGAGAGAGAGAGAGAGAATAAGGAAGTCTAGGTAAACAGTGTTGAAAGAGTTTAGGGTTAGACATAAGAATTGAAAAAGGTGTAAAGGCCTAACGAATCAGAAAAAAACTTCTGTGGCAAGACATGGGCACTGTGTCCTCTTTTGCTTTGGATAAAAACTTCTTTACCTTTTCTTCAGGTCAAATATTAGGTATAATAAGTTTGTAGGACTTAAATGACTACTATAGTATTATTCTGAGTCGGGTCAAGGAATTAGGTAAAGGAAATTAAAAGTCTGGGTTTGACTTCTATGGGAAAGAGTCCTGGTTCTGGGAACCAAATTGGACTCAGTGAGAGAAATGAAAGTATACATTTTCCTCCTGATTTATAGATTACTGAGACCTAAGAGAATAGCCAGTTACTAGAAAGAAAAGACTAAACAGGAAAAAATTCCAAGTTTCATAAATTTTGAAACTGATATTCTAATTCTTTCAAATTTCTTGGTATATAAAATAGGTTATTTAGAGTGAATGAAAACCAAGTGAATACTTACAAAATGACAGGTAAATCATGGCCAAAAAATGAGTGCTATTGATAATTAAAAGGAAAGTCAAAGCCCATTAAAAACGTGAAACCTCAAAAGAAGTTAAGCAGATTAGAAAAAAAAATGTTTCTAAACCATAAGTAGGACACTCAAATACAAATACTTCTTGGAACATGTCACATGTTTAACTCTTTACATACTATACTATTTCCCTAAGGGATATGAGCCAGTACAAAGTGCAATAAAGTTGAGAGGTTTATGAGAAAAGTATATATACAAAATAATTAGAGATCGATCCACCCACTTTTATCACATTATTCTATCCATCAGAACACTTAACATTGTCTAAAATCTGCCACCGTTTCCATGTTTTCCCCATCTATTTGCCACAATCTCATGGAACCAGATCCCATGATCTTAGTTTTTTGAATGCTGATTTTTAAGCCACCCTTTTCACTCTCCATCAAGTCGGTGATGCCACCCAACCATCTCATCCTTTGTCATCCCCTTCTCCTCCTGCCCTCAATCTTTCCCAGCCTCAGGGTTTTTTCCATTGAGTCAGTTCTTTGCATCAGGTGGCCAAAGTATTGGAGCTTCAGCTTCAACATCAGTCCTTCCAATGAATATTCAGGACTGATTTCCTTTAGGATGGACTAGTTGGATCTCCTTGCAGTCCAAGGGACTCACAAGAGTTTTCTCCAACACCACAATTCAAAAGCATCAATTCTTCAGCACTCAGCTTTCTTTATAGTTCAACTCTCACGTCCATACATGACTAATGGAAAAACCATAGCTTTGACTAGACGAACCTTTGTTGGCAAAGTAATGTCTCTGCCTTTTAATATGCTGTCTAGGTAGGTCATAACTTTTCTTCCAAGTGTCTTCTAATTTCATGGCTGCAATCACAATCTGTAGTGATTTTGGAGCCCCCAAAATAAAGTCTCTCACTGTTTCCACTGTTTCTCCATGTATTTGCCATGCAGTGATGGGACTGGATGTCATGATCTTAGGTTTTTGAATGTTGAGTTTTAAGCCAACTTTTCACTCTCCTCTTTCACTTTCATCAAGAGGCTCTTTAGTTCTTCTTCACTTTCTGCCATAAGGGTGGTGTCATCTGTGTATCTGAGGTTATTGATATTTCTCCTGGCAATCTTGATTCTAGCTTGTGCTTCATCCAGTCCAGCATTTCACATGATGTACTCTGCATTTAACTTAAATAAGCAGGGTAAAATATACTGCCTTGTAATACTCTGAAACATCAACTTCTGTTTCATTGACAACACTAAAGCCTTTGACTGTTGGATCACAACAAACCGTGGGGAAATTCTTAAAGAGATGGGAATACTAGACCACCTTACCTGCCTCCTGAGAAACCTGTATGCAGGTTAAGAAGCAACAGTTAGACACAGAACAACACAGTGGTTCAAAATTGGGAAAGGAGTAAATCAAGGCTGTATATTGTCATCCTGTTTATTTAACTTACAATTCATAGTAATTTAATAAATATGAAGTATTTGTATTTTTAAGCTGGTAAAAATACAGTCATGAAAATGATTTGAATTGGCAAAAAGATTTTATAATAAGCCTGTATATTTCTAATATTGTCTATGATTTTAGTTTGGCCAGATTTTCTCATTTTTCTTAAGTCAGTTTACTCTGTTCACCCTTCTACTTCTTTCTTTACTTTTTCAATAATTTCAACTACCTCTTTATTCATGCCATTATTTTTCTTGTTTTGGTTTTTTGTGTTTTTTGCTTTTCCTTAACGTCTGCGTGCATGCTTAGTCATGTCTGACTCTTTGTAACCCCATGGTTGTAGCCTGCCATGCTCATGTGTTCATGGGATTTCCCAGGTGAGAATACTGGAGTGGGTAGCCATGCCCTCCTCCAGGGGATCTTCCTGACACAGGGATTGAATCTGCATCTCTTGTGTCTCCTGCATTGGCAGGTGGATATTTTTACAAACGAGGCAAACTGGGGGTCAAAGTGAATATTTATTTTACATTAAGTTGTTTCTGTTTGATAATAAATGCTTTTCAGCTATCATCTAAGCCCTATTTTAGTTGTGCCATATGAATTAGTATAATGTTTCTAATTACTTCTAAAATAATTGATAATTTGTTTTTCTCTTGGATTCATGAAAGCTTTTTAATTTATAAAATGTTTATCCTTTATTATAAACTTTCATTGAATTATGTTTAAGAAATGAGACCTATACAATATATCTTTTTAAAAACTTAGAATTTTTAAATGTGATGTAAAATTGGTGTATACTTTTCAATGAACATAAGAATGTATTTTCTCTGTTTTGAATGTACTATTATATATATATATAGTCTATCAAATAATTTAACTAATTAAATAATTAATATTCTCAATATTTTATCTGCTTACTCTGTAAAGTTATGAAAAAGATATATTTTCTATATTTATATTTTAATCAAGTTTATCTTTTCATCTCAGGAGTTCTTAATTTTTAAAAATTTTCATGTCGTTTGTTGCTTAAAAATGTATCTCTGTTTTATCATCATGATGAATCACATCATTTGCCAACATATTACAATATCTCCATTTTCTATTTCAATGTCATTAGCTATAAATTTTACTTTATCTAATGTTAACTATTTAATTTGACTCTGTGTGTGTGTGTGTGCTTAGTTAGTCAGTTATGTCCAACTCTTTGCAACCCCAAGGACTGTAGTCCACAAGGCTCCTCTGCCCATGGAATATCCGAGGCAGGCAAGAATACTGGAGTGGGTTGCCATTTCCTTCTCTAGGGGATCTTCCTGATCCAGGGATCAAACCAGGATCTCTTGTGTCTTTTTGCAGGCGGATTCTTTCCCATTGTGCCACCTGGGAATCAAATATTAAACATCTAATCTTTTCATTCTGTTTTCATTCACCGATTTTTTATTTTTGATGTCTCATTGTCACTGATTTCGTTGTAGTTTTCAAAAACAACAAGGATGTATTTAAAAATAAAACATAGTTTGATTATCTGCCTTTCTTTATGAGAAAACAACCTTCTAATAATATTTATCAAAATGGTTGAAGAGTGTGCTAAGTCGTTTCAGTCGTGTCTGACTCTTTGGAACACTACGGACCGTAGCCTGCCAGGATCCTCTGTCTGTGGGTTCTCCAGGTGATAATACTGAAGTGGGTTACCATGCCCTTCTCTGGGGGATCTTCCTGGCCCAGGGTTCGAACCTGAATTGAGTGTTGGGTTCTTTACCATTAATACCACCTGGGAAACTTACATTTCTTCTATCTTACTTTACTTTTGCTTAAAGAGTTTCTGGTTTGGTCAAGTTTTTGTTTATTCCTTTCTTTTGTTACATATTTGAAGCTTAATGGCTGTCAAATTTGTTGATGTAACACATTCACTGGTTGCCAAATTACAGGTCAATTACATTCTCACCACTGAGGACACAGGGTGAACAAGAGAGGTAAGGTGTTTGCTGTCATGAGCTTTATACTCTGGTGAAGGCAGATAGATTATCAACTAACCAAAAACAGCTAATAATTTAAAACAAGAAACTATTAGATGAATACTGTAGAGAAAGCAAATAGAAAAATGTAATAGCAGGTGACTGGGAGGCTTGGACGTACCTTAGTTCTGCCACCTTCTGTGCTCTGTCAAGAACACCTGGATAAAAAAGGCAGTGACATGGCCACCAGCTTCTCAGAGTTCCTGTGCTTTTTATTGAAAAGAGTGCTTTTATTCATTTAATTAGTGTTTTAGGCCTCACTGGTTGGCACATGGTATCTTCCCTGCAGCCAGGGTTTGAAACTGTATCCCCTGCAGTAGAATCTCGGAGTCTGAATCACTGAATCATGGAAGCCCCCAAAAGCTTTTCCTTTGCCTTTCTAGACAGACTCCCTCTCTTTTTTCCTCTCATTTTAACATAATGTACATATGGAATTTGCATTGGGGAAAAGAGAACATGTGTCTTTCAGTAAGACTAATTTTTTTTCCTTCAGTAGAGCTGAATGCTTTTCCATTCTGACATTTCATTAATTTTGCTTCAATGAAAAGAAATGAGTTGATTAAAAGTGGAAAAAATGACAGTAGTAGCATATTGTGGTGATATATTTATTACATGTCAAATTAAATCAATAAAAGATGTTTGATTATCCTGTAATGCTTTCATCATTTGTTGAGATCTTGAAGATTTTTTTTTTAAGAAAGATGGCCAACAAGCTGATTTACACCATAGTTGCAAAATGCTGATTGATACCACAGCTTCTATTGTGACAAAATATTGTTATAACTTTGAGAGAATGAAATACATTAAGATCAGAGCAGTATAGTTAATGGAGGTTTAAATTTTATCTACTTAGCACTATAAGACATAAAAATCTTGAATAGTTGAATCTTTCATTTCACCATTAGTAAACTTTAATTTTTTTTATAGTGTTTGCAATAGTGTTAAGCAATATTTGCAAAGTTTTAACTATTAATTTTCCAGACAGTGGTCATTAATGATTCAGTTTTATGAAACATTGGCTTTCTTAACCCTTTAAAAAATCACTGGGATAATTTTTAGAGTAAAATAATATAAGAGCAATTAAAATTATCTTAAATTCTTACTTGGCTAGCACTACTTCAGACAAATATTTGTATGTCTGTGCAGCTCTTAGAGAAAATCCAGATTTGGCTTTACTCATTGTATTACATGTTAGTTGGTTTGATGTTATTGAAAACTGTTTGAGATACTAAGTGCTTAGAGGGGTTTTGATTATTAACTGGCAAACTTCAAAAGGCTTGAATATTTGGTTTGGATAAAGCTTGATTAATTTGAGATGGCTATTCAGATCTCCCCTCAAATCTCTTAGGGCTTCTTTCCAGGTCTTCCCTATTCATTTTTCACTTGTCTCCCAAGAAAGTTGAGTTTCATGTTTTTAGAACTGCAGTTCCTAGATAAATATTCTTGAAGACTGTCTTTATAAAGATTGACAAGTCATTTGATCCACTATTTTTTAGAACATTTATATCCATCATCTTCATACGCAGAGAATTTTCTTTTTCTGTTATCAGGATAGTGGACTTTTAGAACTCTATGGGAAGCTTTGAGATCATCTAGTCAATTCAGCTACGTGCATGTGTTAAGTCACTTCAGGACTTCGCTGGTAGCTCAGATGGTAAAGCATTTGCCTACAATGAGGGAGACCCTGGTTCAATCCCTGGATCAGGAAGATCCCCTGGAGAAGGAAACGACAACTCACTCCAGTACTCTTGCCTGGGAAATCCCATGGACAGAGGATCCTGGTAGGCTACAGTCCACGGGATTGCAAAGAGTCCAACACGATTGAGCGACTTCACTTCACTTCACTTTAAGTCACTTAGTCAAGTCCCAGTCTTTGGGGCCCCATGGACTGTAGCCTTCCAAGTTCCTCTCTGTCCTTGAGATTCTCCAGGAATACTGGAGAGGGTTGTCATGCCCTCCTCCAGGGGATCTTCCCGACCCGGGGATCAAATCCGCGTCTCTTAGGTCCCATTGGCGGCTTCTTTACCACTAGCGCCACCTGGAAAGCCCAGCTAGTTAATTCAGTTACACATGTTGGGAAAATGAGTTCTCTAAGCTACTTGGTGGCTCAGATGGTGAAGAATACGCCTGCAATGCGGAAGACCTGGGTTTGACCTATGGGTCTGGAAGATCCCCTGGAGAAGGAAAAGGCTACCAACTCCAGTATTCTGGTCTGGAGAATTCCATGGACAGAGGAACCTGGTCCATGGGGTCGCCAAGAGTCAGACACGACAGAGAGACTAAGCACACAGAAGTTACTTTAAGATCAGTTGTTGAATGGAATACAAGTAGTTCAAATAAGACCATTGTAAGGGACAAATCAGATATTATCTTTAAAATATCTGGCCATATTAAGCTATGCACAGTACACACACAGACATTTTTTTACTTCCTTCTTTTCACACAGAATGAGTTAGCAGATAAACGTGAACTGGCTTCTGCCTCATGAATCCTCTTTTGACCACAATACCTAAAATCCTCTTCCTTAACTCTCTCTTGATCTAAAACCATTTTCTTCTTTTATCCTCTTTCTTTCCTTGGTAATTATTTCTCTCTCTGCCTGTTCAATCATTGCCTTTCTAGCCATATGGATTTTTATCATATATTGCTCCAGGATTAATAGCCAGAATTTCAAGAATACAATCAATACTATATACTGGGTCTTGATAGGAATTGTATTGGATCTATAGATTGCTTTGGGTAGTATGCTCATTTTCACTATATTGATTCTTCCAATCCATGAACACCGTATATTTCTCCATCTATTTGTGTCCTCTTTGATTTCTTTCATCAGTGTTTTATAGTTTTCTATATATAAGTCTTTGGTTTCTTTAGGTAGAAATACTCCTAAGTATTTTATTCTTTTTGTTTTGATGGTGAATGGAATTGTTTCCTTAATTTCTCTTTCTGTTTTCTCATTGTTAGTGTATAGGAATGCCAGGGATTTCTGTGTGTTGATTTTGTATCCTGAAACTTTACTATATTCACTGATTAGCTCTAGTAATTTTCTGGTAGAGTCTTTAGGGTTTTCTATGTAGAGGATCATGTCATCTGCAAACAGAAAGAGTTTTACTTCTTCTTTTCCAATCTGGATTCCTTTTATTTCTTTATCTGCTCTGATTGCTGTGGCCAAGACTTCCAAAACTATGTTGAAGCAGTTCTACTCAGGTGGACGGAACTGGAGCCCATTATCCAGAGTGAAGTAAGCCAGAAGGAAAAACAACAATACAGTATACTGACGCATATATATGGAATTTAGAAAGATGGTAACAAGAACCCTGCATGCGAGACAGCAAAAGGAACGCAGATGTATAGAACAGACTCATGGACTCTGTGGAAGAGGGCAAGGGTGGGATGTTATGGGAGAAT
Organism: Antilocapra americana; assembly: GCA_007570785.1. Taxonomy (NCBI): domain Eukaryota; kingdom Metazoa; phylum Chordata; class Mammalia; order Artiodactyla; family Antilocapridae; genus Antilocapra; species Antilocapra americana. The sequence goes on from ML662442.1 coordinate 26,823,306, forward strand.
GGCATTGAAACATGTCAATTATCATATGTGAAATCAATCGCCAGCCCAGGGCTGATGCTTGGGGCTGGTGCACTGAGATGACCCAGGGGGAGGGAATCAGGAGGGAGGAGGGAGGGGGGTTCTGGAGGGGGAGCATATGTAAACCCATGGCGGATTCATGTCTATGTATGGCGAAACCAACAAAATAAAGAAAATTTTTAAAAAAAAGGAAAAAAATTGCTATATACTGTGCACTTCTTAATAATCCATCTCAAAGAGATTAGCATAATGGATGTAAATTATATACTTTGTAATTTTTATGTTCAAATACATCCCATATAGAAATTATGTATATTATAGAGATCATTTTTTCCTTTGATTAGATTGATTGATTGTAGAATATTTTCTATGTATCAGCTATTACGTTAAGCCCTTTCTTCAATCATTCTTAAAAATCCTCATAGATTTCTAATGAAACACATATTTCCTCTCTTTGAAATACTCTGCTCCCTGATAGTCACACAGGAGGCTTTTCCTCTGGTTTCACCTCAAATATCTGCTCAGAGAAGCTGTTCATAATATCTCATCTAAAATGTGTCCCAGGCTCTCTTTAACACATCATATACTTTTATTTCTTACTACCTATCATATATAAAATTATCTTAGTTGCTTACTTGTTATTATTTCCCTCCCCAGACAACTGTAATTTAAGCCCCATGATACCACAGATCTTGTCTATCTAGTTCATTGCTGAATTTCCAGCACCTAGCCATGAGCCAAGTACAAATGTATGTTCAATAATGATCAATGATTTCATGTTACTTCAACTGAACCAAATCTAGTAAGGTTGATTGACTCACTCAGTTAAAGAGCTAGTAGTGAGGGGCAGAATAGTCTGTCAAACTCAAGTTTCTATCATTTCAACATCCATGTTTCCCACAATTTTTGATTGCTCTCAGACTATTTTTAGATTTTACCTAAAACGAGAATGAAAACAAAACCCATTCCATTCTTGTGTAAGCCTATTCAGGATCACACACTTTCAAGTATCCTAGAAAAACTGTTACTGCTAAATAGCCATGTGTGTTTTCCAGATTCTCGTATTTATTGCAGATATATTGTAATGATTTAATTAGAAGACTTTTGAGAGTCTCTTGGATATCAAATTTGTCAGATTTGTCAGAGAGCAAATCTGTCAATCTTAAAGCATATCAATCCTGACTATTCATTGGAAGGACTGATGCTGAAGCTGAAGCTCCAATACTTTGGCCACCTGACACAAAGAGTTAATTTACTGGAAAATACCTTGGTCTGGGAAAGATTGAGGGCAAGAGGAGAAGGGGCTGACAGAGAATAAGATGGTTAGATGGCATCACTGGCTCAATGGACATGAGTTTGAGCAAACTCAGGGAGATAATGAAGAATAGGGTATCCTTACATATTGTAGTTCATGGGATTGCAGAGAATCAGACATGACTTGGCAATTGAACATCAACAATTAGTCACTAATGAGACATTCATTTTTTCCCTTAGTTATTTGGAAACTTCAAGGGGATATTTTGGATTCTATTTTTCATTTTGTGACCAGTTTTTGAACTCCTCTTATGTTTAATCCTTAAGTACTCTGTAGCTTACAAAATAAATTATAATAGTTAATTAGTCCAAGAATTTTTGCATTTAATGTTTATGACATACATTATCAGGTCTGACTACAGTATTTGAATAATTTGTGAGGTACCCAAGCTTAAAATAGTTTCTTTAATAGTACCCTTAAAATAGTTTCTGATTTATTGTTATAACAATCTGGGAGCTGGAATTTATTGGTATTATGTTTTCAACATCTCTGGTACCACCATGTTATTACTCAAAGAATTAAGATTTCAGTCCTTCAGGGAGAATGAGTTGACATTTCCTTCTCTATAATTTATCTGTGAATGAGTATCAACCATTTATGAGGAGAAGGAATAAATTAGAAGTATTATATATTACCATTAATTGAAAAACAGAAAGATATATTGTTTCTTTTTTAAAGAGATTTTCTAGAAATACATTTGCTTTATATTTTGCTAAGTTGCTTTTTCAAAACAGGAAATTATGTCATAGAAGCAATTTTAGCTTGAGAATCTTTTCATAGGTAAACTAGAGAAGTTTATTAACACTTAGATACAGATGTATAGGAAAAGTAAGTATAAAAAGTAAAGCAGTTTAAATCTATCTTATTCACAATATTGGGGTGAAAGAAACTCAGAAAACATGTAATTCCAGATAGTGAACTATATAAACATTTTCAACTGAGTTGGTAGCAAAAGGTTTTAAATATAATCAAAAAATGAAGATTGTAAAGAAATTTACCTCTGGTCTCTTTTTCTGAACACAGATTTTATTTAAAAATTTCATGAAGAAAACATTTGGGTATATGTTATTAGGTCACTGTTTTTACATAATTTGTGACTACTACAGGTAGACTCTATTAAGAAAGATACATGCTAAAGACTATCTACAGGAAATAAAAAGTCAAGAACTTCAAAGAGGCTTCTACTTTATCAAGATAGTCACAGTCTTGGAACTACAGAGTTTTCAGAAAGATTTAAAGCTTACATTTTACTCTAATTGACATTGAGATTTTCCTCAAAATATTTCAAATGTTAAAAATATTTTAAAAATCCATAATATACTTTAACTATTTTAAAGGAGACTAAAAATAAGATGGACTGGAATGGGTGAATTTAACTCAGATGACCATTATATCTACTACTGTGGGCAGGAATCCCTTAAAAGAAATGGAGTAGCCATCATGGTCAATGAAAGAGTCTGAAATGCAGTACTTGGATGCAATCTCAAAAATGACAGAATGATCTCTGTTCATTTCCAAGGTAAACCATTCAATATCAGGGAATCTAAGTCTGTGCCCTGACCAGTAATGCTGAAGAAGCTGAAGTTGAATGGTTCTATGAAGACCTACAAGACCTTCTAGAACTAACATCCAAAAAAGATGTCCTTTTCATTATAGGGGACTGGAATACAAAAGTAGGAAGTCAAGAAACACCTGGAGAAACAGGTAAATTTGGCCTTCAAGTACAGAATGAAGCAGGGCAAAGGCTGATAGAATTTTTCCAAGAGAATGCATTGGTCATAGCAAACACCCTCTTCCAACAACACAACAGAAGACTGTACACATGGACATAACCAGATAGTCAACACCGAAATGAGACTGATTATATTTTTTGAAGCCAAAGATGGGGAAGCTCTACACAGTCAGCAAAAACAAGACTGGGAGCTGACTGTGGCTCAAATCATGAACTCCTTATTGCCAAATTCAGACTTAAATTGAAGAAAGTGGGGAAAACCACTAGACCATTCAGGTATGGTATAAATCAAATCCCTATGACTATACAGTGAAAGTGAGAAATAGATTTAAGGGACTAGATCTGATAGAATGCCTGATGAACTATGGATGGAGGTTCGTGACATTGTACAGGAGACAGGAACCAAGACAATCCTCAAGAAAAAGAAATACAAAAAAGCAAAATGGCTGTCTGAGGAGGCCTTACAATTAGCTGTGAAAAGAAGAGAAATGAAAAGCAAAGGAAAAAAAAAACAGATGGAAGGAACTTTCCTGGTAGTCTAGTGGTTAAGAATCTGCTTTTCAATGAAGGGGACACTGGTTCAGTACCTGGTGGGACAAATAAGATGCTAGATGTTTCAGGGAAACTAAGCCTGTGCACTGAAACTTCTGAGCCTGAAAACTTTAGAGCCCATGCCACAAGAGAAAGAAGCCCACACACTATAAGAAAGATCCCACGTGCCACAACTAAAACCTGACAGAGCCAAAAATAGTATTTGCTGGGAGCCATCAGGATGCCCCCTTGCTCTGATGACAAGGTCACGAGACTAAGAAAGAAATCGCAAAGCTGACTTTCTTTATCGGGGCATCCCGGGCTAGGCACCCCCTGGTATTTTTCTTGGGAGTTCTGTCCAATGCTCAGAACATTGGCTCATCTCAGTAGGTCAGTCCCAGTTGGAAAGAATTTGTCCTGAGATAATCCCCCCAGACCTTATCGACCAGAGGATCTGGGAAGGTGGATCACCTTCCCTGGGGGCTAAGGAGGAATGAAAGGGACATTTAAATAGATTACTACTCCTTACTGGGGAGTTTACCAAGAGTTCTCTGGGGGTCATGGCAAGGCCACCACCAGAAAGGGTCGTACTTGGGTCACCTTTCCACCTCCCCTCCCCTGACCACTCCACGGAGGAGGCTCTCTTCCTTGAAGAAACCAGGCTGGAATGGGATTTTGGAATGCTCAAAACTGTGGCCAGCATAGTTGGAGATACTGATTGCTTTAGGATAGAGTAGACATAGGAATTCATTACAGTAGTTAAGGTTAATAGGGTTTTATTGCTAAAGCAGTGCTTCTAGACTGTCTCTTAGTCCTCTTTCCTCTCTCTAAACTGTCTCTTTGTCCTCTTTCCTCATAAAAACCGAGTAGGTTACTAGAATAAAACAGTTTCAAGCTTTAGCCCTTCCCTCTAGCTTCTACATAGTTGCACCTGATAAGAGAAATGTAACCTTTCTACTTAAGTTGAGGTACTTATCATGATTGAATGAAGTATACTGAAGACATTCAAATGGTAAACATACTATTGTTAAATCTAATTACATAGAAATCTGACTTCTGCAAGGGGAATGTTTCATGATAGTTTGGGGAATGAACTCCATGATAAGGTTGCTATGGAAGGTAGAAAACAAAAAATTGTATAGAATGATAGGTGATGTAATGATGTAATGGGGATGTCTTTTGGCTATAAAACTGTAAACCAACAACAATAAAAGAGAGACTGCTCCATCACCACCAAAAAAAAAAAAAAAAAAGAAAGAAAAGAAAAGGAGAAAAGGAAAGATATGTTCCTTTGAATGCAGAATTCCAAAGAATAGCAAGAAGAGATAAGAAAGCCTTCCTCAGTGATCAATGCAAACAAATAGAGGAAAACAATAGAATGGGAAAGACTAGAGACCTCTTCAAGAACATTAGAGACACAAAGGGGAAATTTCATGCAAAGATGGGCTCAATAAAGGACATAAATGGTAGGGGTCTAACAGAAGCAGAAGATATTAAGAAGAGATGTCAAGAATACACAGAAGGACTGTACAAAAAAGATCTTCATAACCCAGATAATCACAATGGTGTGATCACTCACACTTACCTAGAGCCAGACATCCTGGAATGTGAAGTTAAGTGGGCCTTAGGAAGCATCACTATGAACAAAGCTAGTGAAGGTGATGGAACTCCAGTTGAGCTATTTCAAATCCTAAAAGATAATGCTGTCAAAGCGCTGTACTCAATATGCCAGCAAATTTGGAAAACTCAGCAGTGGCCACAGGACTGGAAAAAGTCAGTTTTCATTCCAATCCCAAAGAAAGGCAATGCCAAAGAATGCTCAAACTTCCACACAATTGCACTCATCTCACACATTAGTAAATAATGCTCAAAATTCTCCAAGCCAGGCTTCAGCAATATACGAACCATGAACTTCCAGATGTTCAAGCTGGTTTTAGAAAAGGCAGAGGAACCACAGATCAAATTGCCAACATCTGTTGATTTACTGAAAAAGGAAGAGAGTTCCAGAAAAACATCTATTTCTGCTTTATTGACTATGCCAAAGCCTTTGACTGTGTGGATCACTATAATCTGTGGAAAATTCTCAAGGAGATGGGAATACTAGACCACCTGACCTGCCTCTTGAGAAACCTGTATGCAGTTCAGGAAGCAACAGTTAGAACTGGACATGGAACAACTGATTGGTTCCAAATAGGAAATAAAGTACATCAAGGCTGTATATTGTCACTCTGCTTATTTAACTTATATCAGAGTACATCATGAGACACGCTGGGCTGGAAGAAGCACAAGCTGGAATCAAGATTTCCAGGAGAAATATCAATAACTTCCGATATGCAGATGACACCACCCTTATGGCAGAAAGTGAAGGAGAACTAAAGAGCCTCTTGATGAAAGTGGAAGAGGAGAGTGAAAAAGTTGGCTTAAAGCTCAACTTTCAGAAAACTAAGATCATGGCATCTGGTCCCATCACTTCATGGCAAATACATGGGGAAACAGTGGAAACAATGGCTGACTTTATTTTTCTGATCTCCAAGATCACTGCAGACAGTGATTGTAGCCATGAAATTAAAAGACACTTACTCGTTCGAAGGAAAGTTGTGACCAACCTAGACAGCATATTAAAAAGCAGAGACATTACTTTGCCAACAAACGTCCAGCTAGTTGTGCTAATGTTTTTCCAGTGGTCATGTATGGATGTGAGAGTTGGACTATAAAGGAAGCTGAGTGCCGAAGAATTGATGCTTTTGAATTGTGATGTTGGAGAAGACTCTTGAGAGTCCCTTGGACTGCAAGGAGATTCAACCAGTCCATCCTAAAAGAAATCAGTCCTGGGTGTTCATTGGAAGGACTGATGTTGAAGCTGAAACTCCAATACTTTGGACAACTGATGTGAAGAGCTGACTCATTTGAAAAGACCCTGAATGCTGGGAAAAATTGAGTGCCGGAGGAGAAGAGGACGACATAGGATGAAATGCTTGGATGGCATCTCTGACTCTATGGACTTGGGTTTGGGTGGACTCCGGGAGTTGGTGATGGACAGGGAGGCCTGGCGTGCTGTGATTCATGGGGTCACAAAGAGTCGGACAGGGCTGAATGATTGAACTGAACTGAACTGAAGTTCTGATTTTCAGTGCATACCATGTTCTTTTGAAAGATTGGATTAGTATGTGTTATATTTTCTCCCTTTCCATTTCTTGAAGCTTACTATTTTAAAAGCTTTTGCAGCTGGAGAATCTAATGATTAATCACCTTGTTTATGAGTAAGGTTTAACAAATGTTGGCTGGTAGTAATAACCCATTAGTTATTGATGATAAAAAGTCGAGAATTTATATACCAATGTCATGAATGCTCACTGAATTGAGAATGATACAGTTCTGAGATTCTTATAGCTATAGTTATTGTCGTGTCAAGTAATAAGGATCCCAGAATGAAAAATATGTCACTTAATTCCATAAGAAATATAAGTTGAAGCAACCAATTTTGTATGGCCTAAAACATCTGTCATTAATAGAGGCTATAGTAAGTTTTAACTAGCTATATTAGTTTTTTAGTTAAACAGAGGTTCTAGAGATTAATTAAAATGACAAAAAGAGACTTACATTGCCAGAAAAAGATATGTTAATTAGTGTGTAATGAAAAGCCTTTGTTTTTAAATGCCAAAATATTTGAGCCAAGATTAAGAGATTCTCGGCCAAGATTAGATTATTTTCCAGTCATAAAATGTGTCAAATTGTAACTCATGTTTATTAGTATAGCTTTCATTTTTTTATAAACCCGAATAAAATGTATGTAGAATTGGCAAGTAATTTTAAATGCTAAATATAACTCTATAAATTGTGATTTGGAATTTCATTTGGATCTTATTTCTTAAAGCCAAATAAACTCATACTTCATAGGTTTTGGAATTTATGAAATACTGGTTTAAAGTTGGACAGCTTTTTGATTCTCTTTGGAATAATCCAGATCTCAAAGTAATCTATGTGTGAGAAAAATGAACTATTTGAAACATTATGAAAGCTTTACGAGGTTTAATTTTCCAAGAGGAAGTAAGCAAATTTAACCTTGTATTTCTAGTTGGCTGGGCGATATTTAAGATAAATTTCCAACCTCATAAAGATGTATCACATTAAAAAGTCCAACTTTTTTGACAATTAGCTTTTTTAATAGAAATTCTGTCAATTCTATTTGTTTCAATGTTTTGAATGCTGATAAGGATAAAGAAAATCTACACTTGAGAGTAAAGTAAGTATTCTGAAATAAAACCCACATTTTATTACCATGGATACTCTAGAAATATATCATATATAATTTTATTGTTTCCTTTGGCTTATTTTGGCTCCTAGTTTGGTCTTCTATTTTTGCTTCCATAGGTGGAAGTTTAAGTATTGATTTGAGACCTTTGTTCTTTTTTAATTTAAACATTTAATGCTAGAAATTACCGTTAAGATATTGCTTTCACTTCATTTCATGAATATATGTTGTATTTTCTCTTTTTACTCAGTGCAAAATATTTTATAACTTCCTTTATACTTTCTCCATTGGCCCATAGCTTCTTAAAAGTGTTGCTTAAATTATGAACATTTGGTGAGTTTCCAGACAACTTTGCAATACTGATTTCTAGCTTAGTTCCATTGTGATCATAAAACAAACTTTGTATGACTTAGCTTTTAATATTGTTAATGTTTGTTTGTGTCCTAATATTTTCAGATGATCCACGGGCATGTGAAAAGACTATTTATTCTTCTGTTTTTATATGAAATGTGTCAGTGTGAATGAAGTCAAGTTGGTTTATAGTGCTGTTACTGAGGCAGGAGGTATATGCCCCCATGCCCAGCCCCCCAGGGTAAAGCAATTGGAAATTCATTCCCTATGGACTGAAACTTCAAGACAAGAATAGCAGGACAAATAAGGGAGGAGGCTGGGCCCTGGCCAGACCACATATTTCTCATTCCCAAAGTTAGGAGATCTCCTTAACCACAAGTGCTCAGAAAGCTCCTTGGAGGTCAAAGAAGGAGTAATGTCATGGAATGCTTTACCCATTAAATGAATCTTCGCTAAGAGATGTGTGCGTACACATGGAATGATCCTGAGATATACCAAATATGGACTGTAAACCAGGCAAATCAAAATGATTGACCAGAGAAGAACTGGAAGGAATGCCCCGTATAAGTGATTTAAATTGGCACGAGAGTGCAACTCAGGGACTGTCCCTCTGAATCTGCTCATGTGTTTATCCACATGTACTATTCTCTTTTTCCTCTTAATAGATACTTATAAATAAATAAATAATAAATACTTCACTACTTTCCATCTTTGTGGAAATTCTTTTCAGCAAAGCCGAAGGGCCAGGGCCCTTGCCACTGCTGACTAGTCTTAATGGCTAGAATCCTGTGCTCCTACCGCCACTACCTGGCCTCAATCTCTGCTGGGAACCCAAGCCCGGCTCCAAGTCATTGCAGACCAAGATATCTCTAGATCATTCTGATTTTCTCTATCTTTACTGATACTCTCTCTGTTGGTACTAACAGATTCAAAGAGAATTTGTGGAAATCTCCAATGGTAATTTTATCTTTCTCTTTTTAATTTTATCAATTGAAAATTATTTTATTTAGTTTTGGCTATGCTAGGTCTTTGTTGCTGTGTCAGGGTTTTCTTTAGCCAGGTAAGTGCAGGCTACTCTTTAGTAGCAGTGCATGGGCTTTTCACTGTGGTGGCTTCTCTTGTTGTGGAGCTCGCATGGGCTCTAGCGTGCGCGGGCTTCAGTAGGTGCTGCACGTAGGCTTAGTAGTTGTGGCTGGCTGGCTCCAGAGTGCAAGCTCAGTAGTTATGGCTCATGTGCTTAGTTGCCCCACAGCATATGGGATCTTCTTAGACCAGGGATTGAACCCCTGTCTTCTGCATTGCAAGGCAAGGTGGATTCTTAACCACTGGATCACCAGGGAAGCCCCTTCCTTTAATTTCTAACTTATTTGTGTTTTAGTCAAAGGGATATCTTTTTAAAAATATTTAACAGCTTTATTGAGGTTTACTTAACTTATAAAAGGAAATGTACATATTTATTGTGTACTATTTGATGAATTTAAAACTATATAAATGCCCATGATACCATCACACAATCAAGGTAGTAGACATATCTAGCACCCCCCAGAGTATCCTACGTCCTTTGTTTTTTCTTGTTGTTTGTTTTGGGGTAAGAACACAATATAAGAGTTATCCTCACAATAAATTTTGAATTGCACAATGCATTGTAACTATAGGCATGATATTATATAGCAGATATCTAGAAATTATTCATCTAGCATAACTGAAACTTCATATCCATGAATATCAACTCCCTTGTTCCTTCAACACTTTACACCTGGTAAGCAGTATTGTATTATATGTTCCTATGAGCTTGACTATTTTAGATTCCCAAGTAAGTGGAACCAATGGGTATATATTCAATACAATATTGAGGAGCTACTGCCCTCCCATATTCACCACAACATTATTCACAATAGTCAAGACACAAAAATAGCTCAAGAATCCACTAACAGATAAGTGACAAAGAAAATGGAATACTATTTAGCGCCCCCTATAAGAAGGAAACTCTGCCATTTGTGACAACATGGATGGAACTGGAGCCTTTAATCAGAAAAATAAACCAGTCATAGCCATTGTTTAACACAGCAAGTTCCTCAGACCTTCTGATAAACATCAAACAGTGAGATCCACTCTACTAAATTGACCTAAATAAGTGTAAAGCGTTTCTTGTAGGCAACACACTGTTGGCTATTTCTTTTTCATCTAACTTGACAATATCTGCTTTTTAATTGAAGCATTTAGACTACTTGTATTTATGTAATTACTACTTTAGTGATAGAACTGGTGTATAATTACCATCTTGCTTTTTATTTTCTACTGTTCCATCAGTTTATCTCTTTTGCTCTTCCTTTATTGCTCTTTTTTGGACTGGTTTGATAATTTTTTTATGATATTATTTTATCTACTTTATTGACTTATTTGCCCTACCTCTTTTTTTAAGTGAGCTTCCCTCATAGCTCAGTTGGTATGGTTGGTCTAGAGTTTGCCACTACTTCTTAATTAACTATAATTTACCTTCAAATATAGTTTATTCCACTTCCTTCATTTCACCTTTTATCCCATCATGGTCGTACATTTTACTTCTCCATATTATAAAAATCCCCAAATATATTGTAACTACTTTTGCATTTGGACAGTTTTTATATTTTTAAAGTGATTAAGTATGAGGAGAAAACTCTTTGTATTTACTTTCAACTTTATTATTTCTAGGACTTTGCCTTTCTTTGTACGAATTTACATTTCCATCTGGCTTCATACTCCTGATGAATTAAGACATTCCTTTAACATTTATTATAGGGTAGGGCTGTTGGCAATGAATTCATCCTATTTTGTTGGTCAGAGAAATATTTTTAAGTTTATCTAAATTTTTAAAAGATTTTGTTTCTTTTTGCTGAGTATACAATTCTAGGAGCCGTTTTCTCTATTAATATTTTAAAAATGTCATCCCATTATCTTTTGGTTTGTGTAGTCTTCGATGAGAAGTCTGCTATAAATTTTTATCTCTATTTCTCTTCGTAATGTTGGTTGTCTCTAAGTATTACTTCTATTGCTGTTGTTCACTTGCTAAGCCATGTCCAACTCTTTGCGACACAATGGACTGCAATATGCCAGGCTTCCCTGTCCTTCACTATCTCCCAGAGATAACTCAGACTCAAACACACAGAGTGGATGATGCCATCCAGTCATCTCATCTTCTGTTGCCCTCTTCTCCTCCTGCCCTCAGTCCTTCTCAGCATCAAGGTCTTTTCCAATGAGTCGGCTCTTTGCATCAGGTGGCCAAGGTGATGGAGCTTCAGCTTCAGCATCAGTCTTTCCAATGAATATTCAGAGTTGATTTCCTTTAGGACTGAGTGGTTTGACTTCTTTGCTGTCCAAGGGACTCTCAAGAGTCTTCTACAGCACCACAGTTCGAAAGTATCAATTCTTTGGTTCTCAGCCTTCTTTATGGTCTAACTCTCACATCTGTACATGACTGTCAAAACCATAGCTTTGACTAGATGGACCTTTGTCAGAAAAGTAATGCCTCTGCTTTTAAATATACAGACTAGGTCTCTCATAGCTTTTCTTCCAAAGAGCAAGTGTCTTAATTTCATGGCTGCAATCACACTCCAAGGTGATTCTGGAGCCCAGGAAAGTAAAATCTGTCACTGTTTCCATTTTTTTCCCATCTATTTGCCATGAAGTGATGGGACCCAATGCCATGATTTTAGTTTTTTGTATGTTGAGTTTTAAGCCAACGTTTTCACTTTCCTTTTTCACCTTCATCAAAAGGCTCTTTAGTTCTATGCAGTTTTAAATTTCTTTGGGGATATAAATTTTTTGTATATTAGTTCACTTAATATTGTCCTCCATCTCTTGGCTATTCTAGCTGCTTTCTCTTTTCTTTCAATTTTAGCTTGGATAACTTCCATCGACCTGTCTTCAAGTTCGCTGGTAGCTATGTCCTGTATGTTGATAAACATGTCAAAGTAATTTTTCACTTCTGATATTGTGTTTTTAAAATTTATGATATTTCTGACTTTTTTTTACACTTCAATAACACTGCTTAAAATTCTTATTTTTTATTGTATATAGTTTATTTTCTCTAAGTGCTAGAATATGATGTATAGAAGAACAGTTGAGACTGAAGTAAAAATTATTTCCTCTCAGAAATCAGCCCATCTCTTCTGGCAGGTTGTTAATATGGAGAGTTCTCCAAATCTTCTCAGCACTTGAGCTGGGTTTGGATTTAATTGTTGCTGTGCATGTGGTAAGTCACTTCAGTCATGTCCGACTCTATGCAACCCTTTGGGCTGTAGCCTGCCAGGCTCCTCTGTCCATGGGGTTTTCCAGGCAAGAATACTGGCATGGGTTGCCATGCCCTCCTCCAGGGATCTTCCTGACCCAGGGATTGAACTCATGTCTCTTATGTCACCTGCATTGGCAGGCAGGTTCTTTACCACTAGTGCCCCCTGGGAAGCCTTTAACCTTTATTGAATTACAGGCTTTATATTGTTAAAATATTTTATTTATTTTTAAAATTAACTTATTTATATTAATTGTTAATATAGTTATTAACAATATTGTGATGGTTTTTGCAATATGAATTGGCCACAGGTATACATGTGTCCCTTTCCCATTCTGAAACCCCTCCTAACTCCCTCCCCACCCAATCCCTTGGGGTTGTCCCAGAGCACCAGCTTTGTGTGCTGTGCTTCATGCATCGAACTGGTACTGGTCATCTGTTTTATATATGGCAATGTATATGGTTCAATGCTATTCTCTCAAGTCAGCCCACCGTCTCTTTCTCCCACTGAGTCCACAAGTCTGTTCTTTACATCTGTGTCTCCTTTTCTGCCCTGCATGTAGGATCATCAGGACTATCTTTCTAAATTTCATATGGAGAAGGTGTGGAGAAAAGGGAATCTTCTTACACTTTTGGTGGGAAAACAAACTGGTATAGTCACTGTGGAGAACAGTGTAGAGAGAGATTCCTTAAAAAACTGGGAATAGAACTGCCAGATGATCCAGCAATCCCACTGCTGGGCATACACTCTGAGGAAACCAGAACTGAAAGAGACACATGTACCCCGATGTTCAATGCAGCACTATTCACAACAGCTAGGACATGGAAACAAGCTAGATGTCCATCGGCAGATGATGGATAAGGGAAATATGATACATATACACAATGGAATATTACTCAGCTATAAAAAGGAACACATTTGAGTTTTAATGGGGTGTATGAACCTGGAGCCTATTAAACAGAGTGAAGTAAGTCAGAAAGATAAAGACAAATACTGTATATTAACACATTATAGGCTTTAAATTTCTATAGCAGTAGGTATGGACCTAACAGAAGCAGAAGAGATTAAGAAGAGGTAGCAAAAATACACAGAAGAACTATACAAAAAGGATCTTCATGACCTGGATAACCACGATGGTGTGATCACTCACCTAGAGCCAGACATTCTGGAATGCGAAATCAAGTAGGCCTTCGGAAGCATCACTATGAGCAAAGTTAGTAGAGGTGATGGAATTTCAGTTGAGCTATTGCAAATCCTAAAAGATGCTGCTGTGAAAGTGCTATACTCAATATGCCAGCAAATATGGAAAACTCAGCAGCAGCCACAGGACTGGAAAAGGTCAGTTTTAATTTTAATCCCAAAGAAAAGCAATACCAAAAAATGTTCAAACTACAGCACAATTTACACATTTCACATGCTAGCAAAGTAATGCTCAAAATTCTCCAAGCCAGCCTTCAACAGTACATGAACCATGAACTTCCAGATGTTCAAGCTGGCTTTAGAAAAGGCAGAGGAACCAGAGATCAAATTGCCAACATTTGCTGGATCACCAATAAAGCAAGAGAGTTCCAGAAAAAATCTACTTCTGCTTTATTGACTATATTAAAGCCTTGGACTGTGTGGATCACAACAAACTGTGGGAAATTCTTAGAGATGGGAATACCAGACCACCTTATCTGCCTACTGAGAAATCTGTATGCAGGTCAAGAAGCAACAGTTAGAGCCAGACATGGAACAACAGACTGGTTCCAAATTGGGAAAGGAGTACGTCAAGGCTGTATATTGTCACCCTGCTTATTTAACTTATATGCAGAATACATCATGTGAAATGCCAGGTTGGATGAAATACAAGCTAGAATCAAGATTTCCAGGAGAAATATCAATAACCTCAGATTTGCAGATGACACCACCTTTATGGCATGAAGTAAAGAGGAACTAAAGAGCCTCCTGATGAAAGTGAAAGAGGAGAGTGAAAAAGTTGGCTTAAAACTCAACATTCAGAAAACTAAGATCATGGCATCTGGTCCCCTCACTTCATGGCAAAAAGATAGGGAAACAATGGAAACAGTGAGTGACTTTATTTTCTTGGGCTGCAAAATCACTGCAGATGGTGACTTCAGCCATGGAATTAAAAGACACTAGTTCCTTGGAAGAAAAGCTATGACCAAACTAGTCAGCAAAGCTATGGTTTTTCCAGTAGTCTTGTATGGATGTGAGATTTGGACTATAAAGAAAACTGAGCACTGAAGAATTGATGTTTTTGAATTTTAGTGTTGGAGAAGACTCTTGAGAGTCCCTTCGACTGCAAGGAGATCAAACCAGTCAATCAGTTCTGAATATTTGTTGGAAGGACTGATGCTGGAGCTGAAACTCCAATCCTTTGGCCACCTGATGCGAAGAACTGTTTCATTGGAAAAGACCCTGATGCTGGGAAAGATTGAAGGCGGGAGGAGAAGGGAATGCCAGGATAAGGTGGTTGGATGGCATCACCAACTTGATGGACATGAGTTTGAGCAAGCTCTGGGAGCTGGTGATGGACAGGGAAGCCTGGCGTGCTGCAGTCCATGGGGTTGCAGAGTCGGACATGCTGAGCCACGGAACTGACCTATACGAGCAGAGTTGCCTGCAGTGCTGAAGGGTTTTTCTCAGTATTCTTTTTCTGCTTTCCCTTTTCAGCAGTCCTCCATGCCTATACTACAGAGTGATCTCTCTCCATTCTTTTACCCGTGCCCGGATTGCTATTGATTGCTGCTCATGTTAGGGGAAGAGGGTGCTCTATTATTTTGGTCTGCTTTCCTTGTGGCTTGGATGGTAACGAATCTGCCTGCAATACAGGAGTCCCGGCTTCAATCCTTGGGTTGAGAAGATCCCTTGGAGAAGGGAATGGCTACCCCCTCCAGTATTCTTGCCTGAAGAATTTCATGGATAGAGGAACCTGGCAGGCTACAGTCCATGGAGTCACAAAGAGCAGGACGTGACTGAGCAACTAAGCATGCTTGTGAGCCTCATTTTTAGGTAGGGTCTCTGCTTGTGGGCCTTGGAGGTGCAGTTTTCATAGACCAGGTTTTCTAACTCCTCCCAACCAAACCCTGCCTTATATATTTCAAACTGCTTGGATAGGAGAGTGTTTTCTGCTTATTCCCCACTGGTAGCAGAGCTCTATTTTGTAAAGTGTAGGATATTAAGTCCAAGAGGTTTATCTGCTCCTCTTTCACGAGCAGGAGGATTCTCCTCCTTCCCTTTCCTCACTCCTCAGAAACAGTGGATGTGTCGATGTTCTATAGATAGGAGGACTTCTTCACCACTCCCCAGAAGCAGCCGGGTTACCCCTCTCCCCCCTCCCCGGCTCCCCCACAACAGGATTTTTGCCGGGATCCTAAGTGAGGTAGCACCTGCTGCCTCTATGCAGCAACTTAATGTTTTTACATTTTATAAGAGAAGGACCTGAGAAAATACAGGTTTGTATCTGTTCCCCAAGGGCAGCCCTGCATCCTGAGGTTACTGAGGGAAGCTCTCTCCAGTTTTCTGCCTTGATCTTCAATTTTCATGGAATTGGCTCATTGGAAAATGTTTGTGCATGAGTGTAAAATATCTTTGTTTCTAGGGATTTCAGTTTTTCCAAATTTATATGCTAGTCCCTTCTCAGCCTTTAAGAGTTTGTTGAAGTTTAGTGTAATTTATTCCAACTCACTTCTAAGGTGATATCTCATCTTCTCATGCCTTGCCAAAGGTGAAAATTTGTGTGTACTGTTTCTCCTCAGAGGGCTTGTCACTCATTGGAATTCAGAGTTTTCATCTGCCTTGCAAACTCAGCTCTCCTACAGAAATGATTTTGTAGATTATTTGATTTTTTTTCTTGTTGTTAGGATGATAGCAGCATTCTTTTCTGGTTTTCTGAATCCTAAGGAGACTTAGAACCTCCCTGAATTTCTATAGTTATTTTAAAGCAGCCAGTTAGTGGAAGAGATGAATTAACTTAACTAATCTTAACAGAAAAACAATAAAATATATTGATAGTACAGTAAATTTGAGACTTAACGAATATCAAGCATATCTTTAAAATAATTGGAATATTGAAATATGGTCAATAAAATGATAGAGTTGTACATAAGAAAGCTAGATATTGGTATCTAAAATTATTTTACCAATTATTTTACCAATATTTTACCAATATTTTACCATCTAAAATTGTATGCATTTAATGAATTATGTGGCACTTCCTGTATTTCTATGGTTATAGTCATAACAAAAATATTACTTTTACTTTATGTTGATCAGGTAAGTTTCTTGGGGGAAATAGAAGGTAAATTTTAACTTGAAGTGTATGTGACTTGAATTAGCTAAGAAAGAGTGATGGGCAAAATCCAGGCAAGAAAAATAGTAAGTTCAAAGGCATGAGAATAGAAAATGAGAAGTGAGATTATGGCATATTAAAAAACTATAAAGATACTAGCATTGTTTTGTTTATCTGTATCAAAATTTGGCAAACACAACCATGAGCCACATCCAACCTGCAGCCTGCTTTTGTATGACCAGTGAGGTAAGAATGATTTTTAAATTGTTAAAAGATTGCAAAAAAAAAACAACAACCAAGAAACCAAGTTGCAGGAAGAAAAGGATAGGAAGAGATAAAAGAGGCTGAAAAGGAGGAGGTGACTGAGACTATATGTGGCTTGCAAAGACTAAAATATTTGCTATCTGAACTTTCACAAAAGAAGTTTTCTAACCCCTGATCTGTATAATTTTCTTATTTTTTGCTCTTCTATTACAGAGAAATAGAAATCCCCTTCAAATTTTCAAAATCTGTGCCAAATATAATTGCTATATTATCAAATTCCTCTTTAATTTGCTTTCAATTGATTTATAGAATTAAACTGCTTATGACTATAACTTGAACTCATATTTTTACACAATCTACATTTTTATGGTTATAATTCTTTAAATGTGATTTTATAATTTAATAGATCACATATTTCCATATAGTTTTTACATTGCCCTTTCTTTTGTTTATTGGTGAGCCAGGTACAACCATAATTTCATTTGTCAAATTGTGGTAAATCCATGATGTACTAAAGGGGCTTGACAGGACCTGTAGGAAAAGACAGGACCATGAGATGATTGTAATGTACAACAAATTGGTGAAACAATAGATTGACACTGGATTTTCCCCATGAAGATAATTTTGAGTTTCTGATTTCTTCCATGTCTTCCTTTTTTTTTCTATTCTTATTTACCATGTTCTATCAGATGGTCGAGACAACCACATCAATTAGACAGGACCAATTATCTAAGCCTTTTTTCTTCTTTCTCTCTCTTTCTGTTTGATAGTGGTAATGCCTCTTTACACACTCCAGAAGATGTGTGGTTACAGGAGAAAAACTAAATCTGATATTCTGATTTTTCTTCTAGTGCTGATTTTTAAAAATTAGGTTAAAACAAAGAGACTGTCATTTGGATGATAACTGTGGGATTTGATTAAAGAATTTCATACTTGTCTCTATCTTAATGAACACCTAATAACAGTAATTAAAAGTATATTATGCTTTCATACATATTGCTTAAAACTTCACTTTTATGTAGTCAGATCTTCAATAGAAATGTGTTCTTAACTGATAAAATGTATCTTACAGTGTGCTTTCAACTGTTTCAGCTGCATCTTCAAATACACCATAGAAATAACTTCTTCATGGGGAACTTCAGTTTGTTATATGAATTTGTTCAGTGATTGGCATGCAGAGGGTGGAAAGACCAGGAACATTTCTTTCTGACCTCTGTTGCTCTCAGCAAACATATACCAAAGCATACCAGGAAAATATCTGTTCTTTGTTTCAGGTATTTTATAAAGCAGCTATCAGTCCTGAAAGCCAAATCTGATAATTTTCAATTCCCGATGTGAAGATAAAAGGATAATATAAAATTCAAAGTAAGATTAAGGAAGAAAGAAACATGAATTCAGTTTTATTGGTCTTATTAGGGTATTTAACGAAAGAATTTCATAACATGCTTTTTGCCAGTTCAGTGCTGACTCTGTGGCTTTGATGATTCCTGGTACCCCCATAAGCCTAATGGACTTCATGGTAAGGAAAACCGACTCTTGTTGTTAAGGTAAAATGTCAAGATAAACTTGGTAGGTGTTTTTCTAAGTCAGAGATTTTGACCTTGGATTAAAAACACAGGAGAGGAAAAATAATCACATATTTTGACATTCAACTTTCAGATGTGAAAACCTCAAAATTATTTTAACATCAACCTGTTAACTAATGGCATGGTCTCAAATATTTGGTCTCAAAATTTTCTAAATCCTTCAGGCTTAGAAAATTACTGACATTTTCTTCTTAGCCTTGGGCTCAGCAGTAAAACTGCACATTTTCAGCCTTCATCATTTTCAGTTGAGAGGTTTATTCATTTATTTTTAACTTGGATAAAGAAGCATTAGTCTAAAATAGTACTGTATAATTCTACAGATCATTTCTAAGAAATAATTGGTTGACATGCTATTGTCTAAATTGCATCTTTCTGAAATTTATACAGTGAAGTCCTGACCCCTCATGTGACTTATCTGGAGATAGAGTCTTGTGCAGATAATTAAAGTTAAATGAGTTAATAAAAAGGATGGGGCCCTAATTTGATCAGACTGTGGCCTTCTAAGAAGAAGAAGATCTCTGTGTGTGTGTGTGTGTCTCTTGCATGTGAGAACACAATAAGGCAGCCATCTGAAAACTAGGAAGAGAGCTGTTATCGGAAACTGAATCTTGCTGGACCTTGAGCTTGGACTTGCCAGGCTCACGAGCTGTGAGAAAGCAAATATCAGTTGTTTAAGCCACTCAGTCTATGGTATTTTGTTATGGCAGCCTAAGCTAATTAATTTGCATTTGGTTGCTCTCTTAATTTTTTCCAGGATATATGAAAATAAATACTTGAAATACTTTAAAAGCCTGTACCCAAGCAAAAAAAAAAAAAATCCAGCAAACAAAATCATGGCCTAGGGATGTTGATGAATTGATTCTGTAGCTAAATCACCTTTCAGAAACTATTCATAGCATAAAATGCAACTGCCTTGTATAGTTAAGGATGAGATAGCATGGCTTTCCTCCTTCCAACAGATCAGAACTTCTTAGAAACATATTTTCCTATTCAAAGGTGAAGATTCTCTTTCAACTTGTGCACTGCAGATATTTAGCTGAATAAAGACTCAATATTATGTCCAGTAAGTCAAAGATTTGTTTGTTGTTGTTTTTTAGTTGCCAAGATGCTTCTGACTCTTTTACAACCCTATGGGCTATAGCCGAGCAAGCTCCTCTGTATGTTAGGATATAACCTCACAACTATCTGAAATTTTCTTTCATCTTTCTCACTGCCTTTCACTCAATACCTTTCTTTGCTTCAAACAGTTTCCAGTGGTTTATCTGATCTTTGTTATATTTATATGATTTGACTTTATAATAATAAGTTCAATTGATAGTTTGCTTTCTTTTTTGACTCTGAAAAGCCTTACCAAATTACCTGTGAAATAATAGTTACTCTTTAGCCTCAAATTTGTTTATGTGAAGGGAAGAGAATGTTATAAGAGATGGAGTTTAAGGGCATGAAAAGAAAACAGCATGCTGTTGCTTTAGGCATATCAAACCTTCCTTTAACTCGATCCAAGTTTGTAAGGATATCTGCAAATGGTCAAACAACTTTTAATTTCTAATTATGAATTATGGTATTAGTGAAGATGGAATATGGTTCATGTTTAAAATATATGATAGAAACTACCAAATGAAACTTCTTTGTGTAAATGAACATATGGAAGTTTCAGATTACAGCACAGTCAACTTGGAGAAAAGAAATTTGATACTGTTTAATTACTTTATATCCTGGACAGTGACAGGAAGGATGTCTCCCATGCACATTTTTATCACTCATGATCATGTTCTATATGCCAGAGTGGTGCGATGGTGGGAGTGGAGTGATCTGCTTCTTCTTTTGTTTGTTTGTTCAGTTTAATTTCAATGAACTTTGACTGCACTTAAATGCTTTGACTACCAAGAGGAGCCTGGTGGTGGAAATACCAAATACTCTTAAGAAAACTACAAATACAAACACCTTTGCCTTCAAACACCGAGAGGATAGAGGAGTTGTCTTCTGAGAACAGCACTGGCAGAACATACTCTATCTCCTGTGTTCTGGAGTTCTGGACTCCTACCTAGATGGGAGACATACTTAAATGCTTATATATCTGTAATGCGTACACTATGGTTTGCCTGGTGGCTCAGATGGCAAAGAATCTGCCTGCAATTCAGGAGACCTGGGTTCTGTCCCTGGGTTGGGGAGATCCCCTGGAGAAGGGAAAGACAGCACACTCCAGTATTCTTGCCTGGAGAATTCCATGGACAGAGGAGCCTGTTAGACTGTAGTCTGTGGAGTTGCAAAGAGATGGACACGACTGAGTGACTAACACAGTGGTGCACTAGAGTTTTTTATGCCTCTGTTTCATTACATTATTGGATTTTTTTCCCCTCTGTGTTGAGTCCTGGGGTTGAATCATGAACCTGTAAGGGATGTGGGAGGGAAATTCTGGCAGAAAAGGGTAAGGAAATAAGAGTCCACTGATTTAGTGGACTGAGGGGAAGGAGGGATAGGGGGAGGAGGGGTATAGGTTTAGCAAGATTAGGTGGCAGAGTTCTTTTGCCATGTTCCTCTCCCAGTCCCAAGCTTCTCACCCTCAAGATCCATTTTCAGGGTTGGGTAGGGGCTTGCAGGAACATCAAGACAGATATATAAGGTCTCCAAGCCAGGCTTCAGCAATACATGAACTGTGAACTTCCAGATATTAAAGCTGGCTTTAGAAAAGGCAGAGGAAAAAGCAAGAGAGTTCCAGAAAAACCTCTGTTTCTGCTTTCTTGACAATGCCAAAGCCTTTGACTGTGTGGATCACTATAAACTGTGGAAAATTCTGAAAGAGATGGGAATACCAGACCATCTGACCTGTCTCTTGAGATACCTGTATGCAGGTCAGGAAGCAACAGTTAGAACTGGACATGGAACAATGGACTGGTTCCAAATTGGAAAAGGAGTACATCAAGGCTGTATATTGTCACCCTGCTTATTTAACTTATATGCAGAGGATATCATGAGACACGCTGGACTGGAGGAAGCACAAGCTGGAGTCAAGATTGATGGGAGAAATATCAATAACCTCAGATATGCAGAGGACACCACCCTTATGGCAGCAAGTGAAGAGGAATTAAAAAGGCTCTTGATGAAAGTGAAAGAAGAGAGTGAAAAAGCTGGCTTAAAGTTCAACATTCAGAAAACTAAGATCATGGCATCTGGTCCCATCACTTCATGGCAAATAGATGGGGAAACAGTGGAAACAGTGTCAGACTTTATTTTTTGGGGGGGGTTCCAAAATCACTGCAGATGATGATTACAGCCATGAAATTAAAAGACACTTATTCTTTGGCAGGAAAGTTATGATCAACCTAGACAGTATATTACAAAGCAGGGACATTACTTTGCCAACAAAGGTTGGTCTAGTCAAGGCTATGTTGTTTCCAGTGGTCATGTATGGAAGTGACAGTTGGACTGTGAAGAAAGCTGAGCACCAAAAAATAGATGCTTTTGAACTGTGGTATTGGGGAAGACTCTTGAGAGTCCTTTGGTCTGTAAGAAGATCCAACTAGTCCATCCTAAAGGAGATCAGTCCTGGGTGTTCATTGGAAGAATTGATGTTGAAGCTGAAACTCCAAGACTTTGTCCACCTCATGCGAAGAGTTGACTCATTGGAAAAGACCTTAATGCTGGGAAGGATCAGGGGCAGGAGGAGAAGGGGATGACAGAGGATGAGATGGCTGGATGGCATCACCGACTCGATGAACATGGGTTTGGGTGGACTTTGGGAGTTGGTGATGGACAGGGAGGCCTGGCGTGCTGCGATTCATGGGGTTGCAAAGAGTCGGACACGACTGAGCAACTGAATTGAACTGAACTGAAGAAGACCAGACGGAGTGAATTTCTTTCTCTAAAAAGACTAGGAAAAGCAGCAGTTTCAAAAGAGAACTCCTAAAACCAAATCACAGTCACCCACACAGGGAGCAGACCAGAGGAGCCTCACTCCACAGGAGACCAGGCAGGAGTCCCAGGTCTCTTTCTGCTGCACTGACGCCCACCCCAGACCTTTGTGAGGATGGTACACATACCCTCTCCGAGCCAGATGTCTTCTGGACAGAGAAGGATGAGGTGCCTAAACTCTCAAACACTTAATCATTTCCCTAAAACACTAAGCCATTCAAAGATCCATTTAAATGAGGCCAAATACAGAGCTAAACTTCAAATAGTCCAAGTACTTGAACTAAAGGAGACTGAGATTTTGTTAATGAACAGTGACAAGGTTTCTTGTTATTGAGAGGGGTCAGGAAGATTATGTTAGCTCTAGAAATTAAGGCAATCCATTTATTTGCCTATCTGAATACAACTTGAATAAAATCACAATTCTGATATACAACTGGAAATTAATAAAATTGTGAATACTGTATGGTGGGCATAGGCCCCTTTTCTGGGTCATATTTCACTTATCTTTGTTAAACACATGCTTGCCCTAGCTTTGTGCATATATTTGTCTTTGAAGCTTTATGAGGTAAACAAATGTTTGCAATGACTCAATACATTTTTCATATTTTCTTAACTCCCAATTTTAATGTACTTATACATTTGAGGTGATTTTGGAAAATTTATTTTGCCAGATGTTAAGGAATAATGTGGTAGAGAGGACACTGGACAATGAGACAATGAAGGTATGTGTGTTTGTCTTTGTCACTTATAGCTGTGAGCACCAAGGCAAGTGCACTAAGCTCTCTGATTATCACTGCTTTATCTACACTACAGAAGCAACTGTCTTGCATAGTCCATTTGTGAGGTGATTGTAAGAGTAAGTTGTATAATGATTGTGAATGTATTCTGAAAATTGAAATTAACTTTATCAAGGAAATACAAAAGTATTATTTAATGAAAAACTTTTTGACTCTAATTTAGCTATCCAGTATTTTAAAACTTTTTATTTTGAAATAATCTCAGATTTATATAAATGTTGCAAACATAGTACAAAGAACTCTTAGAAGCTTCCTATTCAAATCTGCCAATTTTTAATATTTTGCCATATCTGCTTTGTTCTCTTTCTATATATACATCTGTATATTATTCCTGTATATAGTTTTCTGAAAAAAAATATTCTAAACAAGCTGGAATTACATTTTATTATGCTACTTTGCCTTTTAAAACTTTAAAGTTCATGTCTTGAGTCTAGGAATATTTTCTTATATGACCATAATATAGACAACAAAATCAGAAAATTTAGCATCAACACATTAGTTTAATCTATAGTCCATATTCCAATTTCATATTCCATCTTTGACAGCAGTATTTCCCAGTCTGGAATCCACCTTGTGTCTTCAGCTTTGAATCCACTTCATGTCTCTTTAGCTTTATTTAGCTAATAAACAGGTTCTCAGCCTTTTGGGGGGAAGTCTTTCATAAGAATTAGGCCAATTATGTTGTGGCATTTTTCTGTTTGGATTTGTCTTGAGTGTACTCATCATTAGATTTAGGTTACGGGTTTTTGGCTGGAATGTCACAGAAGTGATGACATGTCCTGCTCAGGGACATGTATCCTAAAGCACATGAATGAATATTTGCTCCTTATAAGAGATGCTAGTTTGAACCATGTGGCCAAAGTGTTTCCATTTTATCCATCGTATGATTTTTCATTTTGTAATTAAGTGATTTATGGAGAGATGTTTTGAGACTATGTAACTATCTTCTTCATAGAATTCATTTCTCTCCTCCATTGAGTTTGGCATTCATTGCTGGTTTTTGCCTGAACCGATATTTATTCTGATGGTTTCAAAATGGTGATTTTTAAATATAATTATTCCTTCTATATTTATTCATTAACATTTTATAGAAGAAAAAGCTTTTCCTTCTCTTTTATCTATTTATCTACCTATACATTTATTGTCAACATGGATTCATGATTTTTATTTTATTCAATGAGTTAAAATTCATTACTGTCCTTATTTGTTGATGCTCAGATGTCTACCTATTTGATATTTTAATAACTTAAGAGATTAGGATGTTTTTTCATTAGCTGTACAAATTTACATTATTTTTTTCCATCAATCTGGAGGCCTCAAAAAGTATATTCCTATCTATACATTTGTGTCATATTAAGTATTTTATGAAAATTAGTACATAAAAATTCTTTTCTCTTTCCATGTTCTAAACCAATTGAAACAGACACGTCATGTTTAGAGAGAATGAAACAATAGTGTTCTCCTTTAAAACTGTTGGGGAACTTAATAAATTTGTTAGCTCAGAAGGCTTTCTCAAATTTCATCCCTTATAACAGTTACCTAGTCATTGGTTAGTTGGGCAATGAGAAGCATTCCTTATGAGGGCCTGTCTCTTTAAATTTAAGGTATAGAAGAGTAGATGAATGTTTGATTTTAGTTAGCAGGCAGATACCAAAGAGGGAGAAGAATTAAATGGGATCTGAGCATGTGCAGTTCCTTCTACCAAATTTACCATGAGATCAACTCCTTTTTGCTATGTGGAAGAGTATGTAAGGCTGTAGTAGGAGAGGATAAGAATGTTACTCTATAAGAGGTCTCCCTACAAGAAAGCCTCTGATTAGGGAAGAAGTGTTTTCCTGAATGCTTGAATAAATCACTGTACTTCTCTGAGCCTCAATATTATCATCTGTAAAAAAATGAATTCTGTTATCCTATTTATTATTTGAAAAGTCCTATTATAAAAGACAAAGTGAAAGTTGCGCAGTCATGTCCAACTCTTTAAGATTCCATGAACTGTAACCTGCCAGGCTCCTCTGTCCACTGAATTCTCCAGACCAGAATACTGGAGTGGGTAGCTGTTCCTTTCTCCAAGGGATCTTCCCAACCCAGGGATTGAATCCATGTCTCCTGCATTGCAGGAGGATTCTCTACCAACTCTACCAACTGAGTGAGTCACCAGGGAAGCCCAAGAATCCTGGAGTGGGTACCCTATTCCTTCTCCAGCAGTCTTCCCCACCTAGGAATCGCATCAGGGTCTACCTGCATTAAAGGCAGATTCTTTACCAGCTGAGCTACTAGGGAAGCCCATAAAAGACAAACCCCTTTGTGGACTTAAAGAAGAAGAGGGCTAAGACCTTGTTTTAACTCCAGCACTGAAAGCCTGGGCAAAACAGCATGACTCATTTATGGGGAGTCTTAAAGGCAGAGTAAAGGGAGGTGGCAGGAAAACCAGGAGCATGCAGTATTGCAAAAGTTAAAGGAAAAGTCTTTTCAAAGAGAATGGTGAACTGTTTTGGCCTTTACTGCTGAAGACTCAAATACAGTGAAAATGGAAAGGTAGCTTTTGTGTTTAACAATATGGCGTACATTGATTGCTGTAGTGAACGTCTGATATGAAGAAGTCTTTGGGAATAGAATTCAGACTACAGAAAAGTAGGAAAGAAGTGAGGAAAGGGAAGTCGTGAACATAAACCCACATTCCTGGGAAATTTTGCTCTGCAGGGAAACAAGAGAGTAGTCAAATGGGAACTGTGGGAAGGTTGTAAAGACGAGAGAAATTTGAGACTATTTATAATACTGATGGAAAAATGAGGCAAGTGGAGAATACAAAGAGCATTGAAGGACGGACTCTAGCACACAGGTTAGGGTTTTGATAAGAGAAGGGGCATCGTCCTTCTTTTTATCAGTAGGCCAAGATAGAAGCAGGTTTATAGATTCCCTGTGGGGAGCTGCAGACCCTATCTCATGGTTTGTACTTCCTTTGCTATGTCGGAGGCATGATAACTTGCTGAAAATTAAATGGGAGACTTTAGGCAGATTATGGGGGCACTTGGAGCTTTCATTAGAATAGAAGAAATTAGAAATGGTTGTAAATAATTAGCTGACTAGAAAAATAACTTGGCAGACCAAGACAGAGTGCCAGTTAAGGCTGTTGATGCATGCTTCATGTACAATTCTGTCTTCCTTACTAGAATATTAAGGTTTGGGAAGTTAAAAGGTATGGTTTTCTAGACTTGTCTTACTCAGATACCAAATAAACATTTTATAATTAGCAATATTCTCCTTAGTTAATAAAGTATAACATTTTAGTTATCAAGATTTCTGGTAAGCTTTTCCAGTCTTAAATTTTAAACTATTGGAACTATGTTTTGTTTTACATTTTGTAGTCAGTTCAGTTCAGTTCAGTCGCTCAGTCATGCCCGACTCTTTGCAGCCCCATGGACTGCAGCATGCCAGGCTTCCCTGTCCATCACCAACTCCCGGAGCTTACTCAAATTCATGTCCGTCGAGTCGGTGATGCCATCCAACCATCTTGTCCTCTGATGTCCCCTTCTCCTCCTGCCTTCAATCTTTCCCAGCATCAGGGTCTTTTGTAATGAGTCGGCTCTTTGCATCACGTGGCCAAGTCTTGGAGTTTCAGCTTCAGCATTAATCCTTCCAATGAATAGTCAGGGTTGATTCCCTTTAGGAGTGACTGGTTTGATTTCCTTGCAGCCCAAGGGACTCTCAAGTCTTCTCCAACACCACCTTTTGTAGTAAAATGATTTAAATACTAACAGCAAACTCTTAAATTTCAGTTGATGAGATAGTTTCAAAGTTATCTATAGGAACTTTAAAACTAAATAAGAAACAAGACAGCCTGCCAAAATACATTTTAATATTTCTAAGCAAATGAAATGAAGCAAATCATTCACTGATCTTTAGACTCTACACAAATGTTTCAATTCCTTATATAATTTGCTTAAATTATTGAAATTTGAATCTTGATTCTTGAATTTTTCTTTGTAAAATGAAAAAGAAGTAAAATTTTTCATACCTACATTGGGGGTTAGGTCAATTAGTGGGATAATTTTTGATATTACTGGATGTTTATACATGTTGGTTAAACACTAATGTTTTTGATTTTTCCTATAATAACAAAGGATACTTAAAGATAATCAAGAGAGGAATTATTTTCAGGATTCTGTCTTTTTTCAGTTATTTCAGATGGATCTTTCTATATTTTAGTGTCCAGGAAATAGAAGTGGGGTTCTCTCTTTTTTTTTTGCTTGTAACAGATTTTAAAACACAATTGTAGATGTCTTTTTAGTGGATTTTGGTTTGGCCTGCTAATCCCTTTCTGCTCTACTTCAATTTTACATTAAAGAAATTCATGTCCTCTGGCTTATGTAACCAATTCATTATGAAATCATCAGCTTTCTATCCCTCCCCACCCTCTGTCCCCACCTTTCTCTCACCAGTTTCTAGTATCCTTAAATACCCTTAGACTCTTGATACATCAGTGATAGGCAAGATTTTTTTTCACAGTAAGTTAGAATAGCCTAATGATTACATTGTTCATATGCAGATTTGATTTTTCATTTTAATATTTTTTGCTACTTGGTAGAGATCAGCTCAACAGCTGGATCTTAGTTTTATTCATATTTTGAACTTTTCTTTTTGTCTCCCTTGACTTGATTTCCGATAACCATCTCAAAGAATCTGACAATGGTGGCTCTTTTAGAGATGTGCCTGTATTCTAGCTTGGCTGATTGTATTTGAAGTTTCCAAGTGGTTTTTAAAGAATCTGAGGTTCCCTCAAAGTCCAAATACGGCTTGCATGTATTTCTGTTTCTATAAAGACGTGTACTGTGAGAGAAACTGGATCTCTTGGAATGTTTACCCTCAAGTAATTTAATAAGAACATATTTTGGATTTATTTAATTATTTACATTTTCAAAATCTTTCATGTGCTTTAGCTCACAGAGTATACAGACTTGTCAAAGTAGGCTGTTTGCAGTGGAGCAGAAGATGAATGTTTTTGGGATCAGAGAGCTAATTCTCTTTCTCTTATTCAGTGGTTTTAAACTTTTTAGGATAGTTAGCTATTGAAGTTGTTCATAATGAATCATTTTCAATAATGCACAGAAAATAAGTGTATGTGTAAAAGCAGTCTCACAAATGCCTGTTAGATTTCAAACAGTTTTCCTATCCAGGGTCGTATTTTTCAACACCTGCCCAAACATTGGAGGTCCATCTTATTCTTATTCTGTGGTCTTACATTCCTTTGAAAACTGGAGAGCTTAATTCTTTCATCTCTCATTTGCAAATAAAAAAATAAAAATTCATTACTCTATAGATTCTCTACTTGAAATGAGCTTATTTTTATTCATGTCTGTTGAAATCCTGCATCCTTTTTAATATGGCTTGAGGATCCAAGAGTTTAGAAAACAGAATTCAGAAAGCTAGATGCAGAATATAATTTATTACACTAAATAGAGTCCTTATAGCAATAAAATAGTTATTTAATTTTTTTCTCTTTTTAATCTGATCTGGAAGGGGGCAATAAAAATTCAACAGTTCTGAAGTCATTCAGTGATATTTATATACTTGTGGAGAAAATACAACACTAACTACAGAATCTAGGACAAACAAGGATTGAAAGATACTTCCCATCATCAGATAGACTGAGTGTTCAGATATATTCATTTCTTAGGACAAAAATATGTTAAAAAATAGATGTACTTAAGTATGAATATGGCATTCCTACTTAAATCTTACTAACTGAACTTAATTTACTCTTTTGTTATGCTATATTTTATTACTCTCTGTTTCATAACTTTTAGTGTCCTTAACTGTTTGGTTAGGTCTCTTAAGGCAGGAACCCTTCTGCATGCATCTTTGTATTTCCTAAAGCACTTTGCAGAAACTAGATAAAATTTAACATTCAAATTTGACTTATTTAATGAAAAATAAAATTGAGAATGAATGACTTTCTATAGTTAACTTGTTTTTCTGTTGCTGTTCAGTTGCTAAGTCGTGTCTGACTCTCTTTGACCCCATAGACTGCAGCACACCAGGCTTCCCTGTCCTTCACTATCTTCCAGAGTTTGTTTTTCTGTACTAAAGGCAAAATTTTGCCTTTGATGTTGTGTGTACTCAGCAGAGCTTAAAACCCTGTTTTGACCTGTATGAAAGACCAAGAGCTCATCTCTTCTCATGGTCACATCAAATTTATGACTATTTACAGAACAATCATGGATGAAAAATCAAGATATAAAGAAGGAACCACAGGGAGACGGGTAGGAGGGACAGAACAGTTAAGTTCCATAACCCCAGGTGGGTGACCCACAAATGGGAGATAATTAAAATTAGAGAGATTCTCCCAAAGGCATGAGGGCTCTGACTCCCACATTGGGTTCCCCAGCCCCGGGTTCCTGCACCAAGAAGATCAGCCCCCAGAACGTGACCATCAAGGCCAGCAGCACTTTCTTTCTGGAGTCCCAGAAGGCTGGGAGGAATAGAGTCCATTCTGAAAGGGCACACACAAAACCTTTCCTGATGTGAGACCCAGGTCAGAAACAGTAATTTGAAAGGAGACCGCAGATCAGGAGGGTCCCTTATCTCTGACCATAAAGACACGGCCTCATCCCAGTGCACAGCCTGGAGGCTCCAGGACTGGGACGCCTGTCTGGCATCTCCTGGGTGGGGACACCGCCCCCATCAACCAGCAGGTGGGCTGCTTTAAGACTCCTGAGCCCACAGGCGCCCCCGATACGAATCTGTCTAGCAGAGAGCCCAGGACCCCCGGCCTCACATCTCAGTCAGTGCACAGGGTATGGGACCCAGGACCCCAAGGACTCTGTAGCCAGAGACCCCAGGACCCAGCCCTTGCGGGCTGCAGAGCTGCCATGGTCCTGGGGCGGTGGGCTACCTACTGGTGAGTGGGGTCAGGGCTGGGTGATCCTCGGGCTGATGACATACACTGGTGAGTGAGGCGGACACCTGAAGAGAGTACCAGGTGGGCAGAGCCAGGCCCACGGGTCACTGAGCTGGGGCTGGCCCCTTGGTGGGCAGAGCAAGGCCCCAAGGTCTCCCACAGCAGTTCTTGGGGTTTCTGGAATTCGGGTCGTCCTGCGGGTGGGCGGGGCCAGGTCCTGACAACTAGCTGCTGGCTCCCGGCCTCCTGAGTTTAGCGCCCTGCGCTGGTGGGAGGAGCCGGGTCCCAGGCTCTCTCCTGTGCAGGTCGTGTTCCCAGGTACTGGCTACTCGGGGGTTCCTCATGCAGGCGGCCTGTCGGGCCAGCAACACCGCCAGAGGATCCCAGTTCCAGTGCCGTCGGGCTGCTAGGCGGGGCCGGGTTCCCGGCCTAATACGCTTCAAGGGAGGGAGGCTCCAAAACGGCCGCTGGCCCTCACCTCGTGTTTGTGGTACCCGGCCATCTCCAAAATGGTTATTGCCTGCGCTCTGTCCCCAGGGTGAGCTCCAATTGCCTCCAGCATCTCCGGGAGACTCCAGACGGACAGGTGGGTCTGACCTAGACAACTATCACGTTACTGTTTCCGACCTGGGTCCAGAGCATGTGAGATTTTGTGTGCACCCTGCAAGAGTGGAGTCTATTTCCTACAACCTTCTGGCTCTCCCAAAAGTAAGCACCTTTCAAAATCAGCGTTCTGGGGTCTGGCCTTTCTGGTGCAGGCTGGGGTTGGGAGCTCAGTGTGTGGCACTGACCCCTCACTTCTCTAGGAGAACCCCTTTAATTATAATTATCCTCCAGTTATGTGTTACCATGGTTCTTAACTATACCACATCTCTGCCCCTCCTACCTGCCTACTTGTGGTTTCTTCTATTTTCACTTGTAGAAGATATTTTCCTGCTGGTCTTCAGGCTTTCCTTATCAGTAGTTGCTCTGTAAGTAGCTATAATTTTGCTATCCTTTTTCATGGTCATCCTTTTCTACCGTTGTGGCTACCAACCTGTCTTGGACTAGCATTCTTTTATCTTGTCAGTACTTTGATGCTCTTAAGTAGGTTTGCATGAGTTCCATCCCTGGGTGGAGGAAATTCCCTGGAGGAGGGCACAGCAAGCCATTCCAGTATTCTTGCTGGGGAGTCCCACGGGCAGAGGACTGTGGCGGGCTGGAGTCTATGGGGTCGCACAGAATCAGACACGTCTGAAGCGTGTTTAGCCACACGCACAAATATTTTACCCAGAATTTTTGCCGGTTGATTTTTTGGAAGTTTTTCTGAATAACCTTGCCTCTATTTACCAGAGATAGAAGGGTGACAGAGATCAGCAAGATGCTCATTGTGTTAGTTTTTAGGGCTATAGTAACAACCACAAACTGGATGATTCACAGCAATAGAAACGTATTCTCTCATAGCTTTGGAGGCAGAGAGCCTAAAATCAAGTTTCAGCAGGGCTAGTCTCCCTTTAAAGGTGCTAGGTAACCATCTCTTCCAGATCTCTCCTGGCTTCTAGTTGCCTCTGGCATTTCTTGGCTTGTGCCTTGCTGTCTTTCCCCTCTCTCTCTTCCTGTGAATGTCCTGTGTCCATGTCTGTCTCTGTGTTCAAATTTTGCCCTATCTATAAGGACACCAGTCAGATTGGACTAGGGTTCATGATAATGACCTCATTTGAACTTGATTACTTCTGTAAATACCTTATTTCCAAATACAACTATGTTTTAAGGTACTAGAGATTATAAATGTTAGGGCACTAACATATGCTTTTGGGGACAGGATTCAAATCTTAGTGCTCACCAACTCCAATTCCTTTTCATGGGCACCTGAAGACAAGATTTCCTGATCCCTATTGCAGTTGGATCAGGCCACCTTCTTGGTTCTGGCCCTATGAATGTGGTGGGAGTGATGTCTACTGAGCCTAATCATAAACCGTCTGGGATGTTTTTCCTTAGCTTTGCTCTTCGCTCACTGGCTACCTGAATATAGAGGGCACTGAGTAGGTGCTGGAAGATCTCAACCACACAAGATGGAGAAGCCAGATACCAAATCATCAGGGAAAGTCAGTTGCAGTTGGCAAAACCCATTTGGACTGTGATATGAGTGAAAAACATATGCTTGTTGAAGGAAGCGATAATCAACGGTAAGTCTTACTCTTGATTCATAGCCACTTCTATTGTGCCTCTTACTTCTGAGTTGTTTCTCATTGATCTCAAGATCTTATTTGAAAAGCCTTTCTTTTTGACTAACATCTTGCTTTGTTGAGTTATAACACAGCAGGTTTTTATGGCAAATAAAACACTTTAGTGAAAAAAATTACCCTCTATTTCCCCAGGAGTTGATATTGTCAAAATAGTTGCAGAATAAACATAGTTCCAGTCACTTTGTGTAAATCATAAAAGCAATATTATAGTGTAATAATGCTCATGCTTATTCACCAATTAATGCTCCTAGATATAAATTAGATTTTGTCCTACAGGGTCAATTTTTTATATAATTAAAATTTTAAAGTATGTTGCTGTACAATATTATATGTTACAGGTGTACACTATAGTGAGTCACAATTTTTAAAGTTTATACTTCATTTACAGTTATAAAATATTGACTATATTCTCTGTGTTGTACAATATATTCTTGTAGCTTACTTTATACCTAATAGTTTGTATGTCTTAATTCCCTAGTTGGCAAAGTGATGTCTCTGTTTTTTAAAATGCTAAGTTTGTCATAGCTTTTCTTCCATGGAGCAAGTGTCTTTTAATTTCATGGCTGCAGTCACAATCTGTAGTGATTTTGGAGTCGGAGAAAATAAAATCCATCATTACTGTTTGCACTTTTTTCCCATCCATTTGCCCCTTTCCTCTTCCTTCTCCCCACTGGTAACCACTAGTTTGTTCTCTATATTTGTGAGTTTGTTTCTTTTTTTAAAAAATTGTATTCACTAGTTTGTTGTATTCAAATCTATAAGTGAGTCTGCTTCTTTTTTGCTACATTCACTAGTTTGTTGTATTTGAATTTATATGTAGATTCCACATATAAGTGGAATTATACAGTATAATAATCATACAGTATTACAGGATCAATTTAAAAGATAGTGTACCTTATCAAATTTATTACTAGCACTTTAACTTGGAAATAGAACTATGATTTTCTAAGTTTTAGATAAAATAAGGGGTTTACACACACACACAGACCTCTATGTATTACTGGATTTTGTCCTGATATAAATATCTCAACTTTAAGATTTGCTTGTATACAATGTACTGAGTCAATTCTAGAGCACAGAAGTGTATTTGTTGAGTCTGGTGCCAAATAGTGGATAATGAATGAAAAATAAGAACAAAGGAAAAAATAAAATTGAGAAGTATCAGAAAATGATAGCTTATAAAATAATTGAGAATCTGTTATTTTAAAAAATTTGTATGTAGGTCACATATCCTTCCATATCACACAGCACCAGAAACAGTTACCATTTTTAAAACCTGTGATTTTACTTTTAAGGATTATTTTGCTTCATCTTTTCTTTTGTAAAGGAGGAAATAATTTCAACTGGGTGTGGTAATAAATTACTATTGCTTTTTGAAGAGCTGAAGTCATCTCATTACTCACATATGTAGAATATTACAAGGTTAAGTACCTACCCTGTTGTGGAGGGTATATATTTTTATTTCAAGATATAAAGTCCTATTATACTATAATAGAAAAAAGTTCAACAAGTAAAACTCTCACTGTGAGAAAGAATTTACATGGGTGTTTTAAGGATTGAATATAGCACTAAAGATTGGAGGAGAATTAATCTTCCAAGAAGAGTAGTAGAAACATATTTCTTTGTAGTATGTTTCAGGCAAGGCAGAACATTATAAAATGCGTGTTAGAAGATAATCTGGTATACTCAGGGATATGGAACGTAAAGCCTGAGATACCTATTTCAGCCTTCACCAAGTTTTACTGCATATTATGCTTGTGGAGGAAAGGAGATGAGGAAAAATTACAGCTCTTAAAATGTTTTTCAGTATAAAAATTTGCCTCTTACAGTGCAGCTAGGGTATAGAATCACTGTCTCATTGCACAGGAGTTCATTTCTGATAATCATTAATGATATTTCCTTATATGACACACCATTTACTGGAACAGATATGTCATTTTAGACAATAATTTAAAAAGATATATTCAATGGAAAATCCTGCTAGTGATTTGTTCTACTTTAAACCCACAGTGAATTGATGTGCTCCAGTACTTATGTTTTTTTGAGTCAAATTAAGACAGGTTGTTCTCCATAAACTGATCAGGAGGTCAATCAAGGAGTAATGTCAAGATCTTCTGTTGTTTCAGAGACCTTGAGTGGTCAGGACAGAATTTTTAATTGAGTAACTGTTTAGGTCTTGGCAGTTGCAGTTAATAGAAATGAATTTTGCACGTTAATTTGTTGGTGAATTGAGGTAGGTATTAGAACAGTAATCTCAAATAAGTTGCTTAGAGGCAACAACTTGGATTATGGGGTTAAAATGATTATTTGAAATGTGATACATATAATTGTGAATTACTTTTTTATCAGATGGCACAACCTGTGTTGTCAGCCAAGTTCTAGCAGTAGAAAGTTATCGTTTGTGGTCCACACTGTTCAAGTCTTTTGATGATGGCTGACCCAGCCAAATAGGGTGACTGTATTGCCCTCACTTTGGACTTAGCTACTGAGTGAAATAAAATAATCACATAAAACTAAGAATGTTTCACAGATTCAAAAGCAGATAGCAAATATGAGATATTCCATAAATAATTATTAAAAATTCAAACAACCAGTTGGACATCTGACATTTTTTGCATTACAATTTAATGAAAATAATCAATAACTGACATGTATTTATATTTTCTAGGCTTTTTCTATACCAGTAACTTAAATTATAAGGTAGGTAGCCAGAAAACAATATTCAGTGGCACATGAAATGTTTCAGTCACAATATTCCACAATGTTGATAAAATGTTGGTAAAATGTTTGTTAGGACCATACATATATGTGTTAAGATAATAAATAAGATGTTTGGCCCTAGAATAAAGCTGAGAAAATAATTGAGGCTATGTGCTTATATGTGTGTGTGTGTGTGTGTGTATTAGTTGTTTAGCTGTGTCTGACACTGTGCTGCCATGGACTGTAGCCCTCCAGGCTCCTCTGTCCATGGGTTTCTCCAGGCAAAAATACTGGAGTGGGTTGCCATTCCCTTCTCCAAACTGAGGCCACAGAGTAAAAAAAAAAAAAAAAAATCTCTGAACAAAACAGGCAGTTGGTTCTTTGGCAAAATCCAGCTTTTTCATAGACTAGCTTTATAAACTTGAACCACTTGCTGTGTCTGTGCTTCACTTTTCCTATTCTTTAATAAGAGGAGTAGACTAGATCAAGGAGCCTCAGTGTTTTTGTGGAATAGAGTTTTATTTAGTTTAACTGGAACTTGAGATGGTGATAGGCATACTAGGAAGCAAGAGAAATTTATGACAGGTAGAAATCTGTGCATCTGGGAACATAGCCAATATTGGGTTTTGTTAAGTGCAATCTTTTTATATTGGACATGAAGGTAGGTAGTTGGGGAAGTCTTGTGGATAAATAGAATGGCAGGAGAAATTTCATAAGATCAACAGCCTGGGACCATCAGACAAGTTTAAAATAAAACTCGTTGTAAGCTTGGAGCTAACCAAAATAATTAACATCTAAATTTGTTTTATTATTTTAAAATGCATTTGTTGAACAATTACATTTTAAAATTGAGCATGAAACTCTTTATGGAAAGTGTATCTAAACAACTATTTTATTTATAAAATTATATTTTATAATTGAAAACTAGTAAGAAATATACTGTAATCTTGTTAACCATCTTTTAATGAGTATCAAATAGCACTATAAAATGAAAAATAAGTTTTGAGTAAATTTGAAATAATTAAAATAATTAACTTGATGGTCAATTAAAGTAATTGCAATTTATCATATATATTTGGACAATCTTATTTTATGACTTTATTGATCATTACCTTTGTTTGTTCAGTCACTAAGCCATGTCTGGCTCTTTGTGACACCATGAACTGCAGCACGCCAGGCTCCCCTGTTTTTCACTATCTCCTGAAGTTTGCTCAGATTCATGTCCATTGAGTCGATGATGCCATCCAACCATCTCATCCTGTCATCCTTTTCTCCTCTTGCTTTCAATCTTTCCTGGCATTAAGGTCTTTTCCAGTGAGTCACTTCTTTGCATCTGGTGGCCAAAGTATTGGAGCTTCAGCTTCAGCATCAGTCCTTCCAATGAATATTCAGGGTTGATTTCCTTTAGGATTGACTGGCTTGATCTCCTTGCTGTCAAAGGGACTTTCAAGAATCTTCTCCAGCACCACAATTCGAAAGTATCAATTCTTTATTGCTCAACTTGGTACCATCTGAGCTACCAGGGTGGTTCCCTGGTAGCTCAAACAGTGAAGAATCTGCCCACAATACAGGAGACCCAGATTGAAGCCCTGGGTTGGGACGATTCCCTGGAGAAGGGAATGGTTACCTACTCTAGTATTCTTGCCTGGAGAACCCATTGGACAGAGGATCTTTGTGGGATACGGTCCATGGGGTCACAAAGAGTCAGACATGACTGAGTGATTAACATGTTCACTTTCACAGCCTTCTTTATGGTCCAACTCTCACATCTGTGAGTGACTACAAGAAGAACCATAGCTTTAACTAGACAGACCTTAGTTGGCAAAGTGATGTCTCTGTTTTTTAATATGCTAAGTTTGTCATAGCTTTTCTTCCAAGGAGCAAGTGTCTTTTAATTTCATGGCTGCAGTCACTATCTGTAGTGATTTTGGAGCTCGAGAAAATAAAATTCGTCATTACTGTTTCCACTTTTTTCCCATCCATTTGCCATAAAGTGATGGGACCAGATGCCATGATCTTAGCTTTACGAATATTGAGTCTTAATTGAGCTTTTTCACTCTCCTTTTTCACCTCATCAAGAGGCTCTTTAGTTCCTCTTTGCTTTCTGCCATTAGAGTGGTATTATCTGCATATCTGAGGGTGTTGATATTTCTCCTGGCAGTCTTGATTCCAGCTTGGGATTCATCCAGCCTTGCATTTTGCATGATGTACTCTGCATACAAGTTAAATAAGCATGGTACCTTGATGTAACCTTTCCCCAATTTTGAACCAGTCTGTTTTTCCATGTCTGGTTCTAACTGTTGGTTCTTGACTTGCATACAGGTTTCTCAGGAGACAGGTAAGAGATGGTATTACCTGACAGGTAAGATGGTATTCTCATCTCTTAAATGACATTTTTTTGTTTTATTTTGCTTAAATTTTGTTATTTCCTTTCAAGTTCATAGGAAAAATGTTTAGTGCTAGGTATCATTATATCTATTTTATAATGAATAATCTGGGGCTAAGGAAAATTACTTGGCCAAGGTAAACTACTTATGTAAGAGGCAGAATAAGAATTCACATCCAGGTCTCCTTGACACTGAAATCTGTGCTTTTAATCTGCATGGACTCTACTCTTAAGTATTTATTTCACAAATATTTATTGAACCTCTATAATATTTGAAACAACTATCTGGGCACCAGCTCTGTGGGAATAAATAAAAGCATGAAAAAAACCTTGCCTTCTTAGGACTTGCAAGTGAAGGGTAAAATCACCACCAACAAATAATTTTCATAGCTTATATGGCAAATGAACTTTCTTCTGTTTAATTTTTTAGCAGTGATTTATTATAAGACATAGATTACAGAAAATAATAAGCTATTTGTAAGCTGAACAGAATGAGAATCATAGAGTAGATTTACAGCAGTCTTCACAGTCAGGTTGATGGAAACAAATAGCCCCAGGTAATTCACCTTAAAACCTAAATAAACAAACAGCTGGCCAACCAGAGGTATAGAAATGGTACATAATTTAAAGGCTCAAGAGACAATTTTCTATGACAGGTTTACCTGGGTTATCCTTTAATGCACATTAATGAAGTCTTCTTTATGTACAGTCAGGAAGGTCCCCTGGAGGAAGAAATGGCAACCCACTCCAGTATTCTTGCCTAGAGAATACCATGGACAGAGGAGCCTGGCGGGCTAGTCTATGGGGTTGCGAAAAGCTGGACACAACTGGGCGATTAACACTTTTCTTTCTTTTTTATCTGAAAATAAATAAAAGACACGAAAAAACCTTGCCTTCTTGGAACTTGCAAATGAAGAGTGGGAGACAGAAATAAGCTAACTAAGTAAATCAGTTATGCAGTTTGTTCAATTATAATGATGCCAAAGAGCAATAAACCAAGGGAAGGGAAGAGAGGGTGTTCAGGAGGACAACTGCAATTTTAAATAGGATGTTCAGAGAAGGACACTATGGGAAGATAATATATGAGTCAAAACTGGGAGGAGCTAAAGGAAACTTGTCATGGGGTTACATAACAAATGAGGATTCCAGAAAGCAAATAGCAATTGTGAAGGCCCTGAAGTGGGAGAATGCCTAACAAACTCAAGGCACATAAAGGAGGCCAGTGTGACTAGAGCACCGTAAATCCATGAGACTGTAGAAGACAAGATCACAGAGGCATAGGGAGCCAAGCTACTCAGGACCTTGTAGCTGTTGCAATTGCTCTGATTTTCTCTAAGTGAGACAAAGGGCTTCTGGAGAATTTTGAGAATTGTACATAATCTGATGTATATTTTATCAGTGTTGAGAAGAGTGTAAAGGGGAGAAAGTGTAGAAGCAGAGAACCCCTGGAAGAGGCTATTGGCAATAATTCAGTGGACTTAGAATAATGACTAATGTGGGAAATAGTGGGAGGCAGTCTATTCCGGTATTGCTGGAAGGTAGAGCTAATGATATTTGCTGTGTATGTTATGTGAGTTGTGAGATAAAATTGTAAAATGTTTTCTCTGAACAGCTATTAATACAAGTGTGGAGTTGCTCTTAATCAGCATGGGAGGAGCACGTGTGGATAGAGGTTAGAGATGAAGAGTTCAGTTTTGGATGTGGAAAGCCAAAATATCTCTTAGACATCTGTGTGGAAATAGGATGTGTAGTTGGACCTTGGGTCCAGGGAGATGTTCAGGCTATATTGGGAAATATGAGTTATAGCAGAGACTGGATGAAAGGGAATTAGTGAGGACATAAAAGATATGCAAGAATTGAACCTTTAGGTATTTCAACATTCAGAGGTTGTTGGAGAGCTGAAGAGGAAACTTCAGAGGACAGTAAAAGGTATGGCCAAAAAGAGAGTAACAGGGATTGTAGTGACCTGGGAGCAAAGAAATGTTTACAGGCAGAGAAGTGACTAGCTGTATCGACAGCCGCTGAGGGATAAAGTAATAGAAGAACTGAAAAATGGCCCTTGGTGACTTCAAGAACAACAGTTTAAGTAATGTGGTGGGAGAAAATCTTGACTATTTTGAGGAGTTTTACTTTACAGAGAAGGAAGTTTAAAGAGTATTTATAGGAGGAGGGAACTAAGTAATGATGGTGAGAGATCTTTTGTTTTCTCAACTTTTATACACTGATGGAACAATTCAGAAGGGGGAGAAAAACTGATGGTGTAGGAGAGAGAAGTGAGAATTGCTAAAACAGTGTTCTTGGGTTGGAGAGAGTAAATGAGATTAGAAAGCAAGTGAAGAGGTTGGCATTTGCTAACAGTAAAGAGTGAACAAAGAGTTCATCCATTTTAACCAG
Organism: Antilocapra americana; assembly: GCA_007570785.1. Classification (NCBI taxonomy): domain Eukaryota; kingdom Metazoa; phylum Chordata; class Mammalia; order Artiodactyla; family Antilocapridae; genus Antilocapra; species Antilocapra americana. Next base: position 26,863,229 of record ML662442.1, read on the forward strand.
AGGAAAGAAAGAGTAGATAGGACCAGATTCAGGTATCTGAGAGATGAGGTGGTGATGCTTTATGGATATTTTCTTCTGAAGTTTTCAATCACTGAGATGTTGGCATATAATATTACATTAACATATAATATTTAGATTAATTAGATAAACCACAGGTATCTTGAATTGGAGACTTACTCAACTTAAAATTTACAATTAAAGATTAGAATGTGGCATAAACTGAGAATTAAACCTTTTGAAAATTGTAGCAGATTCACATTGTATCTATTAGTTACTTTTTTATAGCTATAATAAAAATTTATACTTAATCATGGAAAGAGTTATTATCTTCTAGGTCTTTTTTCTTCGGAAACAAGGAGATGGTAATCATCATTATCAGTCTTATCTTTGAAGATCATGGGCAGCAGTAAATATAATGTTCTTTATGTGAAGGTTATAAAAATCATCAAAGGGTGATGAATAATTTCTATTTTATGATAGAATAAATGACCTTTTCAGTGACATGAGTCTGTGGGAGAATGAATAAAATTCACATTTGTATATTAAAATTCTAGATTCCAACTATCTGATAACATTTCTTTTCAAACTATTCTAACAGCTCCTATTACTTTCAGGAATGTTTAAATGAAGCCTTTAATAAAAATAGAGAAAATAAGCTTTTCCCTTTCTCTATACTTTGTGCCAAAAGGACAAAGGTTTATATTGTACCTTTCTGTTAGCAGGTACCAAAAGAATTTATAATGTGGGATCTATCCAAGAGGAATATTCCCAAAGTTTGCTAAAAAAAAAAAAAAAAAGAAAAAGTAATTTAAAAATAGTCTACATTTAAACTACACTTAGAATGTTCTGCAAGCTTAAAAGGATGTTTGGAGTCAGGTTTTAAAAACAGTGGGATTTAGTGTAATAGGTTTGGCAACAAAATCAGTGCAGTTCATACAACTGATGAATTGATGCAGACCCAGATGACTAACACATACCATGTGTTTGCTTTGGCAGAGAATTTGGAAAAATAATTTGGAGAAAAAATTATATTATTCAACAGATTTCACTTTTGTTTTTGTTTTGTGGGATTCTTAAAAAATTTCTAATCATTCTTACAAAGGTAGGTTTTTCAAAGATCTTCCCATTGATTGGAGCTGGATTTGGATTTTTCAAAAAAAAAATGTATGAGGTTAATTCTACGCATTTCATATGCTTCTCTTAATCACTCACTGCTCAGAAATAGATTTATGACTAGTCATTTCTCAATTGATACCATGTTTGTGAATGTATTCTAAAAACAGTGTGATAAAATGCTCCTTATCAACATTTCTGATATAACTATGGCATATAAAATCTTCTATTTAAACTTTGATGGCCAAGAATAGCACTGTGTTTTGCAGTGATGATTAAATGTGCTATTCTAAGACTTTGTTTTTAATTGTAGAATTTTGTTGTCGTTGTTGTTGTTCAGGTAAGATTAAAGCTTGTTTCTTGTGTAAAGTAGATTATTTAAATATTGCTACAAGTTTTCAAAAGAGTTTTTTGGTTTGTTAGAATATTGGAATTCTCAGTGTTCAGTAAAATCCAGAAATATTAATGATGTGATGAACCCAAGTCTGGAAAGCGCTCTGATTCCACTTTATGAGGTTAAAAGTCGCTTCATAGGCTCTTCTATTATAAGACAGATACGTTGTACTTTCTGTGCCATGTTGATAAACCATGAAATTCAGGAGATACTGGGATATTTTCCTCAAGGATATATGAATTCCTAAAGCTAGAGGCAGCTCAGTATAGCATATGGTAATGTACAGTGTATTATATGGGAAAGAGTTGCAGACTGATAAAACAGGCAGCTAATATTCTGCAGTAAACACAAACATTGAAGATTATTACATCTCTATTTTTTGGTGTCCTTGAACAAGTTATTAACCACTGTGGAACTCAGGTAGACTTGTGTAAAAAATAAAGATACTGACACCTACTTAATTTCCAAGGTTGCTCTAAAGATAAAAGAAACTCTGTGCTATGTATTGCACTTGGTACGTGGAATCCTTCTTTTCCTCCCACTATTCTGTAACCTGGAGAAGGCAATGGCACCCCACTCTAGTACTCTTGCCTGGAATATCCCATGGACAGAGGAGCCTGGTAGGCTGCAGTCCATGGGGTTGCTAAGAGTCGGACAGACTAAGCGACTTCACTTTCCCTTTTCATTTCCATGCATTGGAGAAGGAAACGGCAACTCACTCTAGGATTCTTGCCTGGAGAATCCCAGGGACGGGGGAGCCTGGTGGGCTGCCGTCTGTGGGGTCGGACCCGACTGAAGTGACTTAGCAGCAGCAGCAGCAGTCTGTAACCTTAACAGTAGGACTGTGAGGAGCTTTATGTAGTCATCATCAACACATTCTCATAGGTGCTGAGAGAACATTCAGGGGAACTACCTGCAAGACAATGGAAGAGGTACCTTTTATCTAATCCATACAACTTCCTGAGATTGGATTTATTACCTCTATTTTACTAATAAGAAAACAGAGGATTTGAGAGTTAAACCCAAAGCCATATAGCTAGTAGTATCAGAAGCTGGAATTTACAACAGAATCATCTGCCTTTGAAAGGCATACCTTCCTAGAGATTTCTCAGAGAAGTGGAAAGGGAGGACTTTTTTTCAAAGTCATAAATATATGCCATATGTTTTCCAGAGGCATGGTCTCATTTAATTTTCAGAATAACTATATATAAGAAAAGTGGTACATATACACAATGGAATATTACTCAGCATTAAAAAAAAATTCATTTGAATCAGTTCTACTCAGGTGGACGGAACTGGAGCCTATTATCCAGAGTGAAGTAAGCCAGAAGGAAAAACAACAATACAACATACTAACACATATATATGGAATTTAGAAAGATGGTAACGAGAACCCTGCATGCGAGACAGCAAAAGGAACGCAGATGTGTAGAACAGACACGTGGACTCTGTGGAAGAGGGCAAGGGTGGGATGATATGGGAGAATGGCACTGAAACATGTTAATTACCATATGTGAAATCAATAGCCAGCCCAGGGTTGATGCTCAGGGCTGGTGCACCGAGATGTCCCAGGGGGAGGGAATCGGGAGGGGGGAGGAAGGGGGGTTCTGGAGGGGGAGCATATGTAAACCCATGGTGGTTTCATGTCATTGTATGGCAAAACCAACACAATAAAGAAAATTAAAAAAAAAAAGAAAGAAAGAAACTGTGAAAAAAAAAAGTGTTATCTTTCCCATTTTTCATGAGAAGAAACTTATACCCAGAGATTAAGTAACTTTCTTAAGGTCATACAACTATTTATCAAGCAATGATTCAAATCCAGAAAAAATCAGTTCAAATCCAAAAAAAGTCCAAAACCAAAAGTCCCGTTCCAAACTTATACTTTCCTAAAACAACATGCTGCCTGGAGGTATAGGATAAGCAAGAGTAAGAAGTCAACAGTTGGGATAAATATTTGGAAAATGTGATTGGACTGCATGTTAAGGAAGAGGATGGAAGCAGAGATGAGAAACCAAGATTGAGCTTTTGCTGTGGTGGGGCAGGAACCTCAGTTTATCTTCCCTCTTCTTCAGTTCCTCCAGACTTCTACTACAGTGCAGAACTTTCTGTTCTCTGTACTTTCCATGCTATTCCATGCTTCTGTAACTTTGAGCATGTACTTTCTAACTGAAGGATAATTGCTTTACAGAATTTTTTTTTTCTTCTCTGAATAGAATGCCATTTATTCTTCTTTTTCTGGAAAATATTTCTTTAACTTCAAAAATACAGTTCAGAATTTATTTTGCAAGTCTTTTGCTGATCCAATCAATGTTCAATTGGATACTTTTCTTTTCAGTTTAGCATTGTCTCAGATACTTACCTCAGAAGCATCATTTATGTGTCTCTGGAAGCATGAAATAAAGTTGTTGACAACTGACTGTCCTGAAGATTTTCCATACCCATATCTAAGTGTGGATTGATAATCCTTTCAGATAATTCTAAATGTATAAACTCCTTAGATTTTAGGACAAGAGAGAAAGCTTTATAGGCACACACGTGCACACACACACACACACACACACACAGAAGATCTGAAATCTTGCATAGTGCTCCAGATATCACTGATACCACACCATTTCTGCCCTCAACATACCTACTTGATATCTCTCACCATGCTTTGTACATGGTAAACAATATAGAACAGTTGAAGTTCAGAGGAATTAGCACAATTACATAAATTAAGGAGAAGTATGATCAAGATTAGAATGAACTAGACCCTTGTGGTATGTGAGCCTCTGCTGGGAAACGGTGATTCTGTCACTTTGATTTCCGAGTCCAACATCCTGTTTCCAATGCATATCTATCAACACCTTCACCATTATCTTTTTGAAAAGAATTACTATTGTATTACAAATGTTTTCTTTTGGTTATAAAATTTTGATTCAGCAGTAAAGTTAAATTTACTGACTGAAAGAGCAAGGACTATTCACTTTTTCCCTGCTTCATGCCAAGTCTATAGTGTGTGGTTGAGTAGGACAATAGACATTCATTGTTTTTCAAATACTATTATTTTTTCCAATCAAACATTCATTGAGAGTCATGAGCTTTGCAAGTGAATTTATGACTACTACAAATACAGTGATAAATTCATTAACACTTATTTTTTCTGCTCCATTCACTGAATGTCCCATATGTACAATCAAGGTCTATTAAATAGAGGGAAAAAAAAAAAGAAAGACTTATTAAGGACAATGGGAAAATGCAGAGCTAGCAACCAACTGGTAAATCTGGAATATTTAGGCAACAATAAATAGCTTATTTGGCTTTGTTCGTGGCACCTTACTTTACTTTGGGCTGTAGTGATCAAGGATAAAAGTGAAGCAAAGATCTACGACTTGATTTAATCATGGAAAATAAAAATGTTTGTCTTTGAGATATAACTTGGGTCATGGTCTCATAGTTTTGGGGACTGGTGCTAATGCTGAAAATTCAAGACTATTGCTTTTGTGATTCTTGGTCAACAGTCAATGTGTGGCTTGGGCTCTAAAGTCCTAAAAAGTGGGCTCATTATGTAATGAATATCTCCAAGCTGGATGAGCAGAAGAATTTCAAAATGGGTCTTTGGTGTGGCATTTCTGCATTATTTGTTAAGCCCACAAAAATGTAGATTTTTATCTCTAACTTCTGTTCATTCACTTGTGGCTACTTTAGGAAGTAGTTTTTCTTTACTTCCTCAGTGAGAACTGCAAGATTTTTGTTGGTACAATTTGGCCACTGCTTAACAGAAGCAGCTTGCTTATATTACTTCCTGTATTTTTTTTTTAAGACCAACATTTATTATCCCTTAAGAATTCCTTAACAGCTTTCTTTCTTAGGGATTTTTTTTTTTTCCCCTGGAGGAACAAGTCAGGGACTTAATTAGGCTAATAATTGCTTACTCATGAGGACATAATGAATTTATTCTCCACTCAATAGCCTTTGAAGGAAATTACTCAGTATTTAGAAAGGGGGGAAATCAGGCTATAAGAAATCTTTTCTAGGAGGCTACATTTTTCAGTTTCTTGCCTTAAAATATCCATTTGGATACTTTTAAATTATACTCTATGTGATATATTGAGGCTCTCTACTTAAATCTACCTACTCTTTTAGGAATGAGAGGTATTAAAAATTCTTTGTTGGCTGAGTAAAGAAATGTTAATGACCTGTCTGGCAGTTGAATTTAAACATGCTAGCTTGTTATTATATTGCCAAAACAAATGAAAATTCGTTGCCTGCTATTGGAACCAATTTAGGTAGCTCAGAGGGTAAAGCGTCTGCCTGCAATGCTGGAGACCTGGGTTCCATCCCTGGGTCCGGAAGGTCCCCTGGAGAAGGAAATGGCAACCCACTCCAGTACTCTTGCCTGGGGAATCCCATGGATGGAGGAGCCTGGTGGGCTACAGTCCACGGGGTCGCAAAGAGTCAGACATGACTGAGCGGCTTCACTTTCTTTTCTTTCTTTCACTTAGTTAGGTAACACTTCATTTTTTGGGTATCATCAGGGGAGTGAGTTATTCCACTTAACTGAATTTTCCACATAAATGCTTCAGAGTTACCTTTTTAAAACAGAAATCAAAGCATATTGATATCCTGTTGAAGTCCTTCAGTGACTTCCTGTTGTCTAAAGAATGATGCATTGCTTTATAATTTACCATTCCAATTTTATCTCCCTTCAATTTCCCTACCACCTATTTGTTATTGTACAGTTGCTTAGTCATATCTGACTCTTTGCGACTCCATGGACTGCAGCATGCCAGGCTTGCCTGTCCTTCATTATTGATAATCCATCTACCACTTTAATTTGCTCACCATTCTCTAGACCTATCATACTCTTATTTCTTTGATTCCCAGACGCTGCTCCATCTGGTCATGACCTCATCAGTTTACTGTATCTCTTCTATTACCAGAACCACAATACATGTTTCCAATATGGAAGCCATCTGTATGACGACTTTTTAATTTCTATGTTAGCTTTCCTTACTAAATGGGGAGCTAATAGTGGTCAGGGAACATGCCCCTCTCCACATTTTTTTTTTTCTCAATTTCCATGTCTTTAGAGACTCATTTAGTGCCTGAAAGCCAGTGATACTATATTCATTTCCTGTGGGAGCTGTAACAAATTGCCAAAACCAGAGGGACTTGAAATTTATTCTCTCACAGTTTTAGTTTCCAGAAATGGGGAATTGAGGTGTCAGCAGGGCCATGCTCCCTCCTCCAGAGACTCCAGGGGAGAATCTGTTCCATGTGTCTTCTAGCTTCTGGTGCCTCTCAGCAATCCTTGGCATTCCTTAGTTTGTAGTCACATCACTTAATCTTTGCCACCATCTTTACATCATCATCTGTGTGCATTTCACAGGAGTTTCAAAACTCCATCTACCTTTCTCTTTTTATTTATTTATTTTACTTTTTTTTTTTTAACCTTTCTCTTATAAGGAAATAAATGTGTTTGCAGTTAAGGCTCACCTCGGTAATACAAGAGAAGTTCCTCCTCTCAAGATCCTTAACTGAATCACATCTCTTGCCATATAAGGTAATGTCCAGAAGTTTTATCCATTAGAACATGGAAAAATCTTTGGGAACCATTATCAGTCTATGACAGATACTTAATGTATTTTAAACTGATTTACTCATTCAAATGCTATAACTTTCAAAATATAAAAGCATATTTGAAAAAGTATTACTAAAGCATATCTCATGCTTAATTGCTTCCTAAATTAGAACATGGTATCCAGACTATATTTTCACATTTTTTGATATGAGTGTTCTCTGATTTTTAAAATAAACTATATTTTCAGTCATGGGTCAATCTTATGCTTCTAGAGTATTTAGGAAAGTGCTTTCACTGCTTTCCAGATATATTCAGACTGCAGTAGTTATTGAGTATCTAATGGGGAGCTATACATAGAAATAAAATTCAGTTCTTTCTTCAAAGAAGTTACTGATTAATATGAAAAATAGACTTAGAAGCAGAACTATAACAATAAAATCTACAGCTGTTTTGTGACTAAAGGGTTAACAGAACCTTTCAGCTTTATGTATAAGCAGCTATTTGTAAGGCTTCCTTTTTGCATTTCTTTTTCTTTGGGATGGTTTTGATCACCATCTCCTATACAATGTCACAAACTTCTGTCCATAGTTCTTCAGGCACTCTATCAGATTTAATCTCTTGAATCTATTTGTCACTTCCACTGTGTAATCATAAGGGATTTGACTTAGGTCATACCTGAATAGTCTAATGGTTTTCCCCACTTTCTTCAATTTAAGTCTGAATTTTGCAATAAGCAATTGATTACCTGAACCTCAGTCATCACTTGGTCTTATTTTTGCTGACTGTGTAGAGCTTCTCCATCTTCAGCTGCAAAGAATATAATCAATCTGATTTTGGTATTGACCGTCTGGTGATGTCCATGTTTGCTATGACCAGTGTTTTCTCTTGGCAAAACTCTATTAACCTTTGACCTGGTTCATTTTTCACTCCAAGGCCAAATTTGCCTGTTACTCCAAATAGCTCTTGATTTTCTACTTGTGCATTTCAGTTCCCTATGATGAAAAAGACATCTTTTTTGGGTGTTAGTTCTAGAAGGTCTTGTAGGTCTTCATAGAACCATTCAACTTCAGCTTCTTCAGTATTAGTGGTTGGGGCATCGACTTGCATTACCATGCTATTGAATGGTTTGTCTTGGAAAAGAATAGAGATCATTCTGTTATTTTTGAGATTGCACCCAAGTATTGCATTTCAGACTCTTATATTGACTATGATGGCTACTCCATTTATTCTAAGGGATTCTTGCCCACAGTCATAGATGTAGATGACTCTTATATTGACTATGATGGCTACTCCATTTATTCTAAGGGATTCTTGCCCACAGTCATAGATGGTCACTTGAATTAAAGTTGCCCATTCTGGTCCATTTTAGTCCACTGATTCCTAAAATGTTGATGTTCACTCCTGCCATTCCCCATTTGACTACTTCCAATTTACCTTGATTCATGGACCTAACATTCCACGTTCCTATAAAGTACTGTTCTTTACAGCATTGGGCTTTTCTTCCATCACCATTCACATCCGCAACTGGGTGTTGTTTTTGCTTTGGCTCAGCCTCTTCCTTCTTACTGGAGCTATTTCTCTACTCTTCTCCAGTAGCATATTGGGCACCTAACCACCTGGGGAGTTCATCTTTCATTGTCATATCTTTTTGCCTTTTCGTACTGTTCCTGGGATTCTTAAGGCAAGAATACTGATGTGGTTTGACATTCCCTTCTCCAGTGGACCACATTTTGTCACAACTCTCTACCAATACCTGTCCATCTTGAGTGGCCCTGCACAGCATGGCTCATAGTTTCATTGAGTTAGACAAGGTTGTGATCCATGTCTATCTGAATGAATACTGTGATCCATTCTATCTGAATGAAAACTGCAATCACAGAAAGAACCAGACTCGGAACAATGGACTGGTTCAAAATTAGAAAGGGAGTATGTCAAGGTTGCATATTGTCATCCTGCTTATTTATTATATGCAGAGTACATCATGCAAAATTCAGGGATGGATGAAGCACAAGCTGGAATTAAGATTCCTGGGAGAAATAATGATAACCTCAGATATGCAGATGACACCACACTTATGGCAAAAAGCAAAGAGGAACTAAAGAGCCTCTTGATGAAAGTGAAAGAGGAGAGTTAAAAAGTTGGCTTAAAATTCAGCATTAAAAAATCTAAGATCATGGCATCCAGTTCCATCACTTCGTGGCATATAGATGGGGGAAACAATGGAAATAGTGAGATACTTTATTTTTGGGGGCATCAAAATCACTGCAGATGGTGCCTATAGCCATGAAATTAAAAGATGCTTGCTCCTTGGAGGAAAAGTTATGACCAACCTAGACAGCATATTAAAAAGCAGAGACTTACTTTGCCAACAAAAGTCTGTCTAGGCAAAGCTATCGTTAATCCAGTAGTCTTGTATGAATGTGTGAGTTGGACTATAAAGAAAGCTGAGTGCCGAAGATTGATGCTTTTGAAATGTGGTGTTGGAGAAGACTTGAGAGTCCCTTGGACTGCAAGGAGATCAAAGCAGTCAATCCTAAAGGAAATCAGCCTTGAATGTTCATTGGAAGGACTGATGCTGAAGCTGAAACTCCAATACTTTGGTCACCTGATGCAGAACTGACTCACTGGAAAAGACTCTGATGCTGAGAAAGATCAAAAGTAGGAGGAAAAGGGGATGACAGAGGATGTGATGGTTGTATGGCATCACTGACTCGATGGACATGAGTTTGAGTAAGCTCTGGAAGTTGGTGATGGACAGGGAAGCCTGGCATGCTGCAGTCCATGGGGTTGCAAAAAGTTGGACATGACTGAGAGACTGAATTGAACTGGTGGCGGTTCTATTTCCAGGTTTTTATGAATCTGCACACTGTTCTCCATAGTGGCTGTACTAGTTTGCATTCCCACCAACAGTGTAAGAGAGTTTCCTTCTCTCCACACCCTCTCCAGCATTTATTGTTTGTAGACTTTTTGATGACAGTCATTCTGACTGTCATAGATGGTACCTCATTGTGGTTTTGATTTTCATTTATCTAATAATGTGTGATGTTGAGCATTTTTTCATGTGTTTAATAGCCATCTCTATGTCTTCTTTGGAGAAATGTCTGTCTAGTTCTTTGGCCCACTTTTTGACTGGGTTGTTTACTTTTTGGATATTGAGCTGCATGAACTGCTTGTGTATTTTGGAGATTAATTCTTTGTCAGTTGCTTTGTTTGCTTTTATATTCTCCCATTCTGAAGGCTGCCTTTTAATCTTGCTTGTAGTTTCCTTCATTGTGGAAAAGCTTTTAAGTTTAATTAGGTCACATTTGTTTATATTTGTTTTTATTTCCATTACTTTGGATGGTGGGTCATAGAGGATCTTGCTGTGATTTATGTCAGAGGGTGTTCTGCCTGTGTTTTATTCTAAGAGTTTTATAATTTTTGGTCTTATATTTAGATCTTCAATCTATTTTGAGTTTAGTTTTGTGTATGGTATTAGAAAGTGTTCTAGTTTCATTCTTTAACAGGTGGTTGACCAGTTTTCCCAGCACCACTTGTTAAAGAGATTGTCTTTTCTCCATTGTATATTCTTCCCTCCTTTGTCAAAAATACGGTGTCCATAGTGCATGGATTTATCTCTAGGCTTTCTATTTTGTTCCAAAGATCTATGTTTCCATCTTTGTGCCAGTACCATACTGTCTTGATGACTGTAGCTTTGTAGTATAGCCTGAAGTCAGGCAGGTTGTTTCCTCCAGTTCTGTTCTTCTTTCTCAAGATTGCTTTGGCTGTTTGAGGTTTTTTTGTGTTTCCATACAAATTGTGAAATTATTTGGTCTAGCTCTGTGAAAAATACTGTTGGTAGCTTGATGGGGATTACATTGAATCTATACTCATTTTCACTATATTGATTCTTCCAATCCATGAACACGGTATATTTCTCCATCTATTTGTGTCATCTTTGATTTCTGTCATCAGTCTTTTATAGTTTTCAATATATAGGTCTTTTGTTTCTTTAGGTAAATTTATTCCTAAGTATTTTATTCTTTTCATTGCAATGGTGAATAGTATTGTTTCCTTAATTTCTTTTTCTGTTTTCTCATTGTTAGTGTATAGGAATGCAGGGTATTTCTGTGTATTAATTTTATATCTTGCAACTTTATTATATTCATTGATTAGCTCTAGTAATTTTCTGGTGGTGTCTTTGGGGTTTTCTATGTAGAGGATCATGTCATCTGAAAACAGTGAGAGTTTACTTCTTCTTTTCCAATCTGGATTATTTTTGTCTCTTCTCTGATTTACAGGAAAATTCTTTACCATTTGAGTCATAGGGAAGCCCGTACATTATGGGATGATTCTAAAATCAAGATAATTAACATATCTGTCACTTCATTTAGTTAACTAATTTTTGTGATAAGATTAAGATCTATCATCAGCAACTTTCAAGAATGCAATATTATTATCTATATTCTTATAGGTAATATATTATCTAGTAACTTTGATATTATTAACTATACTCACCAGCAGATTGTATATTAGATTCTCAGAACTTATTCTTATAATTAAAACTTTATATCCTTGACTTAATCTCCCTATTTCCCCTTGCTTCTAGTTTCTGGCAATCATCATTATGTTTCTATGAAATTTTCTTTGTTTTTAAGATTCAACATACAAGTAACATTATATGGTATTTATCTTTTTCCTGACTTATTTTATTTAGCATAATGCCTTCCAGTTTCATCCATATTGTCATAAATGGCAGGATTTCATTCTTTTTTATGGCTGAGTAATACTCCACTGTGTGTGTGTGTGTGTGTGTGTGTGTGTGTGTGTGTGTGTGTGTGTAAACTTCCCAGGTGGCTCAGATGGTAAAAATCTGCCTGTAAAGCAGGAGACCCAGGTTCGATCCCTGGGTTGGGCAGGGATCTGGAGAAGGAAATGGCAACCCATTCCAGTAACCTTGCCTGGAGAAATTCATGGACAGAGGAGCCTAGTGGGCTATATATAGTCTATGGGATCTCAAAGAGTTGGATATGACTGAGTGAATAACACTTTCACTTTCACATATATATACACCACATTTTCTTTATCCATTCATCTATCAGAGGACATTTAGTTTGTTTCCATATATTGGTTATTGTGAGTAATAATGCAGTGAACATGGAAGGCAGATATCTCCTTGAAGTACTGATTTCACTTCCTTTGGATATGTATTCAACAGTGGGATTGCTGGAATATAAAGTCATTTGATTTTTAATTTTTTGAGAAACTGCCATAATATTGTTTTACATAATCAGGTCAGGTCAGTCGCTCATGCATGTCCAACTCTTTGTGACCTAATGGACTGCAGCTTGCTGGGTTTCCCTGTCCATCACCAACTCCTGGAGCTTACTCAAACTCATGTCCATTGAGTCAGTGATGTCATCCAACCATCTCATCCTCTGTCATCCCCTTCTCCTCCTGCTTTCAATCTTTCCCAGCCTCAGGGTCTTTTCAGATGAGTCAGTTCTTCACATCAGGTGGCCGAAGTATTGGAGTTTCAGCTTCAGCATCAGTCCTTCCAATGAATATTCAGGGCTGATTTCATTTAGGATGGACTGGTTGGATCTCCTTGCAGTCCAAGGGACTCTCAAGAGTCTTCTCCAGCACCATATTTCGAAAGCATCAATTCTTCAGTGCTCAACTTTCTTTATAGTCCAACTTTCACATCTATACATGACTACTGGAAAAACTATAACCTTGGCTAGATGGACCTTTGTCGGCAAAGTAATGTCTCTGCTTTTTAATATGCTGTCTAGGTTGGTCATAGCTTTTCTTCCAAGGAGCAAGTGTCTTTTAATTTCATGGCTGCAGTCACCAATTGCAGTGATTTTGGAGCCCCCCAAAATAAAGTCTGTCACTGTTTCCATTGTTTCCCCATCTATTTACCATGAAGTGATGCGGCCAGATGCCATGATCTTAGTTTTCTGGATGTTTAATTTTAAGCCATCTTTTTTACTCGTCTCTTTCACTTTCATCATGAGATTAGTTAGTTTTTCTTTGCTTTCTGCCATAAGGGTGGTGTTATCTGCATATCTGAGGTTATTGATATTTCTCCTGTCAATCTTCTTGCTAGGAGAAGATTGTGCTTCTTCCAGCCCAGCGTTTCTTATAATGTACTCTGCATGTAAGTTAAATAAGCAGGGTGACAATATACAGCCTTGGTGTACTCCTTTCCCAATTTGGAACCAGTCTGTGTTCCCATGTCTAGTTCTAACTGTTGCTTCTTGACCTGCATACAGATTTCTCAGAAGCCCAAAGCCTTTCCAAAAGAATTCAAATGACTAATTCTAAACTCTTCACCCTGTCTGAAGATGTGCCAAAGCCTTCATGTGGATCACAACAAACTCTGGAAAATTCTTAAAAAGATGGGAACACAAGACCACTTTACCTGCCTCCTGAGAAATCTGTATGCAGGTCAAGAAGCAACAGTTAGAACCAGACATGGAACAATAGACTTGTTCCAAATATGGAAAGGAGTAAGTCAAGGCTTCATATTGTCACTCTGCTTGTTTAACTTATATGCAGAGTACATCATGTGAATTGCCAGGCTAGATGAAGCACAAACTGGAATCAAGATTGCTGGGAGATATAATCAATAGCCTCAGATATGCAGATGACACCACCCTTATGGCAGAAAGTGAAAAACTAAAGAGCCTCTTGAGGAAAGTGAAAGAGTAGAGTTAAGAAGTTGGCTTAAAACTCAACATTCAGAAAACTAAGATCATGGCATCCAGTCCCATCACTTCATGGCAAATAGATGGGGAAACAATGGAAACTGTGAGATACTTTATTTTGGGGGGCTGCAAAATCACTGCAGATGGTGACTGCAGCCATGAAATTAAAAGACTCTTGCTCCTTGCTAGATAAGCTATGACCAACCTAGACAGCATGTTAAAAAGCAGAGACAGTACTCTGACAGCAAAGGTCCATCTAGTCAAAGCTATGGTTTTTCTAGTAGTCATGTATGAATGTGAGAGTCTGACTATAAAGTAAGTGGAGTGCCAAAGAATTGATGCATTTGAACTCTGGTGTTGGAGAAGAATCTTGAGAGTCCCTTGGACTGCAAGAAGATCCAACCAGTCAATCCTAAAGGAAATCAGTCCTGAATATTCATTGGAAGGACTGATGCTAAAGCTGAAACTCCCAATACTTTGGCCACCTGATGCGAAGAACTGACTCATTGGAAACCACCGTGATGCTGGGAAAGTTTGCAGAGCATGAGATGATTTGATGGCATCACTGACTCAGTGGACATGAGTTTGAATAGCTCCACGAGTTGGTGATGGACAGGGAAGCTTGGTGAGCAGCGATTCACTGGGTCACAAAGAGTCAGAGATGACTGAATGACTGCCCTGAGAGACTCTCTCTCTATATATAGAGGCTTCCCTTGTGGCTCAGATGGTAAAGAGAATCTGCCTGTAATGTGGTAGACATTAGAGACTCAGGTTTGATCCCTGGGTTGAAAAGATCCCCTGGAGGAGGCATGGTATCCACTTCAGTATTCTTGCCTGGAGAATCCCCTTGGACAGAAGAGCCTGGAGGGCTACAGTCCATGGGGTCACAAAGAGTCAGACACAACTGAGTGACTAAATACACTCACACATACACACACACACTGAAACAATCCTAAAGAAGTATTTAAAGCTTATCATTTCTTTGTACTTACAGATGTAGTGGAAGAAAAAACAGGAAAGCTTGACAGTAGTCTTTGATTATCTTACAGAAATAATTTTCCATATATGATAAGTTTTAAAATAAAATGTTTAATTTGTAATTTTTTACACAGGCTAGTATATTAAATTTCTTTAATTCTAGTAAAAGTCTAGAAATGAAATATATTTAATTTTTAAATTCCCTTCCAAGCCATATTAGTGTATTTAATTGATTTCAATTTATTTTAGACATCAAATCATAGCTGAGAAAATGGACCACATTTCTCTTCATTTTTATACTCTTATAAATGTTTTTTCTATGCAAGCATGATTATTAAACATTAAAAAGTTAGTTACTTGAATGAAAAAATATCTTTTCTCACTTGTTATGTCAATTTTATGAAATTAAAATGAGAATTATTATTTATTCCATACAGTATTTGAAGATAAGCCATTATTGCTTTTGCTCCCTCAGACCTGGAAAAGTTTATTATGGTCAAAATTTTAAAGTGAGAGAATACAATGACTCAAAAGTAGATAAAGATGATGTTCCTTACCTTATTCTTAAAGTTATTCTTAGAAATTTATTGGAATTATATACATATATGCACATATATATTATACAAATATATATAATATATATACATATACATGTATAATTCATACACATATTTATTTTAATCAGTGATGTTATCATCATTAGCTATAATTTTTATTATGGAAATGACTGATATAATATGGCAGATGATATTACCGTTTTATAAGAAATGATTGCAAGATTTGAGTATAACAGACTCTGAGATGACTTGCCAGAGTAAAAATGCATAAAAATGATATTCTCCCAAATAAAACAGTTCCTTAAAGCAGCTTTCCTGAGACCTTGAAAGACTTTAGCTATCTTGTGTCTAGGGATTTAACAAGAAAAGGGTAATATCTTGGATTTCAAACTGGTTTGGATCTAATTAAACTAAGTTGTTTAATAACATTTTCTTTGGGAGGGGACATTTTCTTTGCAAATTCTGATTCTTTGGCTGTGTTATCATGTAGTATCTGATATTAAACTGGCTTGACATTTCACTTCTAATTCCTGGGCAAAGATTGCAGCAGTTTAGCTTGTGCAGAAAGACGCATGTTTTTTCACTGTTGACATTTCACTTGGTCATTTTCTTTGTCTCTGAAAGAGTGACCTCCCAACTTTGCTCTTTATCTCTTCTCTGTCCATTTCTTCCTCCCTCAGTCTCCATCCCCTGGAAATGCTTTCATCAACAAGCATAGCCCTGCCAGCTAGCAAGCTAATTCTAATCTGAGCAAGAAGTGCATTAAAGCTCATAAATCCACCAAACTTGGAATTATTCCTGCTATTATCTGGGGCTGCAAACTAAGCTGCACAATCTTTGCCCCAGAGGGAGACATTATCTTTATTATTCTGGTCAGGAAACAAATCTGCCCCTACCCCGGAGACACTAACTTCCTGAGTGCTCAGTAAATTGAATGGAGCTTGTCCTTGCAGATGGACTTAATTCATACAACTGATTTTCTGCTTAGATTTTCCTGTCTAGGATGGATTTCTGCCCCAAGCATAGTCTCCTTCACTGGAACCCTTACATCTTACCTGATTTTTCTAATCTCTTTCACAAAGATGCTATTCTTTTCTTCACCCTCAATCCTCTCTGCCTTGTGTCTTGTCTTTTTGCAAATGGGCTTGATGACATGGACCCCAGAGGCCCAAGACCTACATTCGAATCTGATTTAGATATCAATATATGCAAACATGCACCAAACACAGATTCATCACACCTCTTTGGGCTTTTGTCAGACTATCCAGCAAACCTCAGGATCTATTTTCGATTCTTCCCTCAGTTGAGGTGGGGGGATGGTAATTCTGCATCACATTTCTATATGACTGTGACAGCTTTTTTTGCAGGGTATCTTTTAAAAGATGTTTATATACCAAACAGTCTTGGAAGATAGAAATAGAGTCTTTATATACCCTGTAAAGGTAGAGGGCAAATTTGTTTCCCAAACAGGATATTAAAAATATTATCTTCCTCCTGGTGGCTGAGATGGTAAAGAATCTGCATGCAGTGCAGGAGATCTGGATTCAATCCCTCTGACTGAAACAAGCTCATGCTGCTTGCTGTGCTATGAGGCCCTCTTGCCTCTGACCTAGGAGTCTTATGTCTTCTGCTAGCATGTGTGAAACTGAGAAACACTAAAATTTCAGACCCTTCACAGGTTTTGCGATTACTCCCCTCTTTTTCTGTGGCGTGGGGAAAAAATACAGGCTTTAAACTGTAACAAAATTCATATTCAGTCCTTCTCTGCTTTGCGATCTCATTAAGCCCTGTTTCAGTTTCCTCATTCATAACATGAGATAACATTGTTGAGGCTTAGAAAATGCATGTATATGGAAATATATATGTGTTTACAGCTTTGTGTATTTCATGGATCATAGAGATAAGGATTGAAGCCAGGGCATCTGGTTCCTGTAGCCATGTTCTTTCCACTGTACCACATGGATCTGATAGGAAATACCATTTAATATATTGGTTCTTTTCTTTCTTCTCTTTTGCTAATTTCAGACGTAATTATTAAAAAGAAACTTCAATGTATATAGTTAATTTTTCACCAGATATTTTCAGATAAAAGGAGGTATTTATATTAACTTGGAAGTATTGGTTGAATTGAGAATTTTGCTTCCTGGAAAATGATATTTTGCACACATTGTACATTTGTATAATCTATAACACATAATTGCATAATGCTTTTCTATTTAAAATTTAAAGAACTACACTCCTTTAAAAACTTTGCCTCTTCTGTTGTATTACAGATGATATCCAAACAGATTTTACATTTAACTTTTGCTGGTTGAAGTTCTCAAATTTCAAAGCAACTAACACAACACAACAATGACAGGCTTTATCTACAGGTCTAGTCATACTGGAAGGCTAGGGCTTCAACATGAATTTTGGAGGGACACAAACTTTCAGTACCGAACAACTATGGTAATAGTTCATAGGATAATTTCTTACAAAATCATTAAGTACAGGCCAATGGCAGTATCCCAAGTACATTAGGGTAAATGCACTATTGATGTCCATTTCAATAATAGCCATATCTATATTTGGAAAAAATGTAAATATGTACTAGCAGGATATTAAGTAAAAAATTTTTGATATTTTCATACAATAAATTTATGTAAATATTAAAACACTGTTTTCAGAGAATCCTTAATTAGTTGGATAATCATGAAATGAATGTTAATGAAAGAGTGAGGATGCGATCTATTTTTGTCTTCTGTATCCCAAATGTAGTAATGTGTCCATAGAGGAAATGCAAGAACGAAAGATTAACAATGATTAACTCTGGGCAGAGAAATTTGGAGTGATTTTATTTTCTTCTCTATGTTTTAAAAAAGTTTCCACTTACACTGATTACACAGAATGTTTATGTTATCAGTGGTGGAAAACAGTAGATACTTAAAAAATAACCCATCTGACTTGTGACCATGAAAGAAATGCAGCTACTGGCACAACATTTAAGGCTCTGTGCTCATGTGGTTAGCTCTGCTTCCACAATAACACTTCCCCTCACCTCTGTTAAACTCTCCCCAGTGATACACTTCTCACTTTTTACCCACTTAATGAAATTGTCTTTACTTTCCTAAATGCCCCTTGAACAAACCTCCAAGTTACTTCTGACTTCTTATGGCAGTAGTCAACTTACAAGTAAACAGTATTCATTTAAATGATTTTTAAAAATCCCTGTAAACTTTAATTTCCTTGTTGTTGTTGTTGTTACTGTTATTTAGTTGCTAAGTCATGATTCTTTTGTGACCCCATGGACTGTAGCCATCCAGGCTCCTCTGTCCATAGGATTTCCCAGGCAAGAATACTGGAGTGGGTTGCCATTTCCTTTTTCAGGGGATCTTCCTGACCCAGGGATTGAACCCGTGTCTCCTCCGTTGGCAGGCAGATTCTTTACCCCTGAGTCACCAGGGAAGCCCCAAAGTTCCTTAAGACCAGTCTTTTTCAGCTTATTTTGTGTCCTTCATGGTACTCAGCATAGACACAGCGGATGTTTCAGTAACCTACTGCTGCATAACAAGCCATCTAAAACTTAGCGACTTAGCAAAAACAACTGTTTTGTTTCTTTGGGACTTACTTGGTCACTGCTCCACATTATGTTAACTAAGACTGCAGAGAATTCATATGGCCCGGGATGGGCAAGATGGCTCACTAACAACCTCGTCATTAATCCTAGCTGCTAGCTGAAAGCTTAGCTGAGCTGTTTTATCCTAGTAGCCTGGGCTCCTCACAGCCTGGTGTCTGGTAGGAAGCCTGTCAAGAATAAGAGTGAATACTCTGAGTCAGCCAGCAAAAGCTGCCAGTCCTCTTAAAGACCACACCTGGAACTGTCACAGCACATTTCTGCTACACTGAGATGGTCGGAGATCCAGCCTAGATTTAAAGAAAAACAAATAAGTGCTACCTGTCAATGAAATGTTCTGTGCTTAGTTGCTCAGTCATGTCCGACTCTGAGACCCTATAAAAATGAAGAAAAAAATTTTGTTGTATTTCCTAGATTTACTGACTTTTGCTTCTTCTAAGTTAGTGTGTGTGTTTGTACTCAGTCATGCCCAACTCTTTGTAACCCCATGGGTTGTGGCCTGTCAGGCTCCTCTGTCCATGGGATTTTCCAGGCAAAAATACTGGACCAGGTTGCCATTTCCTTCTCCAGGGGCTAGTCCCAACTCAAGGGTTGAACCTACATCTCTTGTGTCTCCTACACTGCAGGCAGATGATTTACTACTGTGCCACCTAGGAAGCCACTAAGTTAGCATACTCTGCAGCTAATTTATTGATTAATGGATTAATCCAAGATACTCAAGTCCCCTTATTCTTATTTGTTTCTGGAAGTAGAATTTGCATGTTACATAAAACTTATGTTGATATTGAAATAGCTTCTGAGATGAATTAAATTTAGTTTGGACACATGCTTACTTACCAAAAAAGGAAAAAAAGCAGGACGGAAGCAACTATTTCTAAGAGCCACTTGCAGATTTTGCAGCATATGCTGTTTGGAGAAAATTATGAAATATTAAAGTTATTCACCAGGTGGTGCTATAGTTATCTGAAATGAAGTACAGCAGCACAGCCCAATCTCGGGTATGTCCAATAGTTTTGACTTAGGCTTTGGGAAACATATTTTTTAAAATGTTCTCCTTTTTTAGTTTTCCTTTCCTTCTTTTCCATTCTCCTTATGTTACCTCCAACAAATCCACAAAATGTATCACTTTAATGATGCTTTATGTCAGTTAATATTAAAATCAGTTGAGTTCACTTGAACCATAACTACTGATAGCAAGCATGAATCATAAACACAGATAATTCACAGAATGATGCAGCCATAGCTAAGCAAGTTTGATATGCTGAAGTACATTTCCTGACTAAAAGTTGCATTACATTTTTACCATGGAAACCACTAATTTATGGTTACATATAATTTCCCCTCAATGAATCAATACATAATTATAGAAATAATTAACAGATTTATAATGATGATAGTGAGCCTCTTTCCATGAGGCTCAAAAGTTTATGTTCAAATGGAAGAATAAGGAGATCTTTGCACCATAAATTACGATAAGTTATGAACCAATATGTTGCTTTTCCCCATAAGCCAGCATGAGCTGGTTTTACTGCCCATAAATGTAAATAATAATAGTACTTATCTCAAGAGGTTGCTTTGTGAATTATAAAGATAATCCATATGAGACTTCTTTTTTTTTATTAAGATTTTTTTTTAATTTTTATTAAAAAAAATTTTTTTTTACTTTATTGTGTTGGTTTTGCCATACATTGACATGAATCCACCATGGGCATACATATGCTCCCCCTCCAGAACCCCCCTCCTTCCTCCCTCCCGATTTCCTCTCCATGGGTCATCCCAGTGCACCAGCCCTGAGCATCAAACCTGGGCTGGCCATTGATTTCACATATGATAATTAACATGTTTCAATGCCATTCTCCCATATCATCCCACCCTTGCCCTCTTCCACAGAGTCCATGAGACTGTTCTATACATCTGCGTTTCTTTTGCTGTCTCACATACAGGGTTCTCATTACCATCACAGTGCCTGGCACATAGTAAATCCTTATTACTGTTGTTTTTTGCAGATCTAGAGTTGGACTATCTGGGTTCAGATCCTGCTATACTACTTGGTATCTGAGTAACATTGGCTAGGTTATTTAATCCTTATGTGCCTCTTTTTTTAAAAAAAAAATGATGATAGTTGTCGCATTTATCTCAGGTTCATTGAAATATTTAAATGAAACAGCACATATAAAGCATTTGTCACAGGGACTTTCTCAATAAACAGTCCATGATTATTATTACCAAATGACTATGCCATTTGATCAACTACACCATCTGTGTTTCCCAGATTTTTCTGTTCCTTTAAAATACCCATCCATGTTCTATTGTTCTATTTGATTTCTCTGATGCTAACTTTTCTTTCCTGGGTCTAAATTGTCTTTCTTTGCTTACTCACTTTTGAGTTCCCTTTCCAACCAGGTACACTATCTGCCACTCGATCTGCTGACACAAATATTGCCCAAGCGTCCTTGGACAGCTTCAGTGGTCCTTTCATGGAGGTATAGAAATGTATTTCAATCCTTTACCTTATTTTTCCTAGTAATCAAAATAATCATTTCTGTTAAAATATGATTTGGAAAGCTCACAGATGCGCAGTTGAGGAGAAAAAAAAGGCAACCATTATATTAAGAGCTTGTGTGAATCTGGCTCTGTCACTTGATCACTATAGGGTTTTGCACTGCATGCTCTTTTGAAAGACCAGGACCCTTCCTGAGTGTCAAGGTCACTTCAGGCTCCAGTTTACCACCTTTAGCAAACTTGCATTTGAATTTCTTGTTTATACCTATATTTATAAATATAGATATATTTTCACCTGCTATGTAGCTATAGTTGTATTTATATTTATATAGTCATGTGTAACTATCCAAGCATTGACCCATAGGGGAAAACAGTATCTCTCTTTGAGTTTCTCTCAAATATCCTTCTCTTACAAGAGCTCTGCTTATGTGAGAGTCTTAAGTGAAGGTCTTAGAGGACCAAACAGAGGTTAATTTGACAAAGCAATTCTAAAATTGAATATTAGGAGTTCTTATTCTTTAGAATTCCTGGGTGATTTGCTCATATAATTTGGCTCTTTCTCCTGCTACATTTCTTCTCTTTTCAATCTTATTTCTCTTAGCAGAGAAGGCAAACAAGTGTACCCACTTTCTTTGGCAGAATAGCTTGGATCTCATCAAATACATTGATTTTTCTGTTTCACATTACTTTTCCTGTTTATCTCATAAATATTTTCCCACATAAATAGAAACTTTGTGGACAATATGTTAATGGCTACATATTGTATTAGAATACATCATTTTCTTAATCAGCAATGGTTTAGACATTAAAACGTTTGATTTTTTTACTATTATAAATTAACCTGAAGTTAACACTTCTTTGTGAGTTTGTTTTTGCCACATCTCATATTATTTCAAGAATACTTAGTTTAGTGCTTACTCAGTAAAAGCTTGATAAAAATAAATTTTTTTTCCCTGAATAAATAGTCTTTAGTCATATAAAATGCAGTTACTGAAAACTTGGAAAGTTTCAGAGCATTTTATTGTTTTTTTCCTTCCCTTTAATTTCGAAAGCAGTTCCCACCCACCTGTGTTGATATTTCCTGAAAAAATTGGTTCATTTTTACATCTTACCTGTGGAAGTTTATGACCTGTGGTGGTCATAAAATAGCAGCTACTATTAGCATATACAGAACACTGTATTTGTATTATTTTCCTATCCTCCTGTCATCTACATATTATTATCCTACCCCTTTTGGAATAAAGCATGTTTCAACCTACAGCTCACTGAGTACCCCACTCGAGCGTTCTCCATCCTCCAGCTCTGTCTCTGGGCACAAGAAAGCCTTTCTCAGTGTCCTCACCAAGGGCTGCAACAGCAGCGGACTCACTGAGCAGGATGCCTCCCTTTCCTCTTCCACAGCAGCATAAGGAAGGCCATCTACATTCAGTAGTAGTATTGATGCATCATTGCATGGCTGGAGCAGGCTGTGCATGGAGCACGTGGAGAGCCTCTTACTGCCAACGCTGCATTCCTGTTAGTGTTCAAAAAGACTGGGGGTAGTGGCAGAATTCTACTTGAAGAGACTGCGATTGGAAAGTTATGTGGGCTAGTTTGCAAGAGTTAGTAGCATTGAACAATCT
Source organism: Antilocapra americana (assembly GCA_007570785.1). Taxonomy (NCBI): domain Eukaryota; kingdom Metazoa; phylum Chordata; class Mammalia; order Artiodactyla; family Antilocapridae; genus Antilocapra; species Antilocapra americana. Next base: position 26,886,266 of record ML662442.1, read on the forward strand.
TGCATTGTTTTGGGGGGATATTTTCCCCTGACTGACTATAGCTGATGTCTAGAAGATGATTCTTTCCTACCATTAGAGAGTAGGGTAAAAATGGCAGTGAAATGGCAAAAGGTAAATTATATATATATACTAATAATTAAGCTGTGACACAAGTGAAGTTATTTCTGTTGGCAAATCACTTGCTTCATTTCTATTGCCCTATATTTCCATTCTATATACTATATTCAAAGAAATAAGAAAACAATAGAAAAGAATTCTAATTTCCTATCCAAATGTAGTACTGGCTTGCTTCTGGTTCAGGATGGCAGAGTAGAAGGACGTCCACTCTTCTACTGTGAGAGCACCACAATCACAACTAGCTGTTGAACAACCATCGACAGGAGGATGCTGGAGCACACCGAAAAATGATACGCCATGTCCAAAGACGAAGAAGGAGCCACAGCGAGATGGTAGGAAGGGCACAGTCATGATAAAATCAAATCCCATACCCATCAGGTGGGGGACCCACAAACTGGAGAACAATAATACCAAAGAAGTCCTCCCATTGTTGTGAAGGTTCTGAACCCCATGTCAGGCTTCCCAGCCTGGGGATACAACAAAAGGACTAGGAATCCTCAGGGAATCTGACCTTGAAGGCCAGCAGGATTTGATTATAGGACTTCCGCAGGACTAGGAGAAACAGAGACTCCAGTCTTGGAGGGCACAAATAAAACCTTGCATGCACCAAGACTCAGAGGAAAGGAGCAGTGACCCCACAGGAAACTGAACCAAAACCACCCGCTAGTGTTGGAGAGTCTCCTGTGGAGGTGTGTGGGTCAGCAGGGGCTCACCACAGGGATGGGGGGACTGGACGCATCTGTCTGGGAAGGTCCCCTTTGGAGTAAGCCCTCTTGGAAGTTGCCCTTAACCAGAGTATAGACCCCAAGGCTGGGTCACCTCAGGGTCAGCAGATAATTAGATTAAAGCTTTACTGAGCAAGGCCCTGCCCATCAGAGCAAGACCTAGTTTTTCCCACCACCAGTCCTTCCCATCAGGCAGCTTACACAAACCTCTTAGCTTCCTCCATCAGAGGGAAGGCAGAAGAATCGAGAAGAACCACAGTCCCACAGGAAGTAAAATGAAACCATGTTACAGAAAGTTAATCAGCTTGATTAAGCAAAAAGTTATGTCCAAGATGAAAGAATAAGATAAAACCCTAGATAAACAACTAAATGAAGTGGAGATAGGAAACCTTCCAGAAAAATAATTTGGAATAATGATAGTGAATATGATTCAGGATCTTGGAAAAAGAATGGAGGCAAAGATTGAGAAGATGCAAGAAATGTTTACCAGACTTACAAGGACTAAAGAGCAAACATACAGAGATGAATGATACACTAGAAGGAATCAGTAGCAGAATAACTGAGACAGAAGCATGGATAAATGACCTAGAGGACAGAATGGTGGAAATTACTGCCAGAGAACAGAATATGGAAAGAAGAATGAAAAGAAATGAAGACAGCCTAAGAAAACCTCTGGGACAACATCAAATGTACCAACATTTGCATTATGGGGGTCCCAGAAGGAGAACAGAGAAAAGACCTGAGAAAATATTTGAAGAGATAATAGCTGAAAACTTCCCTAACATGGGAAAGGAAATAATCAACCAAGTCCAAGAAGCACAGAGAGTGCTGGGTTGGATAAACCCAAGGAAGAACACACTGAGACATATAGTAATCAAAGTGACAAAAATTTGAGACAAAGGTAAAATATTAAAAGCAAGAAGGAAAAATGAAAATAAAATACAAGGGAACTCCCTTCAGGCTATCAGCTGATTTCTCAACAGAAACTCCACAAACCAGAAGGGAATGGCATGATGTATTTAAAGTGATGAAAGGGAAGAAATTACAACCAAGATCACTCTACCCAGCAGGACACTCTTTCAGATAGAGAAATCAAGAGCTTTCCAGATAAGCAAAGGTTAAGAGAATTCACCGCCACCAAACCTGATTTACAACAAATGCTAGAGGAACTCTTCTAGGAAGAAAACAAGATAAGGAAAAGCCCTACCTAAAGAAAACAAATCGCAAACAATTAAGAAAATGGTAATAGGTAATTGGATCATACATATCGATAATTACCTTAAATGTGAATGAATTAAATGCACCACCAAAAGACAGACTGGCTGAGCAGATGAAAACATGTGCGTGTATGCACTTCCACTTACAACATCACACTGCTTGATCACCCAAATTGTTTGTAATTATTTAATATTGTTGGGTTAATCATATTCCCATTATGGCCGTGAATTGTAATTATCTTTTATATTTTGTCTGGCTATTGATTGTGAAAACTGATAAACTTCTTTTACTATTGTGATTATGTAATGATCACTCACTTAATATGATTGTATCATGATTGGTCAACAGAAAAATTATAGAATTCTATTTCACCAAAACTACCATTTAATAGAAAAACCTGTAATCACTTTTTAAAATCCATATGCATATCAGAATTATCTTGAAATTTTTTGAAAAATACAAATGCCCAGGTATTGCTTTTTTCCCCCCAGAGCTCCAGATATGTTTTTAATGAGCAGCCATGTTTAAAAATAACTGTACTATATGAGCATCTTTTATCTAGTTTGTTTCACTTTTTCATATTCAGTGTTCCAATTTCATTTAGTTAATATTTTCCAGTTTCTCCATGTCTTCTTTTTTTTTTATGTTCTCTCTCAAGCCTTTATCAAGTGTAGTAGAAAAGTTTTTGTATACACATATATATAAAATATATATTTTAGAAGACATAAATTTTTGCCTAGTTAAAAAATTTATGACATTTTGATTCTACTTGTTTGAATTAGTATGAATAGAATGTTAGATTTCTAATTAAAAAAAATAGGTATGCAACTGAGATCAAAGTTTACTATATAGCACAGGGAGCTATAGTCAATATCTTGTAATAACCCAAATGGAAAATAGTTCCAAAAATAACACATGGTGTATGTATAACTGAATCATGCATACAAAACAGAATTCTACTTTTTGAAATTTACTAAAGTTTATCTTTTTGCCATTTTTTTCTAAATGTCCTATGGACATCTAATAACAATGTATGAGACACAAAATTGTAAATCTATTTGTATAGGAAATGATTAATATAAAGTAGTTAAATATAAATCTATTATATTTAAGTTGTTAATGATATCATTCAAGATGCTCCTATTCTTATTTTTTTCTGCCCTTGATAAAATATTCTCAGAAAAATGTTAATATGTCTCACTATGACTATATATTTTTTCTTTTTCCTTATATTACTTCTAATTTTTGCTTTATGTATCTTTGTTTCTTTGTTATTAAGGTATCTAATGGTTTATGATGTCTATCTTCTTTGTGAAATTTTACCTTTTTTCATTAAAAAATTCATCTTTTTTTCATTTAAAATTTAAAAAAGAACAAATGTAGTACAATGTAAAGGTTGCTTTGAATGCATGCTTTTTGCATTTTCCTTATACACACACAAGTCATTCTTCCTTGTACTCCATTTTGTCTAGATGGTATGTAGAATAAAACAAAAACAGGGGTTCAGATCCTTGAAGACTTCTACATTAAATGTATAGACTGAAATGGGCAAGTGGGAAGAATAGCAAGAATTTTCAGACCTTTCACAGTACATGTATAGATGAATGGTGTTTAATTTAATAGGCAATACTGTTAACTTCTCAACAACTCCCCCAAGAATCTCTTCTGTGTTGGCCATTCCCATCTATCAGAATCAATGTGTTGCCAGACAAAGAACCCTGGTTCATTTAGGGTATGTGGGTCACTTGTTATACTGGCAATGAAGACTCTGATTAGAAAGTTTATTAGATTTAGAGATTGATGATTGAGGGCTGGAGTCTTGAGTTTTATGAATGCTTTGTAGCTTTCAGCTTTAATGACTAACAAGGGAAGTATTCCTTAGACTCCTGCTGTTGGATGACACAGGCATCAAAAAGAGACTTCTAATTAAAATGAACCAAAACCATTTTGCTCTGTGTTCTGGGGATTGGTTCAAACGGTTTGGGAATGAACAGACTTTTTGCTTGAATCAAATCCAGTAATTTTGTTTAGATTTGGACGAGCTCTTGGAATTTCTCTTCCAATATTTAGTGGGCACGTTAGAAACATTAGTAACATTTGTCAGGGGGAGACTTTTCCACTAGCAGAAGTTTGGGCTAGTGTTGGGAGCCAAGATTTAGCAACCGCAGGGACTTTCTGGTGAAGATCAGTGGTTGCTTGTACCCCTAGCAGTGTCTGGTATTGCTGTCTGCTAAACCAGAATTATGTCTCCGATACAATTCACTTGTCTGAAGGCTTCCTAAGGAGTATCACATTTTAAGACTAAGAGTAATGAAGACTCTAGAACAATGAACACCTATTCTGAACCAGGAAATGCTCAGTTCTTTAAATATATAATCTTACTTTAAACATGCCACAAGGTAACTAATAATATTTCTTTCTTTCTTTCTTTTTTACTGGAGAAATAGAGATTTAGAGAGGTTTAAAAATATATCCTATTACTTAATAAGAGGCAAAGTGAGGATTCCATTTAAGTCTTTGATCCAAAGCCTGTGCTTTTAGCTCCTGTGTAAGTTTACCTAAGTTGGTTGTATGATGAACTATAGTAATTGAAAGACTGAAGTGCTTAATACTTTGTTTTAGTTATTGATTTAAGTGTTTGCCTCCATGTGAATTTTCAAAACCTCCTGAGCATTTACTGGAATGTGCCAGCCTGTCTTGTTTCCACATGTTGCAGTGTTCCAAATATGAGCAGAGGGAAATAGCTGAAGGTCAGTGTGATGCTCAAACTAGGTAAACCTGCTGTATTGGCCTCTGGCTAAAGGCTTGAGAGAATAACAGCACTGGCAATTTTTGTTTTATGATGAGTAAATTACATTTTTAATAACCTTCAAATGACTAAAATGTCTTTCCTAGAGATCATAGCATCGTTTAAAAATAGTCTTTTTTTGTAAAATAATATTTGTTGCTTTCATATGGTATCTTTTATATCTTTTCCTTTTTATCCTTAGTGCTTTTATGGTCTCAGAAGGTGCATTAATACAGTGTCTTTTGAGGACGGATGGGATAAGAAGTGTTAGGTTTTGTCAGTGATGCCAATTTAACCAGTTTGAATATCCAACCTATACATTTGAAAATATAAATTGAAAAATATAAGTGCAATGTCAAAATGTAGTGTGAAAGGTATATGTAGCTTTTTTAGATTTGTCTTTGATGTACTGACTTAACAAAGTAAGAGAGCCTTATTCCTAGGAGGCTTCTGAGGGTGTCATTGAATTCTACTTTGGTGCATTTAGCAAAAATATAGGGAAAAGATCACCTAAAAGAAATGATTGATTCTTGTTAGATTGCATTATGGCATTACTTATCTTTTGCTCTCAGTGCAGTTTTAAAGTTTAAGATCATTCCATTGCTTGGTTTACTAAGGTTAGCTAACAAGCTATTAGAAATGTAAACTTAAGAGTCAGTTCATAGGATATGAAAAAGGGAACTCTTTATTACTTTACCCTCTTATTCGTCCATCTAGATTTTGTTTTATTTAAAGGTTAACTGTATATAATTTTGCAAGAAATGGCCATGCCAAATGTTGTCCTTATATCAGTTAAAGTCAACAGATTCATCGGGGGCATTGACTTTGTGCCAGACGTTGAGTGAAGTACAGTGTCCTCACTGGCTCCTGTCTCCTCTATCACTGGGATTAATAATCCTTTTCCATAGCTTCAATCTCACCTCAAATTCCTGTTTTAAGAAAGAAAGAAAAGAGTTTTATTTTCTTTGTTATCTCTGAACCTAATACCTTGGTGCCTGTGTACCTGCTCTACCCTCATGTTTTCAAGTGCTGGGCTTTCTCCCTGTGAGTTCTTATTCTAAATGGGTACGCTTTGCTGGAGCCTCTACCCATTAGTAGCCTCATACCTTGCACAGATCATCCAAATTTGTGTGGGTTTTGGAGAGTGGGTCCCCTGTTCCTCCTATTCTGGGCTCACCTCTTGGTTTTTGCATGTACTTTTTTGACTTGCACTCTGTAAAAATATTCATATTTGGTACCAAGTTTTTAGGCAGTAGCACAGAATACACACACTCAGACAGTAAAGCATCTGCCTACAATGCAGGAGACCCGGGTTCAATCCCTGGGTTGGGAAGATCTCCTGGAGAAGGAAATGGCAACTCACTCCAGTATTCGTGCCTGGAAAATCCCATGGATGGAGGAACCTGGTAGGCTACAGTCCATGGGGTCGCAAAGAGTCGGACACGACTGAGCGACTTCACTTAAGCCTTTGCTATTTTACTATGCACTTGCAAAGATTTCTAGTTGTGAAGTAAGCCAGAAGGGAAAACAGCAATACAGTATACTAACACATATATATGGAATTTATAAAGATGGTAACGATAACCCTGTATGTGAGACAGCAAAAGAGACACAGATGTATAGAACAGTCTTTTGGACTCTAGGGGAGAGGGCAAGGGTGGGATGATATGGGAGAATGACATTGAAACATGTAAATTATCATGTGTGAAATCAATTGCCAGCCCAGGTGTGATGCTTGATACAGGATGCTCAGGGCTGGCGCACCCGGATGACCCAGGGGGATGGAATTGGGAGGGAGGTGGGAGGGGGGTTCTGGAAGGGGAACACATATATACCCATGGCAGATTCATGTCAATGTATGGCAAAACCAACACGATAATGTAAAAGAAAAAATAAAGAAATTAATTAAAAAAATAAGAAGCTAACAATATTAACACCCCCCCCCAAAAAAAAACCTGAACAAAACAGTCTAATTTGCCCTTTAGTTAGACTGTAAATATTCTCTACTAGGCTTCATTTCTTTAGTTAATTTTTTGCCACTTTTTGATCAAAGTTAAATAGAACACCGCCTCTAAGTTGTATGTTTATGTGTAATCATGATATAATCCTTAGGTTTTGGATATAATCATTTTGTAGCACTCTTCTTCAGCATGAAGTCAAATGAGGACTCTATTCCTAATTAGGACTTTAGGAAAATTTGTGCAAGTACCTAGGAATTATTTTGAATCTTAGCCCTTCTGCTTTCTAATCATCTTTTTCTTAATGATACTGTTTCTTCTGTGTTATTTTCCTATTGCTTTGAATTTTCTGGAGAAACAAAAATCACTTACATGAAGGGAAAATTGTCTGGAGGAAAGTTTATTCAAAGAATCTAATGACCAATGAGGATGGCATTGATTGCTTATATCTTAGTGATACAGAGGAGATCTTGGTGGCAAGTCAACTTCTTAAGAGTAATAGATTTTCTTACAATGACTGAAATCTAAAAATTAGTGAAGAAAAGTTTAAAACAACACATTGCGTATGTAGAGGAGGAAGAATTCTCCTCTACTCTCTTTGGGCCTCTGGCTAGGCCAAAGAATTAACATGAGACAAATTAACAGGGGAAAAGTGTACACATTTACTGAATTTTTACATGTACATGGGAGCCTTCACAAGAGGATCAAAGCTTGAAGAAGTGACAACAGCAAGAAATTTTTATACCTTTTGGATGAAGAAGATTCATTTGTGAAGAATTGACAAGACAAAGGAATTTGAAGATGTAACTAGGAAAATAAAGGTTAGTTTAATAAACTTTACAGCCCTAAATTTACTGTCTTTGGTGATAAGGTTGTCTTCTATTCTTCTGTCACAGGGAGGGTGCCTTTCTTATAGAAGATTTATCTCCTGCTTTCAGGAGTACAAAGGAGGGTCAGAATGACCTTCTTGCATTGTCATTTTTGGCTCAATATTATAAGTTATACAGTTCTAGTTTGTATGGGGCTCATTCACAGAAGCAAGTCCGATGCTGGCAAGCGGTTATTGCAGAGGAACCTGGAATGTTAGGTCCATGAATCAAGGCAAATTGGAAGTGGTCAAACAGGAGATGGCAAGAGTGAACATCGACGTTCTAGAAATCAGTGGACTAAAATGGACTGGAAAGGGGGGATTTAACTCAGATGACCACTATGGGCAAGAATCCCTTGGAAGAAATGGAGTAGCCATCATAGTCAACAAAAGAGTCTGAAATGCAGTACTTGGATACAGTCTCAAAAATGATAGAATAATCTCTGTTCATTTCCAAGGCAAGCCATTCAATATCATGGTAATCCAAGTCTATACTCAAACCACTAATGCTGAAGAAGCTGAATTTGAATGGCTCTATGAAGATCTACAAGACCTTCTAGAACTAACACCCCAAAACAATGTCCTTTTCATGATAGGGGACTGGAATGCAAAAGTGGGAAGTCAAGAACATACTGGAGTAACAGGCAAATTTGGCCTTGGAGTATAGAATGAAGCAGGGCAAAGGCTGATAGAGTTTTGCCAAGAGAATGCATTGGTCATAACAACACCCTCTTCCAATAACACAAGAGAAGACTCTACACGTGGACATCACCAGATAGTCAACACTGAAATGAGATTGATTATATTTTTTGAAGCCAAAGATGGAGAAACTATAAACAGTCAGCAAACACAAGACTGAGCAGACTGTGGCTCAGATCATGAACTCTGTATTGCCAAATTCAGACTTAAATTGAAGAAAGTATGGAAAACAGCTAGACCTTTCAGGTATGACCTAAATCAAACCCCTTATGCTTATACAGTAGAAGGGACAAATAGATTCAAGGGATTAGATCTGATAGGCAGAGTGCCTGATGAACTATGGATGGAGGTTTGTGACACTGTACAGGAGACAGGGATCAAGACCACCCCCAAGAAAAAGAAATGCGAAAAAGTAAAATGGCTGTCTGAACAGGCCTTACAAATAGCTGTGAAAAGAAGAGAAGGAAAAAGCAAAGGAGAGAAGGAAAGATATACCTATTTGAATGGAGACTTCCAAAGAAGAGCAAGAAGAGATAAGAAAGCCTTCCTCAGTGATCAGTGGGAAAAAATAGAGGAAAACAGTAGAATAGGAAAGACTAGAGATCTCTTCAAGAAAATTAGAGATACAAAGGGAACATTTCATGCAAAGATGGGCTCAATAATGGACCTAACAGAAGCAGAAGAATACACAGAAGAACTATATAAAAAAGATTTTCATGATCCAGATAATCACGATGATATGATCACTCATCTAGAGCTAGACATCCTGGAATCTGAAGTCAAGTGGGCCGTAGGAAGCATCACTAGGAACAAAGCTAGTGGAGGTGATGGAATTCCAGCTGAGCTATTTCAAATCCTAAAAGATGATGCTGTGAAAGTGCTGCACTCAGTATGCCAGCAAATTTGGAAAACTCAGCAATGACCACAGTACTGGCAAAGGTCAGTTTTCATTCCAATCCCAAAGAAAGGCAATGCCAAAGAATGCTCGAACTATGGCACAGTTGCACTCATCTCACACACTAGTAAAGTAATGCTCAAAATTCTCCAAGCTAAACTTCAGCAATACATGAACCATAAACTTCCAGATGTTCAAGCTGGTTTTAGAAAGGCAGAGGAGCCAGAGATCAATTGCCAACATCCAGTGGATTATCAAAAAAGCAAGAGAGTTCCAGAAAGACATCTACTTCTGCTTTATTGACTATGCCAAATCTTTTGACTGTGTGGATCACCACAAACTGTGGAAAATAATTAAAGAGATTGGAATACCAGGCCACCTGACCTGCCTCTTGAGAAACCTGTATGCAGGTGAGGAAGCAGCAGTTAGAACTGGACATGGATCAACAGTTTGGTTCCAAAAAGCGAAAGGAGTATGTCAGAGCTGTATACTGTCACCCTACTTATTTAACTTATATGCAAAGGACATCATGAGAAATGCTGGGCTGGATAAAGCACAAGCTGGAATCAGGGTTGCTGGGAGAAATATCAATAATCTCAGATATGCTGATTAAAGCACCCTTATGGCAGAAAGCAAAGGACTAAAAAGCCTCTTGATGAAAGTGAAAGAGGAGAGTGAAAAAGTTGGCTTCAAGTTCAACATTTAGAAAACTAAGACCATGGCATCGGGTCCCATCACTTCATGGCAAATAGGTTGGAAACAGTGAGAGACTTTATTTTTGCAGGGGGACTCCAACATCACTGCAGATGGTGCCTGAAGCCATGAAATTAAAAGATGCTTACTCCTTTGAAGGAAACTTATGACCAACTTGAACAGCATATTAAAAAGCAGAGATATTACTTTGCCAACAAAGGTCCGTCTAGTCAAGGCTATGGTTTTTCCCATAGTCATGTATGGATGTGAGTGTTGGACTATAAAGAAAGCTGAGCCCCAGAGAATTGATTCTTTTGAACTGTGGTGTTGGAGAAGACTCTTGAGAGTCCCTCGGACTTCAAGGAGATACAACCAGTCCATCCTCAATGAAATCAGCCCTGAATATTCATTGGAAGGACTGAAAGTTGAAGCTGAAACTCTAATACTTTGACCACCTGATGCGAAGAACTGACTCTGAAAAGATGCTGATGCTGGGAAAGATTGAAGGCAGGAGGAGGGGGGGACAACAGAGGATGAGATGGTTGGATGGAATCACCAACTCAATGGACGTGAGTTTGAGTTAACTCCAGGAGTTGGTGATGGACAGGGAGGCCTGGCGTGCTGCAGTCCATGGGGTCGCAAATAGTCAGACACGACTGAGCAACTGAAGTGAACTGAACTGATAATGTTTATGTGACTAGATATATCTATTTCTCCTGAAATACAATCCTGTTTTAACTACTAATAAATGATAGTAACTCAGTGCTTTCCAAGACAAGTCCTCCCACTTTATTCATCAGAAGTGTCTTGTTTAATATTGGAATTTGCTTGTCATATAAATTTTACAATCAGCTTGAAAAACTCTTTGAAAAACTTGTTTGGGTTTTGATATGAATTATATTAAATTTGCATGTGTCTTTTTGGAAATTTGATATTTTTTTGAATATTATAATTTCCTTTTCTCTGTCAAGTGATTAATAAATACAATAAATGATGTACTTTTGTTTATCTCTTCATTAGTGCTTTATAGTTCTCTATATAGTTACTGTACCCTTTCTTAGATATATTCTGAGGTACCATATATTTTATGTGCAGATATTTGTGTATGTGTGTTAGATATAAAAGTGTGTAGTATAATTTTATATATATAGATTTAAATCCATGTAGGAAACCTGAAGGCTGACATGCTGCAGTCCATGGGGTCGCAAAGAGTCAGACAAGACTTAGCGACTGAACTGAAGATGTAAATACACCTTTGTGTTAACATATGAATTATTTAAATTATATCCACATAATCTAGTAATTTAATTAATACTAATATATTGATTTTACATCTGGCTTGTTTGCTAAGTGCAAATAATTTAAAAAATTTTTCTGGTAGATTTTTTGGGGAGTTTTCTTTGGAGATGAGGGCTGCTTCCCTAGTAACTCAGATGGTATAGCATCCACCTGCAATTCGGGAGTCTAGGATCAATCTCTGGGTCAGGAAGATCCCCTGGAGAAGAAAATGGCAACCCACTCCAGTTTCCTTGCCTGGAAAATCCCATGAATAGAGGAGCCTGGCGGGCTACAGTCCATAGAGTTGCAAAGAGCTGGACATGACTGAGTGACTAACAGACATACTTTGGAGATAAAGGAATCAAATAATGTTTGAATAGTAAAAATACGTTTCTTACTCTTAAATCTTATTTTATTCCTCCAACTTTTCTTAATAACTTTGCTAGGATTGCAACTCTAATGTTTAATACTTTGTCCTTGATTTCAAATTATGCTACTGATTGCCATTATAATATTTATGTTTGTTCTTTTAAAAAAATACTTAACTGAGGTATAATTTACAGATGATAAAAGTAACATTTTAAGAAGTATGATTTTTAAGTTTTAGAGTTGTGCAAACAACTCCACAATCTCATTTTAGAACACTTCCTTTGCTCACATTTTCAGTCAGTCCTCACTTCCACTTTCACAACTAAGCAACCATTCATCTACTTTTTGTTGTTATAAATTTGGTTTTTCATACTGTTTCATATAAATGGAATTATATATTTCTTTTGTATCTGGCTTTTTTTAAATTAAAATAATATTTCATTGTATGAGAATAACACACTTAATTTATCCATTCTTTTTTGATGGACAATTGGATTATTTCTAGTTCTCACTATTTAAGTAAGTTGCTATGGACTTTTCTGTATATGCATTTTTGGCTCATAATTTTTCATTTCTCTTGGGTAGATTCCTAGGAATGGAATGCCTGGGTTGCATAAGTTTATGTTTAGTGTTTTAAGAAACTGCCCAAACTAATTTCCAAAATGATTGTACTATTTTATATTCACAGACAATAAGGTTTCCAGTTTCTCTACATGCTTGCCAATACTTAGGTAAATTGGACCTCACCAAAATGAAAAACTTTTGAGCTTCAAAGGATACTGTCACAACTCGACAATAAAAAGAAAAAAACCCAGTTGAAAATGGGAAAAATTTTGAATAAACATTTCTCTAAAGGAAAAATACAAAGGCCGATAGGAACATGAAAAGATGCTCGTATTATTAATCATTAGGGAAATGCAAATCAGGATCACAATGGAATACTCCTTCAAATTCACTAGGATAACTATAATAAGGACATATAACAAGTATTGGTAAGGATTTGGAAAAGTTTTTTTTCACACAAAAGCTTGTACACAGATATTGATAAAAGTTATTCATAATAAACCAAAGTGGAAACAACCAGTCACCAGACTAAATGTTGTATGATTCTATTTATATAAAATGTTCAGAAGAGGCAAGTCTGTAGAGACCAAAAATAGATTAGTGGTTGCCTAGGGCTGGAGAGAGTTAGAGACTATGTAGTTAGGGGTTTTTAGTACGTGAGGGTTTCTTTTTGGGCTAACCAACATATTTTAAAATTAGATAATGCTAATAGTCACTTAACTCTGGATTATACTGAAAAATCATGGTACTGCACACTTTAAAAGGATAAATTTAATGGTATGTGAATTATGGTTCAATAAAAGTATTATAAGAAACAATGGATTATAAATATAAGAGTTTATTTCTGGTCTGTCAATTCTGACGAGCTCACACCTTGAGCTAATGCCATATTTATATGATTACTCTTGCTTTTATAAGCAAATTTTGAAATCAAAGTCTTCCAACTTTGTTGTTTTTTTCATGACTGTTTTTGAATATTCTACATTTACACTCCCATACAGATTTTAGGATTAGATTGTCATTTCCACAAAAACAACTACTACAATTGATAAAAGGTGCATTAAATTTATAAATCTATTGGCAGTTACTGTGTTGACAGTATGAAGTCATCCAATTCATGGTCATGGAAAGTACCTTCCTTTATTTAGATCTTTGATAATCTCAATAATATTATATGATTTTCAGTATGCACATCTTACATGCTTTTGTTAAATTTAGTCCTAGGAATTTAATTAAATTAGAGGCTACTATTAATGTTTTCATAATTTATTTTTAGTATTTATTAGTATACTGAAACAAAATTGACGTTTATTTTATTGATCTTGTAGCAATACAATATGACCTTCCTTAGCTTATTTATTCGTTCTAGTAGATTTTTTGTGTGTGTGTGGATATTTGAAGATTTTCTAAAAATAAGACTATGTCATCTATGAATAAGAGTGTTTTATATTTTTCAAATCTGGTTGTCCTTATTATAAATGATAATTATTATTATAATTACCACCACCACCATCATCTTCACACATCAAGAGCAGACATTATTGCTTTGCCCCAACTGTAAGAGGAAAGCACGCAGGCTTTCACGAAAAATGATGTTAGGTGTGAAATTTTGTGTATATTTCCCCATTAAGAATTTGAGAAATTTTCCTTGCATATGTAATTTGTTGAAAGTTTTTATTATAGTAGGTATTACAGTTACCAAATAATGTTTCTGTATCTAATGTGATCATGTGTTTTTAATCTTTTAGTTTATTACTAAAGTGTATTGCATTAATTGATTTTGGAGGTTAAGGCATCCTTGCATCACTAGGATAAATCCTTTTTTATTATGGTGTTTCTTTTTCTATATTGTTGCATTTGTTTTGCCAATATTTTATTTTTTTCCCAAAAATGATAGTGATTTTATTAAATAATTTTCTTCCATGACTTACTTTCTCATATGTCTCCATCTTGCTTTTCCACCAAGGTTGTGGTTTTTCTGCCATATTCAGCTTTTTTAAAAACAATTATTTATTTTTAATTGGAGGATAATTGCTTTACAATATTGTATTGATTTTTGTCATCAGTTCAGTTCAGTTGCTGAGTCGTGTCTGACTCTTTGTGACCCCATGGACTGCAGCACACCAGGCTTCCCTGTCAATCACCAAATTCTGGAGCATGCTCAAACTCATGTCCATTGAGTTGATGATGCCATCTAGCCATCTCAGCCTCTGTCGTTGCCTTCTCCTCCCATCTTCAATCTTTCCCAGCATCAGGGTCTTTCCCAATGAGTCAGTTCTTTGCATCAGGTGGCTAAAGTATTGGAGTTTCAGCTTCAATATCAATCTTTCCAATGAATATTCAGGACTGATTTCATTTAGGATGGACTGGTTGGATCTCCTTGAAGTCCAAGAAACTCTCAAGAGTCTTCTCCAACACCACAGTTCAAAAGCATCAATTCTTTGGCACTCAGCTTTCTTTGTAGTCCAACTCTCACATCCATACATGACCACTGGAAAAACCATAGCCTTGACTAGATGGACTTTTGTTGGCAAGGTAATGTCTCTGCTTTTTAATATGTTGTCTAGGTTGGTCATAGCTTTTCTTCCAAGGATCAAGCATCTTTTAATTTCATGGCTGCAGTCACCATCTGCAGTGATTTTGGAGCCCAAGAAAATAAAGTCTCTCACTGTTTCCACTGCTTCCCCATCTATTTGCTATGAAGTGATGGAACTGGAATTTTTCCATATATCAGCATAAATCAGTCATAGGTATATATATGCCCCCTCTCTCTTTAGAACCTCCCACCCACATCCCACTTCATCCCACCCCCTTAGATTGTCACAGCCCTAGTGGTTTGAGCCCTCTGTGTCACACAGAAAATTCCTACTGGCTATCTATCTAGTTTGGCCTTAAAGTGAATGAAGGGCAATTCACTTCACAAAATGAAGCAGGATAAGGGCTAACAGAGTTTTGTCAAGAGAATACACTGGCAATAGCAAACATTCTTCCAACGCAAGAGATGAGGTTACACATGGATATCACCAGATGGCAGCACTGAAATCAGATTGATTATCTTTGCAGCCAAAGGTGGGGAAGCTCTATATAGTCAGCAAAAACAAGACAGGAGCTAACTGTGGCTCAGATCATGAACTCATTATTGCAAAATTCAGACTTAACTTGAAGAAAGTAGGGAAAACCACTGGATGGTGCAGGTATGACCTAAATCAAACCCCTTATGATTATACAGTGGAAGTGAAAAATAGATTCAAGAGATTAAATCTGATAGACAAAGTGCCTGAAGAACTATGGACAGAAGTTTGTGACATTGTATAGGAGATGGTGATCAAAATCATCCCAAAGAAAAAGAAATGCAAAAAGGAAGCCTTACAAATAGCTGAGAAAAGAAGAGAAGCTAAAGGCAAAGGAGAAAAGGAAAGATATACCCATTTGAATGTAGAGTTCCAAAGAATAGCAAGGAGAGATAAGAAAGCCTTCTTAAGTGAACAGTGCAAAGAAATAGAGGATGGGAAAGACTAGAGATCTTTTCAAGAAAATTGGAGGGATCAAGGAAATATTGTGTGAAAGGCACAATAAAGGACAGAAATGGCAAGGATCTAACAGAAGCAGAGGAGATTAAGAAGAGGTGGCTGTAATATACAGAAGAACTGTACAAGAAAAGTCTTAATGATCCAGATAACCATGATGATGTAATCACTCACCTAGAGACAGATATCCTGTAGTGTGATGTCAAGTGGGCCTTAGGGGACATTACTATGAACAAAACGAGTGGAGATGATAGGATTCCACCTGAGCTATTTAAAATCCTAAAAGACAATGCTGTTAAAGTTCTGCACTCAGTGTGTCAACAAATTTGGAAAACTCAGCAGTGGCCACAGGACTGCAAAAGGTCAGTTTTCATTCAAATCATAAAGAAGTGCAATGCCAAAGAATGTTTGAACTACCACACAATTGCACTCACTTCACATACTTGCAAGGTAATGCTCAAAATCCTTAAAGCTAGGCTTCAGCCGTATGTGAACTGAGAAATTCCAGGTGCACAAGCTATATTTGATGGTAACGAGAACCCTGTATGCAAGACAGCAAAAGAAACGCAGATGTATAGAACAGTCTTGTGGACTCTGTGGAAGAGGGCAAGGGTGGGATGATATGGGAGAATGGCACTGAAACATGTTAATTATCATATGTGAAATCAATAGCCAGCCCAGGTTTGATGCTCAGGGCTGGTGCACTGGGATGACCCAGAGAGGGGATCGGGAGGGAGGTTGGAGGGGGGTTCTGGAGGGGGAGCATATGTATGCCCATGGCGGATTCATGTCAATGTATGGCAAAACCAACACAATAAAGTAAAGAAAATTTTTAAAAAATTGGTGGAAATTCTGATAAATTGTATTGAATTAAATATGCAAATGCCATAAAAGAGAGTTAAAAAAATAAAATAAAAAAAATAAAATGTCAGAGGAATCAGAGATCAAATTGCCAACATCATTGTGTTATAGAAAACGAGAATTCCAGAAAAACATCTATCTCTGATGCATTGACTATGTGAAAACCTTTGACTCTGTGGATCACAACAAACTGTGGAAAATTCTTAAAGAGATGGAAATGCCAGGCCACCTTACTGCTTCGTAAGAAACTTGTATGCAGGACAGGGAATAGCAGTTAGAACAAGGCATGGAAAAACATACTGATTCAAAATTGTAAAAGGATTACATCAAGGTTATATATTGTAACTCTTCTTATTTAAGTTATATGCAGAGTACATCATATGAAATGCTGGGCTGGAAGAGTCACAAGCTGGAATCAAGATTGCCAGGAGAAATATCAACAACCTCGGAAAATGCATATGATACCACTCGAATGGCAGAAAGTGAAGAGGAACTAAAGAACCTCCTGATGAATGCGAAAGAAGACAGTGAAAAAGCTGGTTTATCATTCAGCATGAAAAAAACCAAGATTATGGCAGCTGGTTCAATCACTTCATGGCAAATAGATGGGGAAAAACTGGAAACAGGGACTGACTTTATTTTCTTTGGCTCCAAAATCACTGCAGATGGTGACTGCAGCCACAAAATTAAGACGCTTGTGCCTTGGATGGAAAGCTATGACAAACTGGACAGCATGTTAAAAAGCAGAGACATCACTTTGCCAACAAAGGTCCATATAATCAAAGCTATGGTTTTTCCAGTAGTCAGTTATGGAAGTGAGAGTTGAACCATAAAGAAAGCTGAGCAGTGAAGAACTGATGCTTTTGAATTGTGGTGCTGAAGAAGGCTCTTGAGATCCTTTGGACTGCAAGGAGATCAAACCGGTCAATCCTCAAGGAAATCAACCCTGAATATTCATTGGAAGGACAAATGATGAAGCTGAAGCTCCAATACTTTGGCCACTTGATGCAAAGAGCTGATTCATTGGAAAAGATCCTGATTCTGGGAAAGAATGAGGGAAGGAGGAGAAGAGGGCAACAGGATGAGATGGTTGAATAACATCACCACCTTAATGGAAATGAATTTGAGCAAACTCCTGGAGATAGTGAAGGACATGGAAGCCTGGCATGCTGCAGTCCATGGGGTCGCAAAGAGTCAGACATGACTTAATGACTGAACAACAGCAACATGTATTTTACATATGGTAATATATATGTTTACATGCTATTCTCAGTTCGTCCTACGCTTTCCTTCCTGTACTGTATTCATAAATCTGTTCTCTATATCTGCATCTCCATTGCTCCCCTGCAAATCGGTTCATCAGTACCTGTTTGCCATTATTTTATTAAGGAGTTTGGATCTTCTTTTATGAGTCATATTGATTTGTAATTTTCTTTCCCTGTGATATGTTTTTCTTCATGCTTAGGTTTCAGAGTAATTGTTGTCAGAGTACCACCAATCACTTGGTAGGTTTTTCCTTGGCTCGTATTTTCTAAGGAGGAGTTTGTATTATTTATTTTTCAAATAGTTGATAAATTTCAACTGTTAAGTGATCAAGCAGTCAAGCAACAGTGTAGTGGTTAATCAGGCCGTAGGTATTACTACCACAGTTATTAAGTTGACTTTTCATATATTAGTCATATAAGAAGACAGCAAGCCCAAATGAATTCAGACAGTTTGTTACTTACACAAACACAAAAGTAGAATCAGCAGAATCTAGCCTTAATTTCCACACAGCTCCCGTGCCACAGGATGGCACAGAACTATAGTCCAGATGGCAGACAACATATGGAGTGGGTCACTCTGTCATGAAGAAGTGGTCTCTAAAATATGAGCAAGCAACTTGATAAACTTCTGTAGAAGGGCTGGGAGGACAAGCTGGAAAAGTTCTACACTCAGCTGAAACCAGGGAGATGAATGAAAATGATGATGGTAGTCTTCCACAAGGTAAGAATGAGAAATTACTTTGTGCAACTCTTCAATGGATGTATCTCCTCTTGCTCCAGGAGAAACTATAGGACATTCCATCAAGACTTGGGTTAGATTGCAGTCAAACCTTGCCTATAAGACCTCTTTCATGTCTGCAGGTAAAAGTGTCAAGTCACTAGGGTAACCAGGCAGAGCCTTTCTTGTACAAAATCTTAGTACTGGGCTTTTCTTTGTGGGAATATTTTTAATTACTAATCCAGTTTCTTTCCTTTTTTTAAGGCCTATTCATATTTTCAATATCCTCTTCAGTTATAAAATGAATATTTATTTAGTTAGTTTCAGTAATTTATGTCTTTCTAGGAATTTGTTCTTTTTATCTAAGGTATCTGGTTGTAGTGTAGTATTAGCTTATAATCTTTTTTTTATTTCTGTAAGATTGGTAGTAATGGCCCTCTTTCATTCCTGATACTGGTAATTAGTATCTTTTTTTTTTTTCCCCCTAGTTCTCTGTAGCAACATGTTTTGTCAGTTTTGTTAATCTTTTCAAAAGTTAGTTGCTCAGTCATGTTCATCTCTTTGTGACCCCATGGACTGTAGCCCACTGGGCTCCTCTGTTCAGGGAGTTCTCCAGGCAAGAATACTGGAGTGGGTTGCCATTTTCTTCTCTAGGGGATCTTCCTGACCCAAGGATTGAACCTGGGTCTCCTGCATTGCAGGCAGATTCTTCACCACTTGAGCCACCAGGGAAGCCCAGTCCTTTCAAAGAACCAACTTTTTGTTTCATTGTATTTTTTCCATTTTTCTGTTTTGTGTTCCAGTGATTTTTTTTCCACAATTGTTATTATTTCTTTAGTTTATTTTGTTTATCTGGTATTTTTAGGTGAAAACTTATATTATTGATGTGAAAACTTTTTTCTTATTTGATAAGAGCACTAAATACTCTAAACACTGTTTTAGCTGCATTCCATAAATTTTTGTTTTATTTTCATTGAATTTTGATTATCATCTAAAGAGTGGGGTTTGATATTGGGTTTTATTTTCAGGGCAAGGCTAAAGACATCTGAAGGTATGTTTTTTTATATAGGGTTTGGATTGATTGGGTCAAATATGTTTGTGTGGCAAGGTTTTTGCTACTCCCAACTCAATTTTTATCCTTTATACTGTTTTTCCATCAGAGCTAACAGACTGGAATGTTCCTAAGTGCCAAGAGCAGAATAGTGCAAAGTTTCTGCAGAACTTTGGGAAGGATGATTAACTACTTGACAAGAATTTTTTCTCATTCCACAATTGGATTGAATGAACTGACATTTTGGTGAGGCTGTCCTGAGAAGCCGCTTATCTTTTCCATTTTCTCCTGCTGCCCCCACATCCAAAGAGCACAAGGTTATATATACAGCCATGTGGGATAGTATTGGGATTAATACTGAGCTGTGAAGGCCCTGCTTTTGCTAGTGAAATATATCATATGGGAGAATAATGATGTGCATTAAGAGGAGTTACACTTATTCTTTTCAATTTTCTTGATTTTTTTTTAGCAGAAGATTTAAGAATGGTGATATAATATTTTAAAGGTAAATAAAAGCCTCTAAGTGTTTGAGATCTGGCATAACACACTTTTGGAGGTATTGAAGTTACTACTCTTGTCTCAATGAAGAACAGCCTAGACCATAGTCCTGGCTTCATCTGTTGAGGCCACTTTGCTGTTACTAAGTGGGGAGAGAGAGAAATCAGGGAATAGAGAAAATTTTGAACATTAAAAAATTTTTAAATGGCACCATGGAAATAAGAGAAGACAGATTTGATTTGGCGAAGAATGACTCTCTCTTGATAGTAGAGGAGATTTATGGCAGCAAACTGTTTTTTATTGCTGATGTTGGCTAGGAAGTGAGTTGGTGAATGAGATCATAGAGGGATCTTACAGTAAGGTTAAAAAGAAAATAAACACTGGTGTCTGTTGAACTCTTAATATGAGTCAGGACCCCCTAAGTGGTTCTTTAACCTGGTCTCTTTGCTGATCTCCCTCAACACATGTGGGTTATACTTCTGTATCAGCACTTTTCACTTTGACACTCATATTTTAGTTATTCTTATGTGTAGTGTTTCCAGTATTACCTTTAAGGGTAAAGGCTGCACTGTATTCACCTTTTGCCTCTCGCAGTGTCAAGAACAGTGCTTTGCACATAACAAGTACTTAGCACATTCCTGTTAAATTGTATTGAAATGAACAAGAGATCACAAGCTTCAATGACACATTTCAGAAAGATATAAGCAGAAAGCCATAAATAAATGGCACAGCAGAATTGCCAAGCATTGCAGAGCAACTCAAAATGTGGTATATTTAAACAAATGAACAAATAAACAGTGCCTTAAAATCTGTTTCAAGAATGAGGATAGCTTTAAAAGGATGACACTTTTCTAGGTGAGAATATTCTCTAAGCTAAAGTTGTTTATGGTATCACTACATTGTATGGTATACATTGAACTTGTGAATTAAAATTCCTTAATTTCTTAAATAAGTCATGCTCTAGAAATTGGAGCTAGCTGGATGATTAGTTGACTGGTATTTTTGATAAAAATTTCTATCTCCTAATCCAGGGAACATATAACTATAGGAACTTTCTCACATGGACTTTATCATATGGCCTTGTATATGTGTCCTAGAGTTTGGAGCCTTGTAAAACATAGGAGAAGCAAGCATTTAGTATTTTTATGTGTAGCAATTCAGATATTTCTTTCCCCTCCTGTGTTTTTTAACACAGACATTAGATTTATAAAAATTTAAAGAGAAATTTTATTCAGCTATTTTTTATGTGATACAAAGCCCATTTGATCTTTCTCTTTCTTTCCTTCCTTTCTCCCTCTCTCCCTTTCTCTTTTTCTTTCTTTCCTTCCTTCCTCCCCCACTCCTTCTCTCCCTCCCTCCCTCTTTCTTTCACAAGCAGAGCATAAGATAGGTGTTCCTGTGTGGTATAGACAGAAAGAGTGAAAACCCAAAGGAAGATGTGAGTTTGAACTTGATTTACATGAATTTTGGCAAATCTTACATCCCTTCAGCTCTAGAATTTCAGTTTTCTCACGTGTAAAGTGAAAGGGATTGAGCTAGAGACTCTAATAGTTTAATTTTTTTTTTTAATTTTTAAGTAGCTGTTTAAACTTATAATGCACTTCAAATAAACTGCAAATTAGATGATAAACTCTGTGATGATAACATACATTTAGCCTAAAATACATATGTATTGTCTAAAATGTAAATGTATAGAAAAGTTCTTTAAATTTTAAATTGTGAGCTTTTTAAGTCATTGATTTGCTTGCTTTGTGTTCAGTGTCTTCAACATTAGAAAGAAATAACATAAACTTAGAGAGAGGCAGACATGATTTTCATAACTGTTTCCTTGTTTCATAAATTTAAAAGAAAGATTACTTTTAGTATTTTCAGAGAGAATTCAGTGTTCTGTGAAGAGTTTTGAAGGTGGAAAGCACCATGTAAATGCAAAATTTTATTATTACTCTTGACTGTCAACAATGCTCTTCCCAAGTCAAAACATATTTATTGCACTTCTGTTGTCCAGTTCCCTCTCTGAAAAATCATTATTTTTAACTAGCTATTAGCTTTCTGTTATTTAGGATAAAATTGTTTAACTCAGTAACGTCTCAGCTAAGAAAACCATGAAACAGCCGACTATTTCCAAGTGGGGAATTTGACACTATCTTCGTCATTTATTCTTCCAAATTTTGGGGTAAAGTTATTTCATTGTTGATATAATAATACTAAATGAAAAAATTAAGCAAAATAAAAAACAAGAAAAAAGCAAAATATCACCCCACCCAAAGCAAAATATTGTGAGTTTTTATAATCTCACAATAGCCACCATGAGCTTTCAGTTCAGTTCAGTTCAGTCTCTCAGTCTTGTCCGACTCTTTGCAGCCCCATGAAATGCAGCATGCAAGGCCTCCCTGTCCATCACCAACTCTGAGTCCACCCAAACCCATGTCCATTGAGTCAGTGACGCCATCCAACAATCTCATCCTCTGTTGTCCCCTTTTTTCCTGCCCTCAATTTTTTCCAGCATCAGGGTCTTTTCCAGTGAGTCAGCTCTTCACATCAGGTGGCCAAAGTATTGGAGTTTCAGTTTCAACATCAGTCCTTCCAATGAACACCCAGGACTAATCTCCTTTAGGACAGACTGGTTGGATCTCTTTGCAGTCAAAGGGACTCTTAAGAGTCTTCTCCAACACCACAGTTTAAAGCATCAATTCTTCAGTGCTCAGCTTTCTTTATAGTCCATTAGCTTTAGGTAAATATTATTTCAGACAATTGTCTGTACAATAGAGAGATATACACTCACTAACACACATACAGCCAAAGATGGAGAAGCTCTATACAGTCAGCAAAAACAAGACCGGGAGCTGACTGGCTCAGATCATGAACTCCTTAACGCCAAATTCAGATTTAAATTGAAGAAAGTAGGGAAAACCACTAGACCATTAGGTATAACCCTTATATACCTGAATAAAATCCCTTATGATTATACAATGGAAATGAAAAATAGATTTAAGGGACTAAATCTGATAGACAGAGTGCCTAATGAACTATGGATGGAGGTTTGTGACATTGTACAGGAGATAGGGGTTAAGACAATCCCCATGGAAAAGAAATGCAAAAAAGCAAAATGGCTGTCTGAAGAGGCCTTACAAATAGATGTGGGAAAAAAAGCAAAAAGCAAAGGAGAAAAAGAAAGACTTTCCCATCTGAATGCAGAGTTCCAAAGAATAGCAAGGAGAGATAAGAAAGCCTTCCTCAGCGACCAATGCAAATAAATAGAGGAAAACAACAGAATGGGAAAGACTAGAGATCTCTTCAAGAAAATTAGAGATACAAAGGGAACATTTCATGCAAATATGGGCTCAATAAAGGACAGTTGTACTGACCTAACAGAAGCAGAAGATATTAAGAAGAGGTGGCAAGAATATACAGAACTGTACAAAAAATATCTTCACAACCCAGATAATCACGATGGTGTGATCACTCACCTAGAGCCAGACATCCTGGAAGGTGAAGTCAAGTGGGCCTTAGCATCACTGGGAACAAAGCTAGTGAAGGTTATGGAATTCCAGTTGAGCTGTTTCAAATCCTGAAAGATGATGCTGTGAAAGTACTGTGCTCAATATGCCAGCAAATTTGGAAAACTCAGCAATGGCCACAGGACTGTAAAAGGTCAGTTTTCATTCCACTCCCAAAGAAAGGCAGTGCCAAAGAATGCTCAGACTTCACACAGTTGCACTCATCTCACACGCTAGTAAAGTGATGCTCAAAAGTCTCCAAGCCAGGCTTCAGCAGTACATGAACCATGAACTTCCAGATGTTAAAGCTGGTTTCAGAAAGGGGAGAGGAACCAGAGATCAAATTGTCAACATCCCCTGGATCATCAAAAAAGGAAGAGAGTCCCAGAAAAACACCTATTTCTGCCTTGTTGACTATGCCAAAACCTTTGATTGTGTGCATTACAACAAACTGTAGAAAATTCTGAAAGAGATGGGAATACCAGACCTGCTGACCTGTCTCTTGAGAAACCTGTATGCAGGTCAGGAAGCAATAGTTAGAACTGAACATGGAACAACAGACTGGTTCCAAATAGGAAAAGGAGTACGTCAAGGCTGCATATTGTCACCCTGCTTATTTAACTTACATGCAGAGTACATCATGAGAAATGCTGAGCTGGATGAAGCACAAGCTGGAATCAAAATTGCCGGGAGAAATATCAATAGCCTCAGATATGCAGATGATACCACCCTTATGGCAGAAAGTGAAGAAGAACTAAAAAGCCTTTTGATGAAAGTGAAAGAGGAGAGTCAAAAAGTTGGCTTAAAGCTCAACATTCAGAAAACTAAGATCATGGCATCTGGTCCCATCACTTCAGGGCAAATAGATGGGGAAACAGTGGCTGACTTTATTTTTGGGGGCTCCAAAATCACTGCAAATGGTGATTCCAGCCATGAGATTAAAAGACACTTACTCCTTGGAAGGAAGGTTATGACTAACCTAGATAGTATATTGAAAAGCAGAGACATTACTTTGCCAACAAAGGTCTGTCTAGTCAAGGCTTGCTTTTTCCAGTAGTCATGTATGGATGTGAGAGTTGGATGGTGAAGGAAGCTGAGTACTGAAGAATAGATGCTTTTGAACTGTGGTGTTGGATAAGACTCTTGAAAGTCCCTTTAACTGCAAGGAGATCCAACCAGTCCATCATAAAGATCAGTCCTGGGTGTTCATTGGAAAGACTGATGTTGAAGCTGAAACTCCAATATTTTGGCCACCTGATGTGAAGAGCTGACTCATTTCAAAAGACCCTGATGCTGGAAAAGATTGAGGGTAGAAGGAGAAGATGACGACAGAGGATGAGATGGTTGGATGGCATCACCGCTCAGTGGACATGAATTTGATTGGGCTCCTGGAGTTGGTGTTGGACAGGGAGGCTTGGTGTGGTGCGGTTCATGGGTTGCAAAGAGTCGGACATAACTGAGTGTCTGGACTGTACACACATGCACATAGGTATGAATAATTTTTTATAAATTAGTATCATATCATAATGGTAGTTTAGAAGCACCAAAATTAATTAAAGTATCATGTATTAATGGTAGTTTAGATGTACCAAAATTAATTAAGATTTTAACACAAAGAAAGATTAAATGAATGGATTAGTTCGAATAAATATTGTTTACCGGAGAAGCAGCTTCTAGACTCCTCGCCTCATACTCAGCTTCGGCCTCCTTGCCTCCTCTCTGGCCTCCACCATGTCCATCAGGGTGACCCAGAAGTCCTACAAGGTGTCTACCTCCGCCCCCAGATCCTTCAGCAGCCGCTCCTACACCAGCGGGCCTGGCTCCCACATCAGCTCCTCGGCCTTTTCCCGAGTGGGCAGTGGCAGCAGCTTTCGGGGCAGCCTGGGCACCAGCATGAGTATGGCTGGAAGCTACGGTGGGGCCCCAGGTTTGGGGGGCATCACAGCTGTCACCGTGAACCAGAGCCTGCTGAGCCCCCTCAAGCTGGAGGTAGACCCCAACATCCAGGCCATCCACACCCTGGAGAAGGAGCAGATCAAGACCCTCAACAACAAATGTGCCTCCTTCATCGACAAGGTGCGGCACTTAGAGCAGCAGAACAAGGTTCTGGAGACCAAATGGAACCTCCTGCAGCAGCAGAAGACTGCCCGGAGCAGCACAGACAACATGTTCGAGAGCTACATCAACAACCTCCGTTGGCAGCTGGAAACTCTGGCCCAGGAGAAGCTGAAGCTGGAAGTGGAGCTTGGCAACATGCAGAGGCTGGTGGAGGACTTCAAGACCAAGTATGAGGAAGAAATCCAAAAGCGCACAGACATGGAGAATGAATTTGCCATCATCAAGAAGGATGTGGATGAAGCTTACATGAACAAGATGGAGCTGGAGTCCTGCCCAGAGGGGCCGACTGATGAGATCAACTTCTACAGGCAACTGTACGAAGAGGAGATCTGTGAGATGCAGTCTCAGATTTCTGACATGTCCATGGTCCTGTCCATGGACAACAACCGCAACCTGGACTTGGACAGCATCATTGCTGAGGTCAAGGCCCAGTAGGAGGAGATCGCCAACCACAGCCAGGCAGAGGCCGAGACCATGTACCAAATCAAGTATGAGGAGCTGCAGACACTGGCTGGGAAGCATGGGGATGACCGCCGTCGCACGAAGACGGAGATTTCTGAGATGAACCGCAACATCAGCCATCTCTAGGCTAAGATTGAGGGTCTCAAAGGCCAGAGGGCTTCCCTGGAGGTTGCCATTGCTGATGCTGAGCAGCATGGTGAGATGGCTGTCAAGGATGCTCAGGCCAAGCTGGCTGAGCTGGAGGCGGCTCTGAGGAACACCAAGCAGGACATGGCATGGCAGCTGTGTGAGTACCAGGAGCTCATGAATGTCAAGCTGGCCCTGGACGTGGAGATTGCCACCTACAGGAAGCTGCTGGAGGGCGAGGAGAGCCGGCTGGAATCTGGGATGCAGAACATGAGTAAGTGGCTATGCAGGTGGACTGACTTCGTCCTATGGGACCCCTGGCTTCAACTACAGCCTGAGCCTGAGCTCTGGCGGGGGCCCCGGCTCCTTCAGCCACACCAGTTCCAAGGCTGTGGTTGTGAAGAAGATTGAGACCCGCAATGGGAAGCTGGTGTCTGAGTCCTCTGACCCCGCGATGGGAAGCTGGTGTCTGAGTCCTCTGACGTCCTGTCCAAGTGAAAGGCTCCTGCGGTCCCTCCCAGCCTTCCCCAGCACACTGGCTCTTGCAGATGGAGCTGTGTAGGGGAGCATCTGCACCGGAGGCCTTAGGTTCTGCCCCTGTCCTCCACCCACCCCCGGGGGCGAGTCGACTGCCTGGGGTTGCCCCTTTTGCCCATGACCCCACCTAAAAGCCAATGTAAGCATCTTTTTTAGAATAAATCCAATTCGAGTAAAAAAATATATATTGTTTACCACAAGAGTTCATGAAGATCCCACTGATATTAAGAACAAGAGATTAAAGAAGCATCAGTGATGTCAAAACCTCTGTTTAACTTTTATATAGCATTATGTGACCTCTTACATGAAGATAAGAGGGTTCTTAAATTGCATCCAGCCTCCTTATTTGATCTTCAGTGTTTTTATTATTTATATTTTTCCTTTTTATTTATCAAATCTTCTAGATCATTCTTTTTATATAACATAAGTATCAGTGATGTTGAGTTTTATGTTTCCTGCATGTGAGGGGATTCAGTACTCACCAAATACCATGATCCTTTTAAATACTGTCCCCACTGAGATCTTTCTTTTGATTTATGTTTTTGTTGGTTGGCTTTTTCACTTTTCTGGAAAGGCTCACAGGCGTTATATTCCAGGACTTCTTACATGTTTCAACTGGCCATTTTAGTTCTTTCATTACTTTAGGAAATTTTTATATTTTGTCTTTGAACATATTTTCTGTGCCATTAGTTGAACGCCATGCCATGTATACTGATTGCCATGCCCTGGATCATCTTTTCCTTCCATGTGTATCATATTCTCTCTACTTAATTAAATTCTTTATCTAGTTCCTTTACGTATACTTGATAATCTCATGACTATGTATATGTTTGTGGCTTGATGTTTATAATTTATCTATCGGTTTGCAAATGGTGTTTGGCCTCTCTGTTTCTCTGGCTCTGGATGTCTTTTTTTTTAATTTCATTTCGTTGTTTATTTTACCTTTGAACTCTCATATTATTGAATTTTTATTCTTATTAAGTTATTTTATAGCATGGTGTGTTAATACTTGTAGAGAATGATCTTCTTTTTATTGGATTTGTTTGATTATTTGTTTTTCTCAAAATAAATTCTATATCTGGTTTTGCATGCCATGATCTCCCTGAATTTTTTATTTTTACTTTTTGTATTGTGTGTGTATGTGTGTAGTACATTTCATCTAGCTTATACTAAATAGCAGCATCTCTGAACAGACCTCCTATTGGAACTGATTCAGAGGGAGGGTGGTTGTAATTTGTTTATACCGTGTTTGAGAACTATTACTCCCAGTGAACTGAGTTTTAGAGCCATGTCACAGGAGTTCTAACCACTTTTTAGCACCTGCTAGTTGGGATGAGCCAGAATAGAGGTCTTATTAAAGCCTGAATCCAGTCTATGTTGGATGACCTGACTTCTGTTTTCTGTTCTTAGATTTTGTCTTTGATTGTTCTCTAGGCAGTGTTGTACTCTTATTCCTATGTCAGTATAATTTGGGGTTTCAGATCATTTTCCCAGTTTGAAGTGAAGCCCTATAAACTAGTGAGCCCTGAAGTTTCTTCTGCATTTGTTCTGAGCCAAGACCTAGACTCTAATTTGGGCATCTATTCTTGAGGATTTTACCACAACTTATTCCTAGTTTCTTCTGTCTCCGTAGATTATGTGGTATTGGTGAGATTTGTCAGAAGTCAGCTTTTCTTTTTCTACCAATACAGCTTCTGAGCTCTTCTTAGCAGCCTCACTCTTTTAGCCGCTACTGCTGATGCTAAGTCGCTTCAGTCGTGTCTGACTGTGCGACCCCATAGACATCAACCCACCAGGCTCCGCCGTCCCTGGGATTCTCCAGGCAAGAACACTGGAGTGGGTTGCCATTTCCTTCTCCAATTGCTCTTTTAGCTAGAATCCCATTTTTCTGCTTGGCCATCATTTTTTAATGTTCATGTAATAAAGGTTTTCTTTCCTTCTGTGGTGGTTGTTGTTCCGTCACTAAGTTGCATCTGACTCTTGGCAACCCCATGAACTACAGCATGCCAAGCTTCCCTGACCTTCACTATCTCCCAGAGTTTGCTCAAACTCATATTCATTGAGTTGGTGACATCATCTAACCTCGTATCCTCTGTCACCCCCTTCTCCTTTTGCCTTCAATCTTTCTCAGCATCAGGGTCTTTTCAAATGAGTCAGTTCTTCACATCAGGTAGCCAAAGTAATTGGAGCTTGAGCTTTAGCTTCAGTCCTTTCAATAAATAGTCAGGGTTGATTTCCTTTAGGGTTGACTGGTTTGATCTTTTTGGTATCCAAGGGACTCTCAAGAGTCTTCTCTAGCTCCTCAGTTCAAAAGCATCAATTCTTCAGTGCTCAGCCTTCCTTATGGTCCAACTCTCACATCTGTACGGGACGGCTGGAAAAACACATAGCTTTGACTATATGGACCTTTGTCAGTAAAGTGATGTCTCTGCTTTCTAATATGCTTTCTAAGTTTGTTATAGCTTTCCTTCTAAGGAGTACACATCGTTTAATTTCATGGCTCCAGTCACCATCCACAGTGATTTTGGAGCCCAAGAAAAGAAAATCTGTCACTGTTTGCACTTTTTTGCCATGAAGTGATGGGACCAGATGCCATGATCTTAGTGTTTTGAATGATAAATTTCAAGCTAGCTTTTTCACTCTCCTCTTTCACCTTCATCAAGACGCTCTTTAGTTCCTCTTCACTTTCTGCCATTAGAGTGGTCTTATCTGAGGTTGTTGATATTCCTCCTGGCAATCTTGATTCCAGCTTTTCATTATCCAACTTGGCATTTCACACGATGTCCTGTTCATATAAGTTAAATAAGCATGCTAACTGTTGCGTTTTGACCAGCATACAGGTTTCTCAGGAGCCAGTAGTTCTACTACTTAATTTTCAATGCTTCCCCACCCCCATTGTTGTTGTTCAGTCTCTAAGTCGTGTTCAATTCTTTGGGACTCCCATGGACTGCAGCACGCCAGGCTCCCCTGTCCTTCACTATCTCCTGGAATTTGTTGGAACTCATATCCACTGAGTCAGTGATGCCATCCAACCATCTCATCCTCTGTCACTCCCTTCTCCTCCTGCCCTCAATCTTTCCTAGCATCAGAGTCTTTTCCAGTAAGTCAGCTCTTCTTCTTTATTTCATCAGTTTTTGGCAGATGATTGGTTTGTAGTGTCTGACTTCATTCTCCCTCATACCTCATAATCTCTGTCTTTACACTTCAATAACCCATTAGATTTTGGAACATTCTGCTGCTGCTGCTGCTGCTAAGTCACTTCAGTCGTATCCAACTGTGTGACCCCATAGACGGCAGCCCACCAGGCTCCCCTGTCCCTGGGATTTTCCAGGCAAGAACACTGGAGTGGGTTGCCAATTCCTTCTACAATGCATGAAAGTGAAAAGTGAAAGGGAAGTCGCTCAGTCATGTCTGACTCTTAGCGACCCCATGGACTGCAGCCTACCAGGCTCCTCCATCCATGGGAGTTTCCAGGCAAGAGTACTGGAGTGGGTTACCATTGCCTTCTCTGTCTGAACACTCTAATGAAAACCATTACATTTTTGCCTGTTTCTAGATATAAAAGCTGACAGCAGACCTTTAAAGAAAGCTGACTACAAACATCCAAAGAACTGGCTATCCCCATCCCACTTACCTGCCTCATTAGAGCTTTCATTTTCTGGGGTCTGTTGCTTCTTTATTTTTGGTTTTAAAGACTAGTTTTCTCTTCTGGATATGATTACATCACATATAGATTAGTATGCACTTTGGCTTTCTGTGAACATCTACTTGATTAATTTTGTTAATATTTTAAACAGTATTAATAATCTAGGATTTTATTGGGCCATTCTTAAATATTTATATGCTTGTTGTACAAGAAAGTCTTTTCTATGGTCACTATAGAAGCCACTTTATTGAATTCATAATTAAAACTGACGTATGATTTTCCATTTTTAGAGTATTATCTTATTTCTGCTGTTACTACCTATTTTGATATTTCAGAATAGGGATATTGTCTTTGGTTTTAACTTTTAAAGTATCAGTTTAGGACAATGACAAAATATTCTTTTCTTAGGTTCCTCTTATCTAGCAAGCTTGGGAGAGAAGTTTTATATTAAAACAAATTCTACCCTGTTTAAGAGTAGAAGGAGTATGCCACAGTTATTGTATAACTGGTGCGTTCTGGTTTGGGCTGAATCTATGTTTTCACTTTTGAGGATCTGTTGCGTATTCAAGTTGCAGAGGAAAACAATTCGAACTTAAATATGTGTTATATTTTTGTTTGTTTACCTGAAATACCAAGAATTTCCAGAGTTTAGAGATACCTACACACTGATACATTTCAAAGGCAGCTGCAGGTTTGGGTTCAGTTGACTGTATTGTAGAGAATATGAAATTCATGACATGATATCAGAAAATCCTTCTACACCATTGGGGAGGAGTGTTTGTGTGTGTGTGTGAGATTTCTCCTTTTATGTGTGTGATAGATTTGAGGAGACAAAAAGCATGCACTATGCACTGTTTTTATTTTCAAGATTTACATACTGCATAAAGTGTACGCAGCCCTTCTCTTTCCTTCTGCTGCCATAGAACCTGTGTGAAAGGAACCTCACGAGATGGACAACTACATTCCTGCCCAGTTCTACCGCTGTATGGTACACTATCATTGGCCATTACCACCTCTGCCTTCTGTTCTTGGGTCACTTATCTCTCAGAGGTGTTTCTTCCATCTTTGTTTGCAACTAGCAATTACTCATACTCTGTGCCCACATTTCTAAATAACCCCTGTTTGCTTGCCTTATGTTTAAGAACCAATTTCCCCTTTTAAACCAATTACTGATGATTTTTTCCTCCTCATCAGTATTTTTCCAGAGCAGTTGAATTCTTTCAAGTTCGAGTTTAAAATTGTTGAAAGTCCATATTTACCTACTTAACATACATTCTATATGATGTTGCATGGTCAGTATATAATTATTGACTTTTTATTTTCTTTTATGATGTCTTTGAAAGGTTGAGCAAATCAAAATATTTCTTTTTTCAGCTCTGTTAGGTCTGGATAAGACATGTCTAGATATTTATAGTTAAAAACCTTCCAGTGAAACCACTATTTATTTTTTTTTAATCCTTTCACTACCTAGTAATGATATTTAAACAGTGAAGTCATTCCCTGAGTGTTCTCTCTAATCTTTATGTTTTTTAGCACTCTTGTATAACAAGACAGGAAAGAAAACAGAAGCAGTTATTTTGTGAAAGAAAAAAATCATGAAAGAATTTAAGCAGTGTTTATATTAACTTCTATTCCTATCTTTAAAGTAAGCACGGTGTTAGCACAATTTTAAATATCTAAATGTAAACAAAGTCAATTCTTTTCTTTATAAATTTATGGGAAATTCTTCCTAACACAGGATGGGTACCACGACAATCTTATAATCTGGATTATACCTACAAAGTTATCAATTATATTTGACTTTTCACATTTCATAGATATTAGCATGTAGGTACTACTAGTCGTAAGAATTGTCACAGAATTTTGATATCTTTTATGTTAATTAAGGAAAATCGGTCACTCCTTGGGAGAAGAGATATAATGGGAAAGAAGTAATTAATCTTGCTTGTGAAACTCTAAATGAGACTGGCTGTTATTACAATTAAGCTTGAATAAATGGGCTTCCCCGGTGGCGTTATTGGTAAGGAATCCGCTTGCCAGTGCAGGAGATGTAATAGATGCTGGTTTGATCCCTGGGTTGGGCAGATTCCCTGAAGGAGGAAATGGCAACTGACTCCAGTGTTCTTGCCTGGAGAATCCCATGGACAGAGGAGCCTGGTGGGCCACAGTCCATAAGGTTGAAAAGAGTTGGACATGACTGAAGTGGCTTTGCATGCAACATGCAAATGAATCTAGGATGTTGGTTATGTCTTTCACATTCCAGGCTCTATTTTAAACAATTTTTGGGGGAGTAGAAATCTATGTTATTGCCTAGAGGATTTTATTACGAGTGATAGATGAAGGATAGATAGCCCTTGGGGCAGTGGCAGTGCATTTGGTAACACATTCATGGTATGAACTAGGTTAGGCTGGAATGGACACGGGTGAGAGGGGTTCATTCACTGGCTCATTGTTTCAGGAATTTAGAAATATGAGAGGAATAGTAACTGTAATGTCAGAGGTGGATGATGCTCTCAACAAAGATAAAGTGGAGAGTGGAGAGCAAATACTAAGCAGTTTAAAGCTACATATGAAAGGCCAGATTCCCTGGAGGAAGACCTGGCTACATCGTGACATTATATATGGTGATATGTGCCCAGTTCTTTCTCCGAAGGGCCCTATGCACATTTAATCAGGTAACTATAAAATGTGGAAAAGGGAATGCCCAAACATTTTGGGAACTAGATACAGGGTCAGTTAGAATTGTTTCATTCTGCAACTTCCCCCTGAACAACTGGTAAATTGTTCATCATATTTCATCTGAGGAGGAATCACGGAGATTAGCACTGCCCTTAAAGACATAAAAACCCAGGATGGTGGTTCCCATTGCAGTCTTGGACCTGCTAAAACCTGGTGGATCCTTGAGGATGTTATCAGATTACCACAACCTCAACCAAGTAGTAGCCCCAGTTTTAGCTGCTGTGCTAGGCATAATATTGTTGCCAGAGTACATTTATACAAAGTTTGGGCACGTGGCTTGTGGTGATTAATCTGGGGAATGCATTCATTCCAGTCTTAACAGAAAAGAGGATCAGAAAGTTTACATCTACATAAAACAGATCGCAGAATACTTTTACCTTTCCCCCAAGATATAAACTCTCCTGCCCTCTGGCAAAATATAAACTCTGTACTCTCTGCTAGCTACACTCAGCCCACTCAGTGCTTCTGCCCACCCATTTCAGTCTCTTTAATCTAGTCTCAACCTCATAGCACCTTAACTTCTGTTCCTTTTTAACACTGTGACCTTCTGCATGATAGATAATTTCTTCAGGCTTCATTTCTCCCTCAAGAAATAGGAATAATACTTAGGACTCATAAATGAGATCAGTTTTGTGTTAAGAGTTAGGTGAACATGAACATCGCTCATTGTCAGAGAGATGCGGATCAGGGCCACAATGAGGTACCACTTTATGCCGGTCGGGGTGGCTGCCATCCAGGAGTCTACAGGCAATAAATGCTGGAGACGATGTGGAGAAAGGGGAGCCCTCTTGCACTGTTGGTGGGAATGCAAACTAGTGCAGCCACTATGGAAAACAGTGTGGAGGTTCCTTAAAAAGCTGCAAATAGACCTGCCATATGACCCAGCAATCCCACTGCTGGGCATATACACTGAGGAAACCAGAATTGGGGGAGCCACGTGTACCCCAATGTTCATTGCTGCATTGTTTACAATGGCCAGGACGTGGGGGCAACCTAGATGCCCATCAACTGACGAATGGATGGGAAAGCTGTGGTACATATACGCAATGGAATATTACTCAGCATTAAAAAAAAAAATTCATTTGAAGCAATTCTACTCAGATGGACGAAATTGGAGCCCATTATCCAGAGTGAAGTAAGCCAGAAGCAAAAACAACAATACAGTATATTAACGCATGTATATGGAATTTAGAAAGACGGTAGCGAGAACCCAACATGCGAGACAGCAGGGGGAACGCAGATGTGTGGAATAGACTCATGGACTTTGTGGGTGAGGGTAGGGGTGGGATGATATGGGAGAAGGGCGTTGAAACATGTTAATTATCATATGTCTAATCAATCGCCAGCCCAGGATTGATGCTCGGGGCTGGTGCAGCGAGATTTCCCGGGGGGGGAGGGAGGAGGGAGGGGGGTTCTGGAGGGGAAGCATATGTAGACCCATGGTGATATCATGTCATTGTATGGCAAAAGCAATAAAAAAAATAAAAAAAAAGAGTTAGGTGAACATGATAATACCTGGTGGCTCAGACTTTGTGATAATGTAATCAGAGTCTGTCTTAGCTTGGGTTGCTGTAACAAAATACCACAAACTCGTCAACGACACAAGTTTCATTTCTCAGAACTCCACGATCAGCGTGCTGGCATGGCTGGTTTCTGATGAGAGCCTACTTCTGGGCTGTAAATCTCCTGACCTCATGCTCATTCTCACATGATGGAAAAGAAGAGAAAACTGGCTCTCTAGTCTCTGCTCATAACGGGACCAATACCATTTATGAGGGCTCTACCTTCATGGTCTAATCATCTCCCAAAAGCTCACTTCCAAATACTATCACATAAGGTTTAGGGTTTCAATATGTAAATTTTGGGGGAACACAGTTAGCTAGTTAATAGCAGGATCTAATGAGGAGTATAAAATGCAATATGTTTTAAGTAGTGACAAAGAGGAAGTTTCCATAAGTGATGCTGTAGATGAGAACCAAATAAGGAATGCCGAAGACCCAGAAATTGACAGCAGCAGTTTATCCCCTACTAGGCTTGAAAGACAAAGGGATGAGATAGACTGGTGTTGTTAGAACTCAGAGGTTAGGTTGACTTGATGGAAACTGGAACCACAGTGGGCTTGAATGGTGGGAGCTGAAGCCAAAGAGGAAATTCAGCTTTTCTCAAAAGAGCTGACAAAAGCAAAGGATGGAGAGATGAAGAGAAAATTACTGGAGTTGCTCTGTTTTTCCTGCCCTCCAGTATCTTGCCTCTCAATGACCAGAAGTCAGTTGACATTGAGCCAGGGAAACACCAGCTGCAGAGGCCAGCTCAGAGCACAGGAAAAATCTGAAGCCAACCGTGTTTTCATCTTTAGGAGATCACACGACATAAGGCCACATCGTTGTGGGTAGGAGTGGGTGTGGGGTGTCCCATGGATGTACTGCTATTGCCACTATCAGCTTTTCTGAAATTTAATTAATTTGGACTTGGGCAGTGAGGAACTGGAACAGAAAACTAATGGAACACTACACAGCAATAGGAAATGAATTTCCAATTCATTATGCTAAGTGAGAGACACTAGACATAAAGAATATGTATACCGAGTGATTCCTTTTATATAAAATTCTAGAAAAGACAATAGTGATGGAAAGCAAATCAGTGGTTTCAGGAGACCAGAGTATGGAGGGAGAGGAGTAACTGCAAAGTGGAATGAGAAAAATATTTTAGGATAATGAAAATATTCTTTGTTATAATTGTGGTGTTGGTTGCATAACTGCATATGTTCCTAAAAGTTTATCTAATAGCGCATGTAAAATTGATGAATTCCATTTTATGTAACTATCAGTAATGCTGACCAAAACAAGTCAAATCAAATATACACAAGTAATTTTAATACATATTTATTTTAAAGAGATGCTAATTGATTTCTCAAACGTGAAGACGTCTCCCAGTTTATTATCATTTACTATTATGTTCTGTTCTCACAAATCAGCATATAGATTGCTATCATGTGGGAGACTAATTTTCTAACCCATCCTTTGATTATGTTAGAGAAGTCAAATCTCAGTTTTTCTAAGGTCACATTTAAAACTGTGGTTCTAACGGTGCTTACTCATCTGAGTGATTGAGGAGACTTTCCACTTCTCATCCAGCAGTTAATCATGGAAGCTCAGTTAGAATGTATGGGTCACATGAGGCACACGTTAGCATTTGACATCAGGTGCTTCAATGATTAATTTTCTACAACATCTAAACAAGGCATGTTAGAGAGGAAGTGACTGTCAAGGGCTCTGGATTCCACATGAAAGACTCGTTTCAGGAAATTATTTTCTGAATCAAACTGTGTAACTCCATGACCTTGCTGGAGGGGAAACTTGAAGTACTCTTGCCTAAAATAGCAAAGTTGGACTTCTAAATTATGGAAAATGACAAACACATTGAAAATCTGGAAGAAACTTCTTGGGAGATTAAAACAAACATCACAGAGTACAGTGCATAGAAAAGATTAAATTCAATATCATCATGAAAAAGATGGGTGGTGCAATTTCAAAACCTAATAATATCATGGACTGGCTGGAATGTTTGGAAACACTCCTTAGTGGAGTTTTGGCAAGGCTGATGGAGGAGTTGATAATGTTTTATGGAACTTACTTTCAGATACCAGAACTGTAGATAAGATCCATAATGTGGGATTAAAGAAATCCTGTAACCAGAGAAAAATCATTGTAGGTAGAGATTTGAACTCTTGATGTGAGAGAAACCCTTTAGTCAGAAGGAAAATCCTTTTCTCCTTGGAGCTAAGCCTGGAGACGCATACTAGGGAGGGAAGCTGCCTGAAATACCAAAGAGGGTATAGTTATTGTTTCCTGTATAATTGTCAGTAACACAACAAGAGCAACTTATCTCCTTTGACATATTGAAGGCACACAAAGACTGCTGGGGAGGAGGCCTGTTGACATCACTCAGACGCTAATCTTGCCTCTAAAATAAATTCAAAGGAACTTTTATGTTTCCTAGAGCTAGAGAATTTCTATGACGCTAATTGTACGTTAGCGGTTTGGAATTGTTCTATCTTTCAGGAGTCTTCATGCTCTTCATAATTTATCTCAGTCATAATGAGCATAATTAGAAGTTTGTCTTTTTGTAATCTTTTAGCAATTTGAAATATGTCATTAAATATTGCAATAAATATGAAGGGTAAGCTTTCTGCGTTAATAGTGCTCAATAATGTATTTTAATTGCATTATGAAAATGCATTTCCTAATGCATTTCCAGCATTATGAAAATATTTTCCAATGTCACTTTGGGGAATCAGGAGGGTCGGGCCTTTGTCAGTGGAGTTTGTAGAACTTTGTTTATAATATCAGTGTGGTAATACAGTGGAGAGGTAAAATGTCATTTCTCAAGCTGTAATACAGAAACTTGATAGGCATGAAACTTTACCATTCTGAAACATGTTTTTGGTTAATCAGACTGTAACTTAAGTGCTGCACTAATAGAATTTTAAATCAGTAAGTTACTATCACTCACAATAGATCTATTGATTAGGGAAAACATATAGAAAAATTTTACTTCCTAGATTCTTATTTCAAAACCTTTCTGTCATTGAATTGTGAGTTTAAGTGCATTATGTTTTGTGTCTTTGTATTCTATACAGCTTTGTTTTCTTTGAAAACATAGATATTGTAGATAAGACTGTCAGACTAAAAGATAGAGTGACTCTTGGGAGGTATTGGGGGAAAACCTGCAATGGGAATTTGAACAGATGTTAGGAATATGCTTTAATCCCTCAAGGCTCTTCAAATGTCAATTGGCTTATGTTTCTGGACATTATCTGCTGGATCACATTGAACTATCTCAATTTTATATTCCCAGGGATTGATTTCATTAATGAAGAACATGCCAGAACCTGGGGTTATCTACAATGAAAGATGATTTCTTCAGGCCTGGTGAGCTGAAAGATGAACACTTTGCAAATGGAAGAAATTAAAGCTTGGGGCTGGTGTGAAGACTTTTAACAGCAAGCTGAAAAAACAACTGGACACACTTCAGAACTTGCTGGCAAATGTTTACAATCAACTGGAACAATTTCAGGGCACATTAGGAAGAGGAGGAGGAGGCCTGAACTGCTGCTGTGAGAAACTGGTGCACGGAGTTCTCATCTTACAGCAATTAAATGCCAAACATTCCCCCATCTATAGAGAGAATGATGTCGGGTTGAGTGAATGCTTAGAGTAAAAAAATATGCATTATAGAAATAACAAACAGGAGATATGGCTAGGAAGTAAGGACGTATTCTGATTTGGCTTGTGAACTTTATGTTCAAACCTCTTACTACTTTCTGGCAGTAACAGCTTAAATCCATCTATGACATTCAAATTTTAATTCCCACATTATTACTCAGAAACTAAGTGGCTTGTGGAGGTTCAAAGTGAGAACTAATACTTATTTAAATAGATACTTAGAACATTTAATATGTTGTCTGATGTCTGAATTACAACAGTTTCAACCTGCAACTATTTCCCAGGGTTTCTTAGTGCTTTGGGACGGGTTTTATGTTGGAGCAGACAGCTTTGGTCAAATGATATTCTGCAGCCATGTGTGCTAAAAGAGATTCCTATGGGCACTCCAGGAACACTACAAAAATGAAGTTTTTATATACTTTTCTATAAATTATTAAATATCACTTGAATAAAGAGCTATTATTCTCTTATTTCCATTAAGGGATTGAGGGTATTTCACTGAATCTTGAATAAGATTCTTTGGCATTCCCCTGGGGGAATAAAATTCATTTGGAGATAAGCTTTTGTTTTTTGTTTTTGTTGTTTTCTATTTAATTTTCTCATGTAACTTAGGAATGATGTGTATCTGCTGTGTACTCTATTAAGGCTAGTTTACTCTTTTTTCTAGAGCTGACATTTTTAGCTATTGGACTTTGGACATATTCTTATTCTAAAACATGTGAGAACAAAGCATACTTTCCAAAGAAAAAAATCTAGATTTCAATTCTGTTGAATAGTTTAGTTGATTTTTAATACATAGATTTGATTATGTTCATCCCATAGCTTGTGTCTGCTAGAAATAAAAATAAAGCCTCCAACATTTCAGATATATTTTTTTTCAGTTCAGTTCAGTCTCTCAGTCATGTCCAACTCTTTGTGACACCATGGACGGCAGCACACCAAGCTTCCCTGTCCATCACCGACTCCTGGAGCTTACTCAAACTCATGTCCATTGAGTCGGTTATACCATCCAACCATCTCACCCTTTGTCGCCCCCTTCTCTTCCTGCCTTCAGTCTTTCCCAGCATCAGGGTCTTTTCCAATGAGTTGGTTGTAGGCACAGGTGGCCAAAGTATTGGAGTTTCAGCTTCGGCATCAGTCCTTCCGATGAATATTCAGTACTGATTTCATTTTGGATAGATTGGTTTGATCTCATTGCAGTCCAAGGGACTCTCAAGAGTCTTCTCCATCACCACAGTTCAAAAGCATCAATTCTTCTGTGCTGAGCTTTCTTTATAGTCCAAATCTCACATCCATGCATGACTACTGGAAAAACCATAGCCTCAACTAGATGGACCTTTTTGGCAAAGTAGTGTCTCTGCTTTTTAATATGCTGCCTATGTTGGTCATAGCTTTTCTTCCAAGGAGCAAGCGTCTTTTAATTTCATGGCTGCAGTCACCATCTGCAGTGATTTTGAAGCCCCCCAAATAAAGTCTCTCACCATTTCCATTGTTTCCTCATCTATTTACCGTGAAATGATGGGACCAGATGCCATGATCTTAGTTTTCTGAATGTTGGGTTTTAAGCCAACTTTTTCACTCTCCACTTTCACATTCATCAAGAGGCTCTTTAGTTCTTCTTTACTTTCTGCCATAAGGGTGGTGTCATCTGCATATCTGAGGTTATTGATATTTCTCCCAGCAATCTTGATTCCAGCTTGTGCTTCATCCAGCCTGCCATTTTGCATGATGTACTCTGCATATAAGTTAAATAAGCATGGTGACAACATACTCTGTTGTTGTTGACATACTCCTTACCTGATTTGAAACCAGTCTGTTGTTTCATGTCCAGTTTTAACTGTTGCTTCTTGATCTGCACACATATTCTCAGGAGGCAGGTCAGGTGGTCTGGTATTCCCATCTCTTTAAGACTTTTCCACAGCTTGTTGTGATCCACATAGTCAAAGAGTGGCATGGTCAGTAAAAGAGAAGTAGTAGTTTTTCTGGAACTCCTTTACATTTTTGATGATCCAGTGGGTGTTGAAAATTTGATCTCTGATTCCTCTGCCTTTTCTAAATCCAGCTTGAACATCTGAAAGTTCATGGTTCACATACTGTTGAAACCTGGCTTAGAGAATTTTAAGCATTAATTTGCAGATGTGTGAGATGAGTGCAATTGTGTGGTAGTTTAAACATTCTTTGGCATTGCTTTTCTTTGAGATTATGTATAAAGAATTAAAACAGCTTTCCTGAGTGTCAGATATTTTATAAAATAGTCTAGAAACTTAAATTATTATGCATTGGTTTGTTGAACTGTGGGAAACTACCATGAGGCTTTCATTTATTTCCAATCACAGTCTGCAGTCATGAGCTGTTGACTACCCTATCCTCTCATCTACCTTAGGCAGATGGTCACTCTCCATCATAAAAAAAACACTGTCATCTTCCTGTCATCTTTTTCTCTTGATTACTCATCTCTTGCAACTTTGTCCCAAAGACTTAAATTGCAGGAGAAATGTTGTCTTTTTTTTTCACTCTTTCCTCTTTCTTTTCTCTCTCTCTTTGTTTTCTTTCCTTTGTTTTATTAAAAAAGAAGATGGAGAGGGCTGAATGTCTAGAATGAAACTCAAATTGCTTGTCCTTTTGCCTTTTGATGCTCTTCTTGGTAAGAGAGTTTGATGCCAGTTCTCCTTTAGAGTACATGTTTGAATTTCTTGGGGTGGTTTGTGTTTGGGAGTGGGATCTGCCCATTTCAAGTTTCCCTGATGTGAGGAGCCAAGTCCCATTTTATTTCTTCTTAATCATTTCTCAGAGTCTGTTCCTGAATGTTCACTCAGCAGGCCTGGATTGCCACCCTGGGCTTGGAATGTTCAACCGGATTCAAGACTAGCTATTTTCCATGGGATTCAACTGACCTGCCTCTTTTTTGTTCCTCATGGTGGTAGTTCAGATTTTCCTCAGCCGCCCCCTCTTCTGATTTCCCTTTCCCCTCACCCATTCTCCTTTCCTCTTGTTTAGTACAATAATGGAAAAAATCAATAAGTCTACTTTATAATTTAGTGCCCAATGAGGGCTGGATGACTCACAAGCTGGAATCAAGATTGCCAGGAGAAATAGCAACAACCTTAGATATGCAGATGATACCACTTTAATGGCAGAAACAGACAAAGAACTAAGGAACTTCTTGAAAGTGAAAGAGGAGGGAGAAAAATGTGGCTTGAAACTCAACTTCATTTCATGAAATGAAGATCATGGCATCTGTCCCATCTCTTCATGGAAAACAGATGGGGAAAAAGTGGAAACAGTGCCAGATTTCATTTTCTTTGTCTCCGAAATCCCTGCAGATGGTGAGCGCAAGCCATGAAATTAAAAGACACTTTCTTCTTGGAAGAAAAGCTGTGACAAACCCAGAGAGTGAATTAGAAAGCAGAGACCTCATTTTGCTGACAAAGGTCCCTATGGTTTTTCCACTAGTCATGTACTGATGTGAGAATTGGACCATAAAGAAGTCTGAGTACCAAAGAATCGATGCTTTCAAATTGTGGTGCTGTAGAAGACTCTTGAGAGTCCTTTGGAAACAAGGAGATCAATCAATCCTAAAGGAAATCCACTCTGAATATTCTTTGGAAGGACTGATGCTGAAGCTGCAATACTTTTGCCACAAGATAGGAAGAATCAACTCACTTGAAAAGACCTGATGCTGGGAAAGATTGAGGGCAAGAGAAGTGGGTGACAGAGGATGAGAGAGTTGGATGACATCACAATTCAATGGACATGAGTTTAAGTAAACTCCGGGAGATAGTCTAGTTCATAGGGTTGCAAAGGGTTGGACATAAAATACGAGTTTCCTTTTTTCTTTTTTCAGGCACCTCTCCATGAATCCCCTCCCCCAGGTTAGCATTGGGAAAGGCAGGAAAAAAATAACAACCTTTCCCCACAATTCCAACAGTTTTATTCCCATCCCCCCCTACTTTACCCATCCCTGCTTGTGCAACTGGATAGAAGGGCTTGTGTTGATTATTAAGGAGAAGGGGGTTCAGCCACCACTGAATAACGTCTGGAAGATGAGTTCCATTGTTTGCAGTTCTCTTCAGATTGATTAATATAGGATATCTTTCTGTATCTCAGGCTTGACT
This sequence comes from Antilocapra americana, assembly GCA_007570785.1. Lineage (NCBI taxonomy): Eukaryota > Metazoa > Chordata > Mammalia > Artiodactyla > Antilocapridae > Antilocapra > Antilocapra americana. Next base: position 26,928,823 of record ML662442.1, read on the forward strand.
CTTGGTCACCAATTCCAGGGCAAGAAAACAAACAAACAAACAAAAACCAGTTTTGTAATATTCTCTATACATCAATCCATAAGGCATTATAAGTACTCTTGTCATTGGTTGTGCTTATGTTCACTTGTAATCTCATATTGTTCAGGAAAAAATGATTGAAAACTTTTAAAGATTATCCAGGGATATGATTTTTTTTTTCTCCATCAGTCCACGATCTTTACATCTGACACTAATGGCTCATTCTCCATAAAATTCTTCCTAATTTCATGTTCTGAGCTCCCAGATATACCTTTCAAATTTGCTTTACATCATTCTCTTGTACACACTCTTAAACAAAAAATAGATGTACCTTCTTCCTCATTGTTAAGGCTTACCATTCTAGACTGATGTCTGTAAACTTAAGATGCTATAAAAGTGTGGCTCCAGTTTGATTCAAACACACATTACGTGTATTAGCCAAACCAATCTGACTAATTTAAAAGGAACTTTCACAGAGCTTTCACCAACTTTAGAACACTGTACTCATTCAGTATTTACCTCGAAGACAGACTCTGCAACAACACTTTCAAGGCTTCAGTAGTGCTGATATTTTGTCTCTTTCCAGTTTTTTTTTTTTTTTTTTCCCCAGCCCTCTTTGCCTCTCAAGCTTTGCTTCAGGCATTCCTGTATCCTCCTGTCCTTGGTGTCTTGGGAATATACACCTTTTCCTGTCTCTGTATTTTAGGAAATACTTCCCCTCCTAATCAGAAAGCCTCCGAACTTCACTCACCTGCTCAAATAATGAGTTTTAAATATTATACTCTGTCATGAAATATTTCTGGACAGCTCTAGCTTATAGAGATCTTTTCTCGAGTACTAGATCTTGTAGGTAGACCTCATTTTGTTTGACTTTTCATTCAATATGTTTCCTGCTATGTTTATTCCTCCTTGGATTTAAATATTTTGACTCATTAATACTTACTAAGGTTCGTGATTTATCATGTCTTAGATTTCTTATCTTAGATTTCTTTTTATGCCTTGAAAGAGCTAGTGTATGTATGATAAATAGATAATATTTTTAAAAGTATAGTTTAGTGTACTCAGTTGCTCAGTCATGTCTGACTCTTTGTGACCCCATGGACTGTAGCCCACCAGTCTCCTCTGTCCATGGGATATTCTAGGCAAGAATACTGGAGTGGGTTGCCATTTCCTTCTTCAGGATCTCCCTGAACGAGGGACCGAAACTGCATCTCCTATATCTCCTGCATTGGCAGGTGGGTTCTTTACCCACTGAGCCTCAAAGAAGATATAATATAGTGCAGCAGAAAGAGCTCTTGGCCAGCCCTCAGAACAGCAGTCTGGTCTTGGGAAATACTGCTTTCTATCTTAAACCTCAGTTCTCTGGTCTGTAAGATAGGAAAGTAATGTCCCTTCTGTCTACTTGGAAATATTATTAGGAGTTTTGAATAGGATATGAGGAGTTTTTAAATTTGAAGATAATGCTTTGCCTGTTACTTTAAATACATTTAGAAAAATCTGCCTAAACTTACTGTAAGTTCAATATAAAGAAAACACAAGAGTTGGATGAACTACAAAAGGACAAATTGCTTATGCCTTTCCAGTAGAAAAATTTTCAGGTTTGGGGACATAAATTTATTTTATCAGTTTAGTAGATGAGGGTGTTGATGCACACAGCAAAATTTTGTGTCTTATATAAGACCAATGGCAGAAGTAGAAGTATACAAATCTTAAGGATGCAACAGAGGATGAGATGATTGGATGGCATCACCAACTCAAGGGACATGAGTTTGAGTAAACTCCCGGGAGGTGGTAAAGGACAGGGAAGCCTGGCATACTTCAGTCCATGGGGTCACAAAGAGTCAGAGACAACTGAGTAACTGAACTGTGACTCTTGGGGGTCTGAATATCTACTTCAGTTTTCTATGCTGTTGTAAAATGAATAAAACAACTAAAAGTTTGAAAAAAATTAGTTTTGAAATATGGGGTTTTATACTTTATTACATCTAAAATCTAATTTTTCTAATTTAAAAATATGTCCTCTTTAGTTTTGTTTAGCATTATTTGAAGACAAAGAGGGAGTTGATGATAATGAAAAAGAATGTACAGTATTCTGCTTAATATTTCCTTATGGATTGTCATTTGCCCGGTATTATTGAAGGAAGTTCCAGAGTTTGTATTTACAGAGAGCAACTTCTAATCTGCCTTCTGTGTTTATAACTTATGAAAGGTGACTGAAATATTTGAAAAAAATTAAGTATACTTTTTTATTCCATGACTAATAATTCACCTTAAAATGGAGAGCAGTGTACACCCAGAACTGTAACTACATAGATTTAGATCAAGTTGAATTTTTATTTCCTTAACATTCTGGCTTATTCTGTTGAGGCTTGTGATGCAATTCTCAGCAGAGAAACAGACAAATGCCAGCATATCCATACAGAATCACATCAGAATGGGAAGAATGTGCTTTGTTTCACAACCTCTCCATTGTGGTAAGGCAATGCTGGGACCAGGCTAAGGAAATGCTGACTCAGTGTTTCCCATCTTAGAATTTTAACAGCAATACCACAGACCTTCCTACCCCCTTGCCAGGGAAAATTGCCTTTATTTGGCATAAATAATTTAAGTATATCTTATTGCTAAATTAGTATTCACTTCTAAATTCCTGAACATGTTTACCACAAACACATTGTTCCTTCCAGCTTAAATAATATATTACTTTAGGGACTAATTCTGTGGCTTTTACTTAGGAAATATAGTCCCAGAAGTAAGTCAGTTCTAGGCTGTAAATTCACTCTAGTTCCATAATTTTTTTCCTGAATTCAAGTGCTGTTCTCAGACCATGTTAATAATGAAGATTTGTTGGAAGAGTCCTAGATGTGATTATTGTTTTTATTTTTGAAATGGGATTTAGAGTTTGTTAGCATAATTTCTTCATTATTACTGAATACATTCTACTTAACACTTTTTAAAACAGAATTTTTAAAAATAATAACTGACATTTTTTATACTGAGGAATAAAATTTGGTGAACAACTTTCTGTATACATTATTTATCTTCCTTGCTCTAATCTCAGTACCTTTAAAACACAGATTAAACCCATTATAAAAGTTAGTTAAAACCACTTTCTACTTTGGAAGAAAATCTCAAAATTTTATCAAGATGCATAGATGACCTTTGCATTTTGTGTTTTGCTTTTTCCCATCTGTATATGAGATGTAGTTGCTGTCCTGTAGTTGCTGATTTGATAAATATTACTTTTATCACCATCATTCTCTTTCCCTTCAGCCACTTTCTTGATTCAGTTCCTCATTGTCTCTTTCATTTTGAATTTCATCAACTGGACTGGTCTTCTTTTTTAGTTTCATTTTTAAAAAGTTGTTAGTAGTAAATATTTGCACTCTTCAGCAGTATTTTCAATTCTTATCCTTCTAGCACAAGGCAAAGCTGCACTGTTTTGTGTCCCTGTGTGAAATACGAGCTGTGACGTGTCACTTCTTGTTGGGAACCTCCATTGGCTCAGGTCACCATGCCCCCTACCCTCCTTTGCTATTATTGCCAGTGATGCTCATGTGTGAAGGCTTTGTCAGCCAGCATCCTTGAATGAGGATGAAATGGAATAGCACTCTTGCCTCCACCCTAAATCCCAGACAAACCAAGAAATAAACTTCAATTTTTTAAGCCACCGAGATTTTAGATTTGTTTTTGACTGCAATGTAACATAAACATTCTTTACTGATAGACTATCCCACTCAGAAAAGAAATCTTTGAAGAGTGTTTTATTTTTCAAAATGCAAATCTTTTGATGTTACTACTGTGTTCAGAATTCTTTGGTGGGGCCCCAAGATAAATAAATAAAAGCCAAATTCCTATCTCTGGTACCAAAGACACTTTATGAACTGGCTTCTAACTTAAAATCAATAAAAAGAGTTTAACAATGTGACAAATTTTAAAAATATGAAAATATATAAATTTCCTATGTATAATATAATGAAGTTTCCCAGGTGACTCAGCAGTAAAGAATCCGATTGCCAGTGCAGAAGACACAGATACAATCTCTGGGTTGGAAAGATCCCCTGGAGAAGGACATGGTAACTCACTCCAGTATTCTTGCCTGGGAAATCCCCTGGGCAGAGGAGCCTGATAGGCTACAGTCCATAGGGTCACAAAAGAGTTGGACACAATTTAGCAACCAAACAACAACAATAATAATCATTCATTCAATCAACAAACATTTATTGAGATGTAATGATAGGCGTCTAAGCCTTTTGTATTCAGAACAATCAGAGGGTAAAGGATATTCATTGTGACAAAAGGAAGGAGCTTGTGTCTGGGCATTACAAAGAGCTGGGTGGGGAATCTTGCCCAGGGGCACTTACTAGTTGCATCAACTGAGACCTGATTTTTAACTGCTCTGAATTTCAGACCCCTCATACAGAGGATGAGAATCCCTACCATAGACAACTGGCAAAGACAAACCTCTACCATAGAGGTTTTAGTTAAGCCACACATTGAAAGGGCTTGGCATGGAAGCTCAATTATTACTGGTTCAGATGAGAATATAGAAGCTCAGAGTTGAATATTTGATGGGTTTCTACACTTTTCCAGGTTTTTCCCTTTCAGGCTTTGTACATTCAAAGCTGATTTAAATTTCCTTTTCCCTTCCAGATTTTCATTTTCTGTAGTTCCTTTTATTTATTCTTCAATATCTATGAACCTGCTCTGGTTGGAGGAGAGGCTGCACAGAGGCAAGACTGAGATCACAAGATTACTTGAAGCCTTCTTGCGGTCCTCTGGAATCTTTAGGTGGGAATTTGGAGAGTACTGCTGAAGCATCCCTCATCACTTCTAAAAGATGTGTATCTTTTATTCTATCCATGACAAGTGCTTTAGGGAAGAACTTTCTTGTGACTACAGGGAAAACAAAACAAAATCAAAACCATATTTGCCAATTAAGGCTCATAAACACGAGGAAGATTCTTTCCTATAATGGTGATATGTTAAGGCAAATATGTTAAGGCAAACATATTAACAAATATGTTAAGGCAAATATGTTGGGATTTATTGGCAGATCAGAAAATAAAGAAACCAGATACTTCTTAAGATTACTGTCATTATATTGTCAGTTATCTTTTCTTAACACCAGAAATTTTAAAGAGATAGGAATTAGAGTGTCTGTTAATGTCATTTAGCTTTTGGAATGTAGGCTATATCCTTGCAGCTTAGGGAATCATTTCTCCCTCCTGAATGAAGAAATGTTTGTGTGTTTTAGTGGTGAAACTCCTAAATTTCATTCACTTCATTACCATATATCAACCATTATGCCATCATAAAAATTATGTTTAAAAAAACTCACTAATGTGAAAGCATAGGAAAATGGTAATCTTAGGTAGAGAAAACATGTTAAAAAAAATGTATGTCCTATATAGGCATGATTTACAAGGAAAAAACCAATCTAAATATTTACATGGAAATACAGCAGAGTGTTCTTTAGTTCCTAGTTCTTAATTTACTGTATTTTAAAAAAGTTTTTCAAAGACCCATATATTTTATTGCTATTATAAATATGATTACTCATATAGATATGAAACTTATTTTGCATACTACTGTAATTGGTCACATTATTGAGTTCTTATTACTGCTAGTAATTTCTCTGTTGACTTACAATTTAGCAGCCTAGAAACATGTTAAATAGTAGTCAATAACTGTGAATTAGTTGTGATTTTAAAAGAAAACTTCTGATGTTTTATTATAGGTATGCTAGCTCTCATTTTTAATACATAAGTATCATTTGTTAAGTTACAGAAAGCACTTCCCAGATGGCTAAGTGGTAAAAATCCACCTATCAATGTAGGAGATATGGGTTTGATCCCTGGGTTGGGAAGATCCCCTGGAAAATGAAACGGCAACCCACTCCAGTATTCTTTTTTTTTCTTTTCACTCCAGTATTCTTGCCTGGGAAATCCCATGGACAGAGGAGCCTGGTGGGCTGTAGTCCATGGGTCTCAAAAGAGTCGTACATTACTTAACGGCTGAACAACAACAAATTGATATTTATAGATATTTATAGACTTGGGGGTTATCTTTAAGCTTCATGAAATGAACTGAAGCCTTCTACCTTTTTTATGCCTCAACATATTTTATAGAAGAAGTATTATCTGTTCCATGTAAATTTGAGTGAATACACCTGTGAAATTGCTAAAACTAAGATAACTACTTTTATTACTTTAAAAATCCTTTCATGATTAACAGTGTAATCAGTTATTTGATTTCTTTCTATTCAATAATAACAATTCATTTTTTCCTAGAAAAACATTAATCTTCCTGAAATTTTCAAGTTGAATACCAATGATGTTTATGCAATTTTATGATAATTTTAATATTTATCTTTCTGTAGTCTTATCCCCTTCTCATTTGCAGATTTGTGTGTGTGTGTGTGTGTGTGTGTGTGTGTGTGTGTGTGTATGCATCTGGTAGTTTAGATTAGCCAAAGGTTACTTCCACCTTGAAAAACCACATTTCTTTCCAGATTATCTCTCTTCCTTTCCTCCTTGACTGGATCAATTCAGTTCAGTCACTCAGTTGTGTCTGGACTCTTTGCGCCCCCATGAACTGCAGCACGCCAGGCCTCCCTGTCCATCGCCGGCTCCTGGAGTCTACCCAAACCCATGTCCATTGAGTCGGTGATGCCATCCAGCCATCTCATCCTCTGTCGTCCCCTTCTCCTCCTGCCCCCAATCCTTCCCAGCATCAGGGTCTTTTCCAATGAGTCAACTCTTTGCATGAGGTGGCCAAAGTATTGGAGTTTCAGCTTCAAAATCAGTCCTTCCAATGAACACCCAGGACTGATCTCCTATAGGATGGACTGGTTGGATCTCCTTGCAGTCCAAGGGACTCTCAAGAGTCTTCTCCAACACCACAGTTCAAAAGCATCAATTCTTCAGTGCTCAGCCTTTTTCACTGTCCAACTCTCACATCCATACATGACTACTGGAAAAACTGGATACCTCCTATGCATTCCTTATGGCTCAACTTAAATCGATCTTCTTTAGGAAAGTCACTCTGATTGCCTCAGTTCAGTGAGGTTCCAACTGCAGTCTGCCATGTCTCACTGTATAGTTAACTTTGGCTAACTTTAATTAAGCAGTAAATGCAAAAAAAAAATAGTAAGATAAAACATAGTACCTACCTATATATGTGGCTCAGAAGGGTTTCTGGGGATCTGGTAATTTATAATTTGGTGATAAATGAATTTTTCACTTAATATTAATTGATTGAACTCTACAATTGCTTTTATACATCTTATGGATTTTTGATGTTATATTTCACAATAAATGATTTTAAAACTTGATACACTGTTCTTATTTTTCTCATTTTCTTCTGGTGAGAACTTCACCACAGAGTTGACCATTGTCCAAAGACAGGACTTGGGCACTACTGATGTGACAGTTTGAAATTAGCAAAAGATTTAAAGTAGGAAACTCACATAAAATTTAAGAAGAGCAAATAAAGAAGTAGAGAAACCAGTTATGAAGCCATTTCAATAGTTCTCTTGACACTTTGTTTCTAGAAAAGATGGAGTTGGAGGAACTAAATTTACCTTGATGCCTGTTTGAACCAGATCACAAAGTATGTGAGATAATGGTTTTAAAGGCATTGTATATAAGGCAGTAAAGGACAGTGATTCTTGAGACACTGGAAACACATGAGGTGAGGTCTACAGTTTCCCAAGGGAATTTTTTGACAGGGAGTCCACGCTCTTGTACAGGGAGGAAGGATCCAGGCAGAGCCCAGTAACCTCTTAAATGGTAAGACGGAGCTGACCATCTAGGGAGACTAAGGCAGTTAGAGTTCCCAGGACAAAATTTTGGAGAGGAGAGAGCTACACAGAAAGAGAACTTCTGAAATACTCAGTATTCAGCTGCCCTCCAGTATTCAGCTGAATACTCATCAGGTCATTCATGTAAGGAAACTATCAGGACAATCCAAAAGGCCTAGGGAGAACAATGCCCAAGATTCATACAAGAACTGAAATAGTGCCTGTTCCTACCAGTCAGACTGGAACACCTTATGATGCTTTAGGTAGAGTACCCAAGAGAGTCTTGGTTTGTTAATGGCCTGAAGGCTTCTCTGGTTCTACCTAACAAAGCTTAAAAACAAAGCATAATAAACTCAGTTGCATCCCAGAACAAAATTCAAGAATATTTATGGTAATACAAAAATATCTAGCATTGAGTAATGTAAAATTATAGTGTTTGGCATTTAATTAAAAATTATTTGACTTTCAGAAAAGATGAAAAATATGACCCTTAATAAGTAGAAAAGATCAATTAAAATATACCTAAAATTTAAACAGATGCTAAAATTAGCAAACAAGGACATGAAAAATTATAACTATATATATTTTATATGTTCACAATGTTACGCAGAGACATAAAAACTTTAAAAATTCGAACAGACTCTTCCCTACAAATATTACAATGTCTGAGATGAAAAATACACAGGTGGAAATGTAAATTGATGCAGCCATTGTGGAGAATAGTATGGAAGTTCCTTTAAAAACTAATAACAGAGTTGTCATAGGGTCATCTATGCCACTCCCACTTTTCTGGATCTATATGAAAAGATGTACCCAGAAAAGACAAAAACTCATTTGAAAAGATACACACACCCGAATGTTCATAGCAGCTCCATTTACTGTAGTCAACATACGGAAGCAACCTACAGGCCCATCTACACATGAATGGATAAAAAAGATGTGGTATTACTTTGTGATACGTGAATATTACTCACCATAAGAAGGAATGAATGCCATTTGCAGTAACATGGAAGGGCCTAGAGATTATCCTATTAAATTAGATAACTCAGAGAAAGATAAATAAATGATATCACTTATAAGTAGAATCTAAAACAGTGATACAATGAACTGATTTACAAAATAGAAATAGACTCGCATTCATAGCAAAGAAGGTCATCAAAGGGTCACGGTGGGGGAGGGATAAATTGGGAGTTTGGGATTAACAGATATACACTACTATATACAAAATAGTTAACAAGGTCCTGGTACAAAGAACTATAGAATTATATTCAATGTCCTATAATGAACCACAATGAAAAAGGATATGAACATATATATATATACGTACATATAACAGAATCACCTTGCTGTATACTTGAAATTAGCACAATATTGTAATTTCAACTGTATTTCAGTTTAAAAATCTTATATGCAACAAATATGATATAAGTTTAAGAAAATGAGCATTTTTTTCCTGGAAAAGGACATTACAATAATTGTCTCTAAATATTGAGAGGATTGCTGCATAGGAGAAAGAATTAATTTTTCTATATCTAAGTAGAGATGTTAAGAAAGGAAGATTTAAAAATCAATGTAAGGAATAACTTTAGAGCAATTAGAGCTATTGAAAAGTCTAATGACCCATTTTTTAGCTATTGAATTCCCTTTTATTGGCAATGTCTAACAGAAGTAGAAGGACTTAAGTCAGAAATGCTGTCAGTAAAATTTCTGAACTGGTGAGGATTTTTTACAAAAAAAAGAAAGGATGGACTTCTAAATTTTTTTTCCTAAAGAGTCCAACTGAAGTAGGTCAACAAAAATATTTTTAGAAGAGAGAAAGCACTACCTTGGAGACAGAAACTTTTAAATCTCTTGCAGACTGAAGAGGCACAAGGACTTCACGTCCAAACAAACATTTTCAAAAATCTCAGTCCTGTTCATGAAGGAAAAATTCTACAAAACTCCATTGAATTAGAATATCAGGATCAGGTTATTATGTGTCTCCGAGAATAATGGAGATGTGCTCTCTCTTCTTGTCCCTGTGTAGTATTCCAGAATGTTTGTTCAAAGAATGGCTGTTTATAAAAATTAGCATATTGTTTTTCTGTCCCTTGGCAAATTAGCATCCCTAAGTGGCTAAAAGACTTTTCTAGGCTTCCAAGGGCCTCTATAGTATTCATAAGCGTAGCTCAAGCTGAATACATTTTTTTGCTTGCACAAATTTGTTGCTAAGCAGAAAATTTGGTACATCTAATTATGTAATGCTACTTATCCTTCTCCCTAGGAAACGCCCCAATTTTCACAATGTTAGAGAGCCCCAAACTTAGCCAAAGCATGCTTTGTGTTTCTTCCTGGATACTGGGCAACAGGGGAGTCTATGGGATAAAATAAGATTCATTACCTCTGTCATTAGAAGACTGAACCTAAGTAAAAGCCCTTTAAAAATAAGCAGTGTTTATCATGAATTGCTTAATGGTACTGGTTTCAAATAAGTCTTTCTTTTAAAGGATATGAATTGTATTTTCCACTAATCTAAGGTGCTGATAAAACTTATATCCAGGGATTCAGAATACTTGAAATGGCATCTGAAATGAGATTCTTAAACTTTGCTACAACAGTAGGTCCTGACTGACTTTGCTACAAACGTAGGTCCTTCAAATTTTGTGACAGGCTTAATAGAGGATGTATTTCTGGAGTGCTTAGCCACCCTGCTTGACCTTGGATCTGGAACTGACACCTCCATGTGGAGTCACTACACCTGTGACAAGCTGCAGGTGATCATCTAGCTTGCCTCTGCTTTCTGGCATAGTCATGATGGGGTTACAGATAAATTCTCTTTTTGTTGGTACTTTCTTTTTTCTGATCAGCAGTCTAATTGGATAAGAATGCTCTTTCTGTCTTTATTATAGATTATAACTTAGTACTTTCTCATCTCTAACATGAAATTTTTTGGAAAGATATATGTAAGTTTCTTAGGAGAGACTTTGACTTTCCTAATTTGTATTTCCCAGCCTCTTGAACCATGTGTTTAACATCTTCCTTTGTTACAAATTATTTTAATATCATCATTTTGCCTATGATTTCTCAGCAGCATACATTTAGCATTAATGTTAAAAGTTAATTTGCATGTCTATGAATTTACACCTGTCAACAACTCTTATCTGCATTTAATGCCTTTTTATATTTGTAAATCTGATCAAAGACATTAAGCATTAAGCTGGTTAACTGAGTAAGTAGTATCTATTTGTGTTTGGGAGTGTAGGGGATCGATAGTTTATGTCTAGTCTAGTAGTTATTATGTCACCATTAGTCCCAGTATCAGAGAACATTAAGTAGGACATCCAAGGTGCCCCAAGAGGCAAAGTTGGTCTTTTTGTTCTTCCTGATATTCTTTGTCTTCTTGAACTTGAACTTGGCAACCAAATGATTGATCTTTGATTTGTCAAATTCTTTTTCCTTAAATGGGTCTCCAGGCTTAGACTTGACTTCAAGGTTTCCATCTTGAATAGGGAACTTGGTAATACCAAAAAAGTCCAAAGGACTAAATCAAAGATCCAAAGGACCAAACACCAAATCATTATTTGACTCTATACAGTGATACTCTTGTCTGATAATAAGAAATAGCACAAAGAGTTGGCCCTTTTCTTATTCAAGGTCTTAGAAAATAAAGGATTGCTTTCTTTTGTCTATAAAGGAAAACACCCAATTTTGGTATAAATCATAAATTACAAGGAGGCATGCTTCAATATTAAAAATGGAGTAAAGGATATAAAATTTTTAATTGTGAATAATTAAGATTGATTGTTTTTCATGGCTTAGTTTTGACCCTCCCAAGTGTTTAATGGTCATGTAATTAAACAATTTTTCTGTTTCATTACGTATCCACATTTGGATTAACATGGACAATCCAAACCAGTATCTGTGTTTGGATACTGATCAAGTTCTTTATTTTCTAGCTCTGAATTTTCCTATGTACAGATCCAATGCCTTAGTAATAAGAAATTAAATGTTAAATGGAAACTCAATTGAAGGTCATTTTGTCTTGTTCCATTATAGCAGAACCACAAAATACCACACTTAGTGAGATTTGACTTTCCATATAATTTTCTACCCAATGATATAATTTCTTTATAATTTGCTTCTTTTTCTGAGCCAGTTTTTTTATTAGTTAAATGTCTGTTTGTCAGTGATATATTTGTCCTTTTTAAAATGTGGAAAAACCCCTCCACCTGCATTTCCATTATTAGCCTATTTAGAATTTTGGTCTTTGTTTGACTTACCTACTGTTTGTCCTACTAAGAGACCTCAGCAGATGTAGGGAAATATGGTAGGTGTTGAAAGACGTGAAGTCAGAGAAAGGAAAAAATATCAAATTCAAGGACAATAGGTGACAATCACCTTAATTTCTCCTGGTGGTAATTTATTACATCCGGAAATGCTAGGCTGTTCAATTTTTTTATTTCACTGTGGAAACTGTGAGGAGAGAACAGGATATAACATGCCAGAAGTATGTCAAAAGAAGAGGAAAACAGAAAATAATGAGACAACTATTCATTTTTATGTGAAACAGCAAAGGAAGATGAGTCTTTTCATCTTGTCCAAATGTCATATTCCATTATTTCCTTTGAAAGTGTTTTGTTTTTTTGTTTTTTTTTTTGAGGAAATCTAGATTCTCTGCTCTGGACTCCTTTGTAGTGATGAGTGCTACAGTTAACATTTTCTGATATTTATTGAGGATTATGAAGGGAACCTCCCTGGTTTCTCAGATGGTAAAGAATGTCATTAAGATTTGAGGACCAGAAATTGTAGGCAGTAAACAATGAACTGACATGACAAAATTTGGAAAAGTATAATGTTTTACCTAATGTAAATTATTGCATCTATTATTTATGCTAATAGTAAATGTCTTTTGTAATTTACTTGAATGTTCTGATTTATTTTTATTATTTTCATGTTTGTAAGGGTTTACATTTAAGGGGAGTGGTAAAGTCTTCAACATTTTATTAAATATTAAAGTTGGGGTTTGGGGATTTAACTCTATTTACTCCTTAGCTGATTTGATGCTTGAACCTGAATTATATTCACCCAGGTACAAGTGAGGGGAAAATGGGAATAGGAATATTTATTCTTAGCTTTTGTACTGTCTTGAAACATATGTGTTACTTTTCTGGCATTTAATCATTACTGCATAGCTCAATACACATGTTTTACAGAAATCTGACTTATTTATTCTCAAAGAAGACTGTGTTTTTGAAATATGAACATTTGAATCTTTGAGTATCAGATTACGTGTGAACAGGAATAATAGTAAAAAAATTCAGAGAAGCAGTGACAGTAATAAAGACAAAATTTACATTTGGTTTTGGACTATGTTTTGAGCCTAGAGTTGAATAGCATCATAACTGATATTCTATAAACTAAAGTACTTCCAACAATATAAGTCTCAAGATGTGTTAGAAGGCAGCTTATTCCTAATGTTTTATTACATATAATTTGTGGGGAATACTTAAATTGGTTGCTTTTTAATATAAAATGTTGGCTATTTGCTGCCTCTCATCTCACTATTTTATCATATCATACTGTATTTCTTTGGGACTATTGCCTATTTCTTAGGCAAATGAGTAGGTGAGAGATTTATAATTTTTTAAAAGATATAGTTTAGCATCTGCTGGCTAAATGTAGAACAAGTTAAAACAGATAAGGTTAATATCAGTAACACAGGTTACAAAGAAAAGAGATAATCAACTAGCAGAAAAACTTGGAATATATATTAATAATTAATAGATCTAGATTTATCCATAGATTTACAACTAATTTTCCATTTCTTCTTTTTCCAATTAATCTCTCTGAGTCTTAATTTTCTTATCTGCAAAGTGTGGCTTAGAACTTCTATTATTCAAATATTTGCAAAAGGGGGTGGGACATGAATCAGAATGCAATAGCCACAATAAAAAGATAACCTTTCCCACAGGTAGACTCCTGGATTGTTGTATAAATCAAGTTAATAATATAGAACTTTATAAACGCTAAAGCACTAAGCATATTACCATTTTTAACAAAAAGATAACTAGGGCATGCTAATAACACTGAACTGTGAGTTTGGACTATAAACTCTAGTGAAGAGACTGGAGTTTTGTGGCTTTATTGTGACTATAAAGCTTGTTGACATATGATGAAGATTTGATGAGAGAATAAGAGACCAATTCAGACAAGACAGGGTTGGGTATGATTGGCAACCATTTTCAGGGTGGGTCTTTGATTCACACATACCAGTATAATCGTTTATTTCAAAAACTGTAAACTTTTTGCATAAACATGACTTAATTATTATTTGTCTTATCTTTGCAAGGGAGATACATTACAATCCAACAGACAGATGAAGAGGCTGAGAGACCCAGTGGTTAAAGGCCTTAGCCAAAATCATAAAACTAAGGAATGTCAGGACAAGTATTAGAACTTCTAAGGTGGTGTGGTTTCTGCCACATTGTCAGTGATGGTTTAGATATGGGATGATAAAGTGATGAATATGGATAGAAGTTCAAAATGCTTGGACTTAATATCTCTTTTTTGAATCCATCATTTTCCACCAGAAGGGTGCTGGAGCCAGGAAACTACTCTCTCAGTGAGAAATAGAGGAAGAAACCACTTGAATCACATCTGAAATATTCAGCCCAATCAAAGCAACCTTCAAGAACTGACAAGTAGCCACAGCTTTGAGAGTCCATGCAAGTAAGCCAATAAATCATGATATTTATTAAATGTCCCATTAAAATGACACTGGAATCTAGTCCTTTGCCTACATTATTTCAGAGTTGCCAAATTTAAAGATGGTAACAATTAGCAAAATACCCAGAACTTCTAGCAAGCATGGGGAGGTAAACCATTCCTTTCCTGAAAAAAAGAAAAAAAATGTTGCATTTGTGTAGTTGAATCCTATGAGGATGATATCATAAAGAAACTTCTTGGATGATGATAGATATTTTGAGATCCCTAAAATATGTATTATTTTAGGAAATATTTAATGTCATAAGATCATGACTTATAATTTGGACACCTTTTAGAGAGTGTTGTATGAAATTTGAATTGCTTATTAAAATACTTGTATTCAAAGGGTTTATATTTATGTTATACTTTTATCTTTCTCATATTTTTTCATATGTAGATATCCTTTGAACATTTATTGAGCATGTCTTCATAACTATGAGAACATCCATTTATCATATTAAAATTTTATTTGTCACTTATATAGTATAGAAAATAATTTCACTTAAATAAAGTTTTGAAATAAATTATGGTGGGTAGAAGAGGATCCAGGTTTAGAGGCTCTGCTTCTTATGCTAATATTTTATAGACAATAGACTCTTAATAAATGTTACCTCAGTGACTGAAAAAATAAATGGGATTATCTCTGAGCTTTAGTTCCCTCACATAAAAGACAAAAATACTTTTGATAGTATTTTTTTAATGGGGACATTTATATCTAATTTCTGTTGTAGTGACTGGACCACAAAAATTGCTTAAAAATGTTAGTTGTCATATAAATATCAATTTCCTCTCCTACTTCCTGTTCTTTTTCCTTTGATTCATTTTAATGGAAATCTTTCCAAAATGTTGCCCATTCTTTTCATAAAATAAAATTATCTGTGCTGTGTGCTGTGTTCAGTCGCACATGAACTATAGCCCTCCAGGCTCCTCTATCCAAGGAGATTCTCCAGGCAAGACTACTGGAGTGGGTTACCATGTCTTTCTCCAGGAGATCTTCCCAATCCAGGGATTGGACCAAGGTCTTCTGCATTGCAGGCAGATTCTTTACCATCTGAGCCACCAGGGAAGCTCAAAGTAATATTTGAGTAGAAGACTAAGAACATGCTAATAACTAATATTTATTGAGTTTCACTATGCCCTAAGAGCCATAAGAATCATAATTTTTTTCTTACATATAAGGAAATCAAAGCTCAGATAGGGAAAACATCTTCAAAGCCAGATAGCCATTTAATGAAGAGCCAGAGTGTAAATCTAAGCATTTGGACTCCCAAATTCCTGTGCTTGGCCCTAATGCCATACAACCATGGTTATGATAGTGGGCTTGTATAGAGGAAGACTGTTAGAAATTACTAGTTCTTGTTTGTCCTACACTGAATATTCTAAATCAGGCTGCTTTTGATGATTTTTTTTTTTTTGGTCTTTTGCCTGTTAACTGGTTACTTAAGTCATTTTCCCCTTCATAGTCCAGAAGAGAGTGCTTTTATTTCACTGCACTGCTATTTTGTAGGTTGAGAAATCATTTAACAACATGTTTAAGACTCTAGATAAGGCAAAAATAAATATGCCTGAGGAATTCTTCTCTTACCAAAAGATAAAATTTAGCAACTGAGCTTTTAAGACAAACTCATTATGAATCTGACTAATGCTTATTAAGTTTTGGGCATTAGGTAGCATTTAAAAATGGGAACGACTTGTCCATTACCCATAGACCTTACAATCAAGTCATTCAAGGTACCATATTATGTGCAGATAAAAACTAGAAGATAGGTTATATGTTTAAATTAAGGAATACTCATTTTTGAGTCAGAGAGAAGACAATATAAAAATTGTGAGCATTCTTAGAACTTCTCTTGAAACAGAGAGTTATCAGCAGATTTTCTTAAAGTTGAATTGAATTTTTTAAGTTGAATTCCAAGATCGTAAAGGTCTTGGTGAATATAAAGTGCAAATAATAAAGGCCAGCAAATCATGGACAAAAAATAAACAGTAGGAAAGTTTATGTTCTGAATAAATGTCTTCTGAACAAGTGTATTTTAACTCAGTTCTTGAGTTGGAACATAAAGATGAAATGAGTTGTTTTTTTCTGAACCCGTCCCTTTACCAGAGACCTGTCCCATTTTTGTGCTGTGCTGAAATTGACTAGTAGGTATTTCTGTAGCAGTTACTAGTGTGGGAGATTGTATTTTCCATAACAATAATTGCCATCACATGTACTCTTTAGCAAAGCAACAACAGAACACATTTCTGGACGGCAGAGAGGAGATGAAGTGAATGGCTGACTAAAGAGAGCAAAAGAAACTATGATCCAGATCACTCGAAGTCAGGGCCGCAGGGGAGGGAGGAGCCAATCCCAGTGAAAATCTTGGGGGTAAGAAAATCAGGACCATTGAAGGTATCTCCTATAAAAATTGCTTCTGGTCTTGCAAGGCCCCCCTGCACATGCCTATATGCTAAACAGGCAGCTGGAATTTACCCACATGCAAAAAAAGATACAGCGAAGAGCTTTTTCTAGAACAATTAAATAATTTTTCTGAAGAAGAGCTGAGGTTGCCTGAGGATTTACGGTCTAGAGTAAAACCCTATTTACGTTGACATCTGGGGACCTAAACCTCCAGGTAAACTTCTTATCTGTACTCTCCAACTTGAAACTTGCCCTTTGACAAGTTCTGCCTGGTGACTCCGATTTCTGTCTTCCTACCCTTTCAAAAAATAGATATGTAAAAGCAACAGCAGAGAAAACCACCCAACTACTTTGAATCATCAGCCTATTATTTATTATCAAAAATAAAGGGACACATAGAGGTCATTAGGTATGTGAGTAAAACCAGCAGTGTAAAAGAGAAAGATCATAATTAACAAAACAACGAAAACCAGGACAAGCAAAGATCATTAAGGCAACAAAAGAGAATATTAAAATGCAAATTTCTATATTTAGGAAAGTTAAAAATTTTATATTCACATAAACAGAAGAAAATAATTTTAAATGTGAATGATCAGAGAAACCAGAAGCTATTGGATATTTTAAAAAGGTAGTACCAAAATATGGTTTAATGAAAGAGTTAGAAGATAAAATTAATCAAGCCTCCTAATATATAGGAAGAAGAAATAGAAAACATGAAAAAATGATAAGAGAAATAGAAGATTCTTCCGAAAGGCCCAATTTCTGAACATCTCACTGGAGAGGAGTCTCAGAACACAGAAAATGTAAAAAGGAGCAAATAATCAAATAAGTAATGAAAACAAAAATTTCCAAATCTGATAAAAGAAAATTTCTTCTGACTAGAAATGTTTACCATAGCCTCACCCAGATATATGAAAGTTATACACAAAGAATAAAGACAAGATTACAAAAGTTTTCAGAAATATGATGAAGAGAAAATAAGAACATAAAGAATAGGAGGAGAATATAGTGGCACAGAAAGAGGAGGAACCTTACTTTCAATCAGTGGGGTGAGAGTAAAGAGGGAGAAGAGAAAACAATGGAGGGATAATTCTAAAATTCTGAGGGAAAAAGATTTTGAATTTATGATTTTATACTCAGCTAAAATTGTCAACTGAATGTGAAGGCCGATTAGAAATATTTTCAAATATACAGTGATTGTGAAGTCTTACCATCCATGCATTTTTCCCTTGAAAAATTGTTTAAGGTGTTATGTTAGTAGTGTATGGGAGAAATCCATGGAAGATCTGAAATCCAAGAAAGCATCAAACTCAGGAATCAGGAAAGGGACGTGTTAGCATGTAAGTTGTGCAGACAATCTAGAACATACTGGTTCAGGTTGGAGCAGGAGACTGGTGTGCTGAGGGAGAGTATATCTCCAGGGGAAAAAAAAAAAAAGATTCCTTGCAGTAAATGACCAGATTAAGACAATGGGAAACTGTGGAATATTGTGAACACAGATTTTTTTTTTTTTTTTTTTTTACCAAAAAGGAAAAGAACTGAAACTCTAAGGGAAAAAAATTGTATGAATCTCTCATGGTTAAGATACAAAGCAAACTAGACTATGGCACAGAGTACTAGAAAAAAAAAAACAGTTGATTTTTATGGTAGTGATGTTTCTCTTTGCATAGCACAGGGTATGGAACACTGGACCTGTGAAGAGGAAATATAATTCTAACACACAGTTTTGAAATATAAAAGATTCATAGGCACAATAACAAAGCATTATATATAGGGGTTCAATTATTAGAATTAACCAATAGATAAACATGTGGACCATTTTTCACTATCTTTACCCTGACAATTTCAGTGACATGTCACATGACAGATTTATTGAACTGATTAAACAATGAAATCATGTCCAAAATGGAAAAAAAAGTCAAATTTATCTAAAGAAGCATTTCTGTTTTAACAATTTTTGATTAGTCTACTGGAGAAAAAAAATAACTTATCTTAAAATATGAATATCATCACTCCAAATATAAAATATTTCAGTGGCTTCTGGCTGAATTTAGGATAAATTCTAAACTTTTCCCCAAGACCCTGTATGTCTGGATTCCTTTCAGCAGTCATTTATAGGGTTTCACACCACATTCTCAGCATCTCCTCCACCTATCATCCATCCACAGCACCCTCCAACATTTCAGTTCACTGTTTGTTATATCAGCTCATTCTACTTATTGAAAGCATCGTATTTTTTTAAGCTGGCATTTACCTTTTGTTTCCCACTAGGAGTGAAGTTCAAGGAATAAGAATGATGTCTGTCTTTTTCACTGCTATTTCCTTGCTGTTTGCAAGTTTTAATACTAATACATATGGAACCCACATTCTCAGTGACATCTTGATGAGTTCTTAACAACATCTAAGACAATGACTTTGCTAAAGATCACAAAATTTGAAGGGACCTTGCTATCTTTGGAAAAAAATTTCCAATGAGATCCATCTTGAAAGCACATGTATAATACTTTAGCTTTGACAAGTTCAGGCCCATGTGGACTTGGCTAGGTTGTGGCAGAGCATTGGATAAGCAAGGTGTATCACATTTAAAAAGCCAGAACAGGTTATTAAAAATGCTTGGTAAAATTAATAACAAAGGGTGGTGTGGAATTCTTATAGTAGAATTACATTAAGGCTGGTTTTTTTGAATTTTAAAATGAGCAGCATGCTACTCTGAAAGTATATTTCTCATTTACTGTGCTCCAAAATTTCTGAGAAAACAGTTTTGAGAAGGTAAAGCCAATGTTATCATCAAGTATGAAGCCAAAATGGATTATTAAGAAAACAATAAAAACTGTTTTGAGGATGTATGAGATGCCAGGTGCTGTGCTGAGCCATCAATATGTATGACTTCATTTAATTTTCCTAATTTTGATCTCATCCCTCTTGTACAGATAATACCAATGTTCAGGGATGTTAAATAATTCAGCCAAAGTCTCCAATTTCATAAGTGGCAAACTCAGGCTTCTAATATATAGAATAGCATTATAAAGATCAAGATCAGAAGGCAATGAAAAATCTAGACAATTTAAATGAAGGAGGAGATAATCTTTCCTAAAATATTTATTCATGTAATCAAAATATTCTATATTTGCAGTTAAAAATTACAGTGTTTTTCATGATTCTAAGAGTAAATTAGCAAATTCTATGCTAAAGGCATAAAAGACAAAGCGACATAGAGTTCAGTGGATTTGATGATGATTTTTATAATAAAGAGATCTAAGAGTTTTAATAAATACTTTCTCCTAATAGAACAAAGATTTTTTAAAATCAACTAAGAATGATTTTGCTGAATAAGATTGTTCTAGTGAGAATATGATATAATGCCATTAAATGACGGGAAAACCTGTGAAGAGGTTACACTTGTGTATGAGGTCCTAAAACTCAAAAGGTACTTGGCCATTCATCTGTAATTACATTTCTTTTTCATTTTACTGAAGACATTTTTACTAACAGACCATCAAGATAGGAATTGTGTAAAATTCATTGCTCTATTACTAAAAATAAAATTATTGTAATAAGTTTCTGCATAGTACGTATTCAATATCATTGACTATATTAATTAATGAATAAAGGACACTAAATATTTACCATATTTTTGCATAATATTTTGTTAATATACAGTATGTCATCTAATTTCTAGATAACCCTGTAAGTTATTATTTATATTTATTTTTAAACTTCATTTTTGTATAATTCAATTTTTACTGTTTGAAATAGAATTTTAAGTGTTATGTTTGGTCAGTATATCACATACATATGATCCAAATGCATGCTCAATCGTAAATTGGGATTAATTCTGTTCAGGGCTTGAATCTTGCTTTGAAGCACTCTGCAGCAGATCAGGTAGTATTAAGTACATTTTACAATTTTGCAAAACAAGGCTAAGGCAGAAATGTACCTTATACCAAACAGCCTTAGGTGTTTGGAACCCAACCCCTTTGACTTCAAAATCACTTACTTTTCCATAATAAACTGTTTTAATATCTTTTCTTTTTGTTGAGAGCGTAGGTCGTTGGGACATCTGAAGAAGGTGAGATATAAGAACATGTATATGTCTCTCTTTTCCAAGAATCACACTGAGTATGTACCTCACTGGCTTCTAAGTATTAAACAGGGCTGGAAGTCTTCAATTTTCAGCCAGGCTTTGGTAGCTCAGGCATTTTATAACCTTGATAGAAACAAAATGATTGAACAACTCTTAAAAGAAAACTGAAGATTGTATTGAATTTTAATGAAATGCTCTTTAAAAATACATATTGCTTGGCTTTTCTGGGCTCAGTTTCCTCATTCAAAAGAGAAGACAATTGGATTATATGGCATCCATGCTCCTGCCAAGAGCAGAACTACTTTCAGTGTTATGAAGAAAGTACGTGCATTTTTTGAAGCTATTAGTAGCTTGTTTCTTTATTTCTTTTCATCACTCTATTTGTAGACAGTCTTTCCAGCATGACATATTAATATATGGTGGCTGATGGAGGTGGTTTCCACAATTTTTATAAGACTATACATATTCTTGTCCAACAACTGTAATTTGGTAAATGCTGTTGGAAGTTTGGGAGGATGGGATTATAAGACCAAGTATCTTTAGCTATTCTACAGCCTGCTTCATATTCGTGTGTCATTTTTAAATGTTCATGCCTATCTCTTTCTGAAGTGGATAGGGATTATATTCTCTTATTTATATCTCCCAAACATATCGCCTCACAGCAAAAGACGTGTTGGCGATATCTTGTTGACAGAAAGAATGGTCTGTGTCAACGATAACAAGCACGTTCCTATTCCCTGACCCTGCCATTTATCTTCTGGGTGCCACCTTTCATGCCTTCGATAGGCTTTCTGGGCAAATTTCAGAGTGACCACGCTGTCAACCTTTTCCTGTGATGAGGACATCCAGACTGCTACGCTTGCCAAACACAGAAAAATGACACTCGCAGTAGTGCAGAAGTCACCTCTGCTCTGCCTCAGCTGTGACCAATGACACAGACGACAGCATGTGAGCGAGCTGCTGCTTGTCCTGGGAAGGTGCACATTTTCTAAAGAAAGAAAACTATTTTGGAATTTCTGGATGTGACAACCTCTCTTGTTCACACTCAGTAAACACATTAGCTAGATTCTTCTCATTGTCAGTTAGCAATGTTTTTGCCGGGAAGACTGGCATCGATGCTGTTTTTAGCATTGAAAAATCCTGTGGGAAAAATGTGGAATTTTGCATGTTGTAGGTCTTAGGATTCCTGAGTGTCTGACAGTCTTCTTGGAACTATTATAGCTAAAGAAGTTTTCAGTCTGAAAGACCGACCCTTACTGTTAGGTTTCAAGAGGAGTTTATTTGAAAAACAATCAGTAGTCAGGGCTCAGATTGAATCTACTTTCAGAGGCAAGTCACACCTCCCATTATTGAGCACTTGGGCTGAAGAACTCCCAGGGCGCATGAGGCCAAGGTCAGGAGTGTTCGGACATCAGTGGCCAAGTACTGGCTTGTAAGAATGACTCTGTCCTTCAGTTACAATTTATTCCCTAGCTCTGACTTGCTCTCTCCTTGCGAGATGGTCGGTGTACCTGACACAAAGGAGGCAAACAGATTGAATGGCAGTGAAAATCATCATGATACCGAAATAAAGCAGAGAGCTAGACTGAATGTGGATTTGTAGCTTCTCCTTTGTCTTAAGCTGAGCCACACAAAATTGCTAGGTTTGCTAGTTAAAAAAGAAAAATAAGAGCTGTTTTATATGGTTCAAATTTACGTTTTTCTGATGATAATACAGGAAGGAGAAGTTAGAGAATTCTATTAGGTCAGCTAGTCTGATTCTTTTTCATGCAAACACAATTTCTCCAGGTTAAATGGTCAAACTTATACTATTTTAAATACAACAACAACAACAACATAGGGTATTCTAGAATAAAATTTTAGTAGAAACAAAGGGACACAATCTAATAAATAATTATTTATTTTATTTAAGCCTGGTAAATTATGGGGGCAGTTCATGTGATTATTGGAGAAGGCAATGGCACCCCACACCAGAACTCTTGCCTGGAAAATCCCACGGACAGAGGAGCCTGCTGGGCTACAGTCCATGGGGTCGCGAAGAGTCGGACACGACTGACGCAACTTAGCAGCAGTAGCTGCGTGTGACTATGTGATGACTACCTCCTGAAGCCAGGATGCAAGGTTCAAACTGCAGCTCTGATACAGCAAACCTTCACCTCAAGCAGGTTACTCCTTCTGTGACTCCATTTCCTTACCTTTAAAATGGGCACAATAATAGTATCTATCTTGTTAGGTTGCTGCAAGGACTAAATGAGTTAACCTACATAAGACATTTAGAATGGGACTCAATAAATATTAGCTATTATAAGTAGTTACTTATAACTACCAGTGACAAAATGAAGTCATGGTAGAAAACTAATTAGATATGCAAATCCATATTGTCACTTTTGAAATAGATTTTCAATCTAGAGCAATTAATCGTAGAGCCCAGCATTGTATTTTAGGACACTGCTTAGCGGTGTTAGGCAAAGCTCACGTGCATGTTGGGTGATAACACCGTCAAGGATGGCTGAAACATTTCACATGATGAACTTTAGAAGAGCCAAGAACTCCAGTGAGCTCTAAAGATAGATCATCAGCCTACAAAGAATTCATCTCTGCTGTTTTCCACATCAGAAGTGCCATGACCTCATTGTGAGTCTTTTAGAGGAGAATTATGATTGGATGAGGACAACGTTAGTGACTTGGTTGGTCATGATATTCTAGTGCCTATCAAATCTTTGGTGTCTGAAGCTTTGTCACATTGATTCCTGTCACCAGGAAGAAGGGGCCAGTCCTCTCTTGTTCAGGAATTATGTGAGGTTCAACAAATACATAGCAACAAAGTTTTAATTTGAGTAGGGTAATAGATCAGTTCTCCATATCCTACTAGAAGAAGAAACACCTGTGATAGCAGTGTTTATGGTCCAATGACTGCTGAAAAACAAATAAGGTGGAATCTAAAAGCCAGAATTTTCAGGACAGTGAGCCACTACCTTTCCCCTCTTCCTCTGAAAACTGTGGAAGTTGTGGACATGGAACTATAATTTCTGGAAAACAAGTTCCTTTCACACTGTATTTAGCAGTGGATTTGAAGCAAATGTCCCTGGGTCACTGTTTTACTCTGTTATTAGGGAGAAAGGAGAGTGGTATAAACACCCAACCTCCCTGCTTCTCTCCCACTCTGCCAAATTTGTTTGTTTTAACAATTCCTAGTTAAAGTAATTGAACATTGCTGGAGAAGAAATTCACAACTCAGCTAAATGCTTTTAAATTCACCTTAGTCCTCATATGGGCACTCAGTCTGATCCTACAATCCTGGCACCTGTATTTCATGTTCTGTCCCACCCTCTTCTCTTCTGTTCATCTGCTGATTTTCCATATGCTTCACAAAGAAACTGAAGCCCTCTCATGGGAATACCATCTTCCCACCATCAAGTCAGAAACCCACCTGCATCTTTGCTCAAATTCTCTGCTTCCCCTCCCATTCTCTCTGCTTATTATGCATAGATCAGCCCTGTTTCTTTTACATCATTCTGCTCTTATGAATTTTTCCCATTGGAATTGTAACCTTAAAAATGTATTAATCCTCATATCTACAATCTCCTAACACATTTTTCCTCTTCTCTTTACAATAAAACCTATTGAAAGTTGTTTACATTCTCTCTCTCTCCTTTTCTTCGACTCAGTCCCATAAGACTTCCCTCACCAATCCTCCCCTAAAATACTCTTGTCAAGGTCAGTAATGACTTTTGTATAGCCACATCCAGTGGCGCCTACCCTCTCAGTTGCATTTTTTAGAAAAGACCGCTTTCTATATCTCCATACATCTCCTGGTTTTCCTGTTACCCCAGTGCCTAAATGCTGTCTCGGTTTCCTTTGCCAGCTTCACTTCCAATGTTCTACCTTTCCATGCTGGAACACTTTAGTATCCGGTCCTGTGGTGCTTCTCTTTTCCATGTACATTCAGTCTGCAGGTAATCTCAGTTATGGCTTTACACGCTGATAATTCCCACACTTGTAGCTTTTGACCGGATTATACTACAGACCTGTGGACTCATAGATCCAATTTTAGACTTGTCATACAAACTTAGCAAGTAAGCTTTCAGTGTTCTAAGCAGAGCTATTAATATACGTTTTCTTATGTATCTATTTCTTCCCTGTCCTAGTAAATGGCCGTGATTTACCTGGGTAGTGGAAACCAAAATTATATGTAAGCCTGTTCTTTTTGTTTGTTCACTTCTCATTTCCAGTCCACCAGCAAATACTGTTCAGTGTTCTTTCTCTATTTTATGAAGGGATTTGTACAAGATTAATGGTATTTCTTCCTTAAATGTTTGATAGATTTTACCAATGAAATCAACAGTCTGGATTTTTCTTTGGGGTAGGTATTTGGTTAACAATTTTACTTATTTAAAAGAGGGCTATTCAAATTGTCTATTTTATCTCATCAGTTTTGGCCAAGTGTTTTCAAGCCAATTGTCCATTTCATTGAAATTGTCAAAATTGTTGGCATAAAATTGTCCATAATATTTTTATTTTTCTTGTCTGATCTGTAGAATTTATTGTGATGAATCCCTTTCATTCTTGATTTTGCTAATTTACATGCTCTTTCTTCCTTTTTTTGTTTATCAATCTAGCTAGGGGTTTATCAGTTTTGTTGGCTTTTTCAAAGAGTTATCTTTATTGGCTTTATCAAATTTTTCTGTTTTCTCTTATTTCTACCAAATAATTTCTGTCAAGCTACTTCAAGTTTATTTTGCTCTTTTCTTTTTGTTTTGACTTCTTAAGCTGGAAGCTTGGGTCATTGTTTTTAGAGGTTCTTAAACGTTTTTGTCTCAGAACTCATTCATACTCTTAAAAAACTAAAGAGAACCCCAAGAACTTTCCCCTTATGGATTGTATCTATTGTCTGTCTATGATTACATATCATATAATAATTTTTTTAAAATGTTATAAATATTTATTTTTTAAATGTCTATAATAAACCCATATCATGTTAACAAAGTAACATATTTATAAAAAATAATTATATTTTCAAAAGCAAAAATAATAGTGAGAAATGACATTGCTTTAAGAAAATTTCTGTGTATCTCTTTATCATCTTGCTTTATAGAAGACAACTGAATTCTCATTTCTGCTTTTGTATTCAGTCTGCTAAAATACATTGTTTTGATTGGAGTTTATGAAGAAAATTCAGCCTCATACAAATATATAGCTGGAAAAAGAGTTTTATTTTAATAATTTCTTTAGATAATGGTGGGTATTCTCCTTTAGTACTACACCAAAACTCTCAACAATTGCTTTCAAAGGTTATTTTCAATGTGAAATCTAAAATCATGCCTGTGAAATTTTCATACTCTTATTTTAAAATCTACTGTGAATTTTGAATGGACCTGTGAATGTTTTATTAATTTTTTTTGAAGTAACAGCATGCTTTTTTTTTTATCAAAAGACTATCAACTCACAGTTACACAAATCTTCCAAAGGTTGATACATTTCATTATGCAATTTGAAAAAAATCTCACTTGTTAATATCACCACTGATCTCTGTTAAGCCTTTAAACATTGGGTATTTGGAATTAATCAAGTTCACAGTGGCAGATACCAGTTTCCCCAAATTCTAGGTTTCCTATGAAAGCTTAAATTCTTTATTACTGGTAATAGTGTCAGTTAGTTTCCTTGAATTCAGAAGTTCATTTATTTTTGGCAAAATATCTTCTAAACATTCAAGTCAGATTAATGATTCCTTGTCTGTCAGTCATTTTTCAAGTAAAATAATTTTTACTCAACAATTTTCTCAGCAAATTTTGAGTTTGTTCAACAGTTCCTTCAAAATTATGGCTAGGTCATTTCACAACAGGAATAAGCACACAGGTGCTTTTTTCCTCAAGACTTTCATTATAGTTTGGTGTAGACATCAGAGGGCCTTCTGTATGATCTCATTTTGTCACAGAGAATGATAAAAACCTATATACACTAGAGTTAGATTTAATAAAGTTAATATTTTTCCTGATTTATCAATGATATTCTTAAGTAAACCCGGCAATTTTTTCCCTTTACTGCAAGTAATGATGCAGAACGCAGTGACTACTGCCAATAGTTCAGTCCCATGGCCCTGACTTGTACTAAGGCATCAGCAGTTGTACGGAATATTACTTTTGCATAATCAGTACAAATGTCAACATTATGAAAATATCAAAGAATAACATCATTATTAGCAGTACATTTCTCTCAAATTGTCTTAGTGATCCTCAGGTGTTTATGGAGCACATTTTGAGAACCTCAGGCTTGATCAATAAAAAAGGTAAATATACTATTTACATAAATATAAATTTACTGCATAAAGTTCCTCCTCCCTACAGTCACTTGCCTTACTGCCACTCAAATGGAAGAACCAAGACTCAAACTTGGCTATCCAAGAAGCATAGTCTTATTCCTTACCACATACTGTTGGGTTTTCTGATAGGGCAAATGGATTATGTTTGGCTTCTTAACTCAGCAAATTAGTTCTGGAGGTTATTTTTTTTGGCTTTTCATGAAGCAGAGAGGGGTAACTAAGTAGTTGCCATCTGAAGAACCACTTCCTCTGCAAGAGCCCAAAGCCAGTGTAGTCCAGCCCTGTATCTATTGCATCATCATTCCAGGTAGAAGGAAACTTCCTTTAGTAACTGTACCAGTTCACTTCAGCTTACTACTCGAATCATTCCAACTGATTATATAGCTTAATAAATATGTTTAATAAAATGATTGATGGTTTTTAGAAAACCTAGCATGCCAGGCTTTCCTGTCCTTCACCATCTCCCAGAACTTGCTCAAACTCATGTTCATTGAATCCCTCTGTCATCCCCTTCTATTCCTATCCCCAATCTTAGGATCAGCGTCTTTTCCAATGAGTCGGTTCTTCTCATTAGGTGGCCAGAATATTGGAACTTCAGCTTTAGCATCAGTCCTTCCAATGAATATTCAGGCTTGATTTCCTTTAGGATTGACTGGTTTGATCTCCTTGCTGTCCAATGGACTCTCAAGAGTCTTCTCTAGCACCACAGTTTGAAAGCGTTTGTTCTTTGGCACTTAGCCTTCAGCCAATGCTTACATCTGTATATGACTAATGGAAAAACCATAGCTTTGACTATATGGACCTTTGTTGGCAAAGTGATGTCTTTGCTTTTTAATAGGCTAAGTTTGTCATAGCTTTCCATTCAAGGAGCAAGTGTCTTTTAACTTCATGGCAGTAGTTACCGTCCGCAGTGATTTTCGAGTAGGAGAAAATAAAATTTGTCACTGTTTCCATTTTTTTCCCCTATTTGCCATGAAGTGATGAGATCAGATGCCATGATCTTCGTGTTTTGAATATTAAGTTTTAAGCCAACCTTTTCACTCCCCTCTTTCACCTTCATCAAGAGGGTTTTTAGTTCCTCTTCCCTTTCTGCCATTAGGGTGGTGTCATGTCCCTTATATTAGCTTGTTAAAATCTACACTGAGCATCTTGAAACATGCAGTGAACTCAACTGAAAGGCTTTTAAAACAAATTTAGAAAACATTTTCTTTAGGGGTCTAAACACATATAACTGTGTTGAGGGGGAAAATGCCATTAAATTTGCTTTGACTTTCAAAGTGCCAAAGCCCTTATGGGGAAACTAAATAAAAAGGCTAAGATACCTGAAAACTCTTTCATAATATATTGCATTTATTCTCTCTACTACTTTTCCATATGACAAAAAACCACAACCCCACACTCTAATAAAAACTGTTTTCCCCCTTTCCTCTGATTGAAGTTCAAGACACTTGCAAAGAAATACTCCTCCCCAGCTAAAAGAAGAGCAAAATTCTCAAAGAGGAAATATTTTATATCTCAAAGGATATAAAATTTGATATCCATATAACTCCCAGTAGACTGAAATTTATTTGAAACATAATATGATAATGTAAGAGAAAATTGAGCCTACTAAAATTAGTGACACTCCAGTATTCTTGAATGTCTAACTTTAACATTTGGCTGGTGCCTGTGAACTCACCATTTCAATAAAAACAAGCTAGTTCAATCTCCTTGTCTGAGAAACTTAAGGTTTAAATGTGTTTCCTGCACATCTTTACTATGATATTTAACAAGCTAAAAATACAGTCCACTGTTGGGAAGTAATCTAGGAATAAGGCCCATCAAAGCTCTTTGAAGTCTGAAAAATGTGATACTTTTGAGTCCATCAGAGGAAAAGTGACATTTTTTACTGCCCCATCAAAACTTCTAGTAACTTAAGTCTGTTTCTTGTTATCTTTTCTCCATTATTCTTAGAACATTTTTCTTTACTATACTTTCCCTTTGTGAACCAGGTTATTAAAGACATTACCTGTCTTAGAAACAATCCTGTGATCCTTATGTCACGGGGTATATTGGAGCTGACCAGATCATGAAGTTTATGAGATAGCTTATTCTGAAAGTTCTTCAACAGAAAGACCTTTAATATTCAGCACTTTGAATATAAGGAATTGTGTTTCCTTCTCTATGATTGATCATATTCTTATTTGCCATTGTTTTCACTTGTCAGGCTCCCCCTTGCAAAACCCCTGATGTATATGAGATTTATATTATAGCTGTCATCCTGTTGGAAAATTTAAAAGCTATAAGTAAAACTAACATCAACATAAATAAAGCCTAAGCATTTTAGACAGTGTTTTTCCCCCAAGTATTAGTTTTTTAAAATAACCTTGGTTTATTGATCAATTAAAACAAATCTGATTTACAGACTTTCAATCTGTCACTCAACCTGATTATTCAGCCTGATTCTGCACTCCTTGTAGGTCACTATTCAATTTCTCCTGAGGTCATCATTTGTGAGAGAGGCTTTCTTTGATCAAAAAAAATTTATCTTGGCTGTTTATATTTCTACAGGGCCTGTTATCTAAAAAAAATGCATATTTGACATAGTATACTTCCTAGAATTTTATAACTGTTTGAAGACTTTTTCCCTGTACATTTTATTTTTTTGTATCAGAAGGTTAAATTCCCTGGCCAGAATTTAACTGTTTATAATCAGTGAATTGAATGGTTTTCTTTGCAAATGAACTGAGAAATTCTGTTGTTTTTGAGATTGCACCTAAGTACTGCATTTCGGACTCTTTTGTTGACTATGAGAGCTACTCCATTTTTTCTAAGGGATTCTTACCCACATTTATAGATATACTGGTCATCTGAATTAAATTTGCCCACTCTGGTCCATTTTAGTCCACTGAAGATAAAAAAAGAGAATGAAAAAATTAGCTTAAAACTCAACATTCAGAAAACTAAGATCATGGCATCCAGTTGCATCATTTCATGGCAAATAGATGGGGAAAAAGTGGAAACAGTAACAGATTATCTTTTATTTGACTCCAAAATCACTGTGAACAGTGACTGCAGCCAGGAAATTAAAAGATGCTTGCTCTTTGGAAGAAAAGCTGTGACACGGTAAAAAGCAGAGCAATCACTTTGCCAACAAAGGTCTGTATAGTCAAAGCTATGGTTTTTCCAGTAGCCATGTACTGATGTGAGAGTTGGAGAAGGCAATGGCACCCCACTCCAGTACTCTTGCCTGGAAAATCCCATGGACGGGGGACCCTGGTGGGCTGCCGTCTATGGGGTCGCATAGAGTCGGACACGACTGAAGCGACTTAGCAGCAGCAGCAGCAGCAGCAGATGTGAGAGTTGAACTGTAAAGAAGACTGAGTGCTGAAGAACTGATACTTTCAAATTGTGGCACTGGAGAATCCTCTTGAGAGTCCCTTGGACTGCAAAGAGATCAAACCAGTCAATCCTGAAGGAAATCAAGCCTGAATATTCATTGGAAGGACTGATGCTGAAGCTCCAATACTTTGGCCACCTGATGTGAAGAGCCGACTCATTGGAAAAGACCCTGATGCTGGGAAAGATTGAGAGTAGGAGTAGAAGGGGACAACATAAGATGGGATGGTTGAATGGCATAACCAACACCAAAAAACCTCAGTTTGAACAAACTCTGGCAGTTAGTGAAGGACAGGGAAGCCTGGCATACTGGAGTCCACGGTGTCACAAACAGCTAGACTCAGCTTAGCGACTGAATGACAACACTAACAAGCATTGAATTGACCCTTCTCTACTCAACTTTTTCCCACTGTGTAAATGAAACAAATATTTTCATTCTGTGTTTCATTTTGATAATTCAGTACTGGCTCATCTATGAAAGCAACTATGTTTACAGTAAGTGAAAAAAACATTTATGGAGATTGAGGAATATTTGGAGACAACATGGCTAAACTTAAATGTAACCCCCCCGAAAAAAATTGTTTGTTTTTTTTTAATGGCTTTTCTGGTGGCTCGGCAGTAAAGAATCCATTTGCTAATGTGGGAGACGCGAGTTTGATCATTGGGTTGGGAAGATTCCTTAGAAAAGGAAATGGTAATGCACTCCAGTAATCTTGTCTGGGAAATGCAATGGACAGAGGAGCCTGGTGGGTTACAATCCATGGCACTGCAAAGAGTTGGACAGAGCTTAGTGACTAAACAACAGCAACGAAGTTATTTCAAATGCCCCTTTTTTATTTTGAAGATAAACAACCATCAGGATGCAGTTGTATCACTCTGAGATTTTAGTTAGTGAATCAAAATCATCAAGGTATACAGATTTCCCCTGTTTGAGAGAATGTATCACAAAATTGTAAAGCATATATCCTCCAATTAAAAATAAATTATGAAAAATTTGTTTCACAAGATAGGAGGAACTCTGGATTTTTAGCAAAATATAATATGTATTTCTACTTGAAACAAATTAAATTTACACATAATGGAAGAAACACTTTGATTTTATTTTTTAAAGTTACATGGGGAGTAAAGAGATAAATAGGAAGAGAGAAAATAAGTTAGTGGTGTATTCAAAATTCTGCACTTCACTTGTTATCATCAGTAAAACTACTGAAAAACCAACAAGGTTAAAGGGAACCTGGTCCAGTTGGTACAGTGGCAAAAGAATCCACCTGCCAATACAGGAGAGGCAAGAGACATGGGTTCCATCGTGGGTTGAGAAGATCCTCTGGAGTAAGAAATGGCAACCCACTCCAGTATTCTTGCCAGGAAAAGTCCATGGACAGAGGAGCCTGGCAGGTTATAGTCCATTGTGTTGCACAGATTCGGACATGACTGAGCAACTGAGCATCTAGCACAGGTTTATATTTATAAAAATTAATTATGCATTACTTTGAGAACAGACAGATCTAATCTTACAAATATACCTAAAATACAGTGGCTTAAACAAGGAGGTTTATTTCTTTCTCACACAATGATTTAGAAGTTTGTGGGTGGTTCCAGATCAATAGATGGCTCTGCCCCAGTAGGTCTTTGAGGAACCAAGGTGTCCTCTGTCTTGTTGCTGTTTCCTTTTCTAGGATGTTGACCTTGGCCATGTGGTAGAAGATGGCTGATGGCTTGTGCATTCTAGACAGAGTATGTGGTTTAAGAGAATACTTAAGGCTGAGAAAGGAACAGGGAAAGACTGGGCTAATATGATATGAGTGATATGGATATAAAAAGTTATGTGGATAGAAGGAGGTATATGGATAGAAAGAGAATGAGAATTAAAAAATTCTGAATCATTTTAGGAAAAAGTTTTAGAGATACAAAAATAGGGTGATCTAATTGAATAATGGACTAGGAAGATTTTGGTAGTTATCTTGAAGATGATTCAAGATGAGCCATATAGAAGATG
This sequence comes from Antilocapra americana, assembly GCA_007570785.1. Taxonomy (NCBI): domain Eukaryota; kingdom Metazoa; phylum Chordata; class Mammalia; order Artiodactyla; family Antilocapridae; genus Antilocapra; species Antilocapra americana. The sequence continues at coordinate 26,961,564 of ML662442.1, forward strand.
AGATTTCTGAGAGAAAAATAGTGCTGTCTGGCAATTTTGTACATAATAAGTTGCTAACTAAATATTTAATGATGTACAATGGCATTAGGATGAGCAGCCACTGTCTAACCACTGGGTGCCATGTAGCTCCCACTGAGAAGGAAGCAACAACATGGCTCTGAATATACTTAGTCCCTTATTATTGAATTCCTGAGAAGCACACTGTTTCCTAGAGATCTACAATAATAAAGAGTTGGAGAAGGAAACACTCAGGCCCTCACAATGAATAAGATTGAGTGGATGACAATCTTTTAAAACAGTGGTCATGAAACCTTTTCTGTCAAGTGCAGATAATAAATATTTAGGATTTCTACCACACAGTCTCTGTCACAGCTGTCTCTGTGCCAGTAGTCTCTGGCACAGCTAGAGTTCTGTTATTGTAGGGCAAAGTATTCATGGGTAATGTGAAAAGAAATGGGAGCGGCGGTGTTCCAATAAAACTTTATCAATAAAAGGTAGAGGGCCAGATTAGGCCCTAGACCATCCTTTCTTGGCCTCTGTTTTAAAGCAATGAAATGAGAATAATTAGGTAAATTAGGGAAAGTCTTTTTTTTAATTGTAAGCTTATAAAGGTTCATAAATAAGTTGCACTCTACTAGATATAAACTATTTAGAAAGATCAACAGTAAATAATAAAGAAGATATCAATGTTCTCAGAGGATGCAGATGCTTTGGAGTAGAAGATAGCAAATGTTATTTTCATTTTATAACATTAACAACATTATAAGTATTGTTGCCTCTTTGAATGTTTGGATTCTAAAAACAATATTGATAAACCAGCATAAGTTGTATATAAAAAACTAGAAGCATTAAAATTATATTTAAAATAATTTTAATCATAAAGAAAAGAGCAATTATTGTATATTTCATTCATTGAGTTTCTTTCTTTCTCTCTTTCTTTCTTTTTTGTTTGTTATAATTAAATTACTCCATCAGTCAGTCCTTCTGAAAAGGACTCATCTGGTATAGAGAAACTGAACCTATATCTAAATTCTATATTCTAAATCTCACTCCAGACCTTCAGAATACCTTCATGATATAAAAAATTACATCAAGAAGGGTGCAGAATTCCAGGTAGACTAACAACTGAGAGCTATTATTCCTTCCAAAAAATTTTAAACAATAAGCTCTTTTTATTTATACAGCATTGTAGAACCTGTTAAGAAGATAAAATAAATTCTATTTTAAAATATTACATTAGAAAAATGTTTCCTATATAACAATGCTTGAGACTCAAACAATATTTTTATAAGATGTACCACCACCTATTTTTCGCTCAGGAATAAATGTCATCAGAAATGATTGCCTTACCTACTTTGGAGAGTGACAGTCAAGTGAATAATAGTAATTATCTCAACCCTTCACTCTAGGCTGAAAAGGGTTAAAATGTCTCTGTCTGTGGAGAGATCTGCTTGCCTGGTTCTACTCTTGGTGTGTTTGCCCTTCTGATTTTTGAAGTTCCTGGCAAGAGAGCACTCTCAATCATTGTCGCTTTTAACCAATGTCACGATGGTTAATGTCTTTCTGTATTGGCACTATTCAGTCTTGCCAGTGAAAAATCCAGTCTGGAGATCTTAAAAAGGCTGAATGGCACTCTGATGATGATGGCCTACACTTGAGGTACTTTACACTTTATAAAATATTTTTACCTAAATGATTGAATTTCAGACTTTGGACCACTCCTTGGGATGAACAGGGTTGTGGTTCTTATTTTCTAAAGGAAAAAATAAATTCAAGGATTTGAAGCAAACTGTTGTCCATTAGCAATTAAGAAAGAACTGAAGCAAAGACAAGATCCCATTTTCCGAGACTACCTGTCTAGTCTTCTCTGTTTCAAGCCTGCCAGTTTTTCTCTCAGTACTTCCAAAGTCCATACCCTTTTTCTATTTTCCACTGAGAACTGTGAGACAGACTTTATAATATCAATGGTTAAACAGGGGGAAAAATCATGACAATAGCTGAGCATATCAAAAACTTAAATAGCAGTTATATGAAGGTTCCCATTACCAAACCTCACTATTAGCCAAGAAGCTGAAGTTCTTGGCCCTCTTACCTTGAGTATTAACTGTGTGTCCTTGGACAAATCAAGTAACCTATCTGGCTCTTGGCTTCCTTATCTCTTAGATGAAAGGATTATATAAGATCCTTCCTGCACATAAAATTCTGAAACATTAGTAAAGGGATACACATTCCTTAAAAAAAAATTGTTCTGTGTTGTTCCCTCTTAGAACTGCTGGAGTGGACTTCAGACTGCAGTGTTACAGCTGCCAATTCTTGAACAGTTTGGACTGTGCAGCACTAACTTAAATCCACCTGTGGGAATAGAGTTGGAGGCAATACACCATCTCAACTTGCTGTGTTTGTGTTTTCAAAACCACTAAGGGAAGTGGGGCTGAAACTGGTTTTGGAAAAACACAGAAACTTTATATCAAACTTGACAAGAAAGCTAACTGTATGCCTTATTAATGAATTTTGACTGTATTAGTAATTTCCTATTGCATTGTTTTGAGATTCAGTTATGTTGGCGCAAAATAAAAAACAATGTGGTTCCAATTTAATTCAATCTGTTAAGAGTCCAACGTGGGACACAGGTGCATACTGTTTGAAAGTATGTAACTAATACAGTTTAAAATTTACATAATTGATAAATTGCAGACTTTATTAGACGGACCAATAAAAATGTCTGACTGATCTGCATTTTATGAATCTCTCTGGGGAGTCATCTTGCTTCTCCTATTTTTGTTTATCATCAGACTTAGATTTTGGCTTGAAGAATTTCCAAAGATAAAATGGTCGGTCTTAATAATCAAAATCATCAACTCCATGCCTCTTATTTCGTCTCCTCTTCTCTTATTTTTTGACTTTTGAAAAGATGATTATTATAAGGAGGACAAACTTCCCAACAGTATCCAGCACAGCTACCCACAAACATATCTTTGCATCCAGCAGACAAGCCTGTGGTCAGCTCCTATTTTGCCATTCCTTTATAACATAAGGTCATCCAGTTCAATTGAAAGGCTAGATGCTGAACTGTTACTTCTCTAATTCCACAAAGTAGCTAGCCACATAATTAAAGAGGGCAGCAGCATGTGTTCCAGAATGGTGATGTAATATTTCAGGGAAGAGTATATTGGTGAAGTCAGTAGCACGCCCTCCTAGCCACTACTATATTTGTCTTAAAAGAAGGCTGTTTTTCTTACTCTGTGGCCATTTAAGCTCAAATCTGTTAATTGTTTGCAGTTCAAGGTTTGTCCACTTCGAAATTAATCATACTTGATCTAATGAATACCAAACTGTGTGGACTGCCAGAGAACTCCTGTGTCAGTTTCCTTGGTGTGAAGAGCTTGCCAGTGACCTTTATCAAATTATTCACTTTGCTTTAGAATTTTTGAACTCTAATCTTTAAAATATAATACCTATCTCTTACTCTACATGGAATCATAATTAAACATTTGTAATGAATCTTAAGTCTATTAGAAAGAAGTTGTATAAGTACATATCTTCCCACTAATTCATCTCCTATAAGTTGTCAATGCTCACAGTTAATTTTTCTTCTTTGTTTTAATTAAATATGTAGAAATATAAGTTTCTAAAGTGCTTTATTTAAAGAAATGTCTTAACGGTGCCCACTACTGAGCCCCCTTCTAAAAGTATATCTGTGGAATTTACAGAAGAACAATAGAGATTATCAACCAAAACCTGAAATTTTCGCCTTCTTTGTATCATAATAGGGAGCATATTTAAATACTTAAATGTAGTTTTATTTATTGTGGAAGCAGAAAGCATTTTTTTTTTAAACTGAAGAACTTTCAAATCTTATTACTGATGCACAGATGAAACGCAGCCCACCCTCCCTTTGCTCCTGTCTCTTTCCAGGAAAGCACAGCATAAATAGGGAAAATGGAAATTTAGTTCTTTTTATGCACTTCATAATTACAGGGTTATATCAGTGTTACTAAGAAATTGTGTTTGTTTTTAATTATGATTCCAAAGGAAAGCAAACCCAGGAGCAGATGAGCAACAGATCAGGTTCAGTTGGAAATTTTGTGTATGTTACTTTTCAAGAAATTCTGAAAGCTTTCCCAGTACTCATCCCGCTGGTAAAGGGGACCCAAAAGAAGAAGACAAGAATATGACATGCTGATCTTGTACACTGTCTATAGCTGTAAACAGCCCAGGCCCTTCAAGAATCTCACTCTGGCAGAAGTATTTTGAATCATACCACTTCCTTCCCTTTCTGTAGTGCTTCAGAAGGCTAAGGTACTTTTTGAAAAAAATCTTGGGAGAATTGAGACTATCTAAACTTATCTTTCTAGACTTTTCTACACATCTACCAGAATGAACTCCCAGCAGACTAGTCTTTTCTGAAAAGAATAGAACTTGTCATTTGCTGACAGAAGCTGAAGGACAAGCTTTCACACCCTTTCTCTAAGTCTAGATAGAAAAAAAATGTAGTGGAGAGTTAATAAAATTCATATGACCCTGTTGAGGCCTCTTTGGAAACACTAAAAATGGATTTGGAGCATTTCTGCATGAAAATTATCTTTGATATGTTTCTGAAATGAAACAGATGATTAGAAAGGAAAAGGGACAGGGAAGTGGGTGGAGGGGGAAGGAAGAAGTTGCATGGTGAGATACCATTTCAGAGAGACCAGTTTCTCCAAAGAGTATTTTAATTTTCTACTTTACTTTGCCTGTATAAATACAGCCTCTGCAAGCTTCTCTTCTCCTTTCTCTCCCTTCTTTATCTGGAAAAAAGTTTGCATTTCACTGTAACTATATTTTTGAATATAGAAATTTTGAAATTCATTTTATATTCAGTTTTCTCAACATAGGTGCTATTTATCTAAATTTTTGTCTTGGTAAATGTAAGCAAACCACAATAAGATTCAAAGACAGGTAAAATGAAGGGGCAACTTTTCAACACTTAACCATCTTCAAAAAGAGAGAACTTCATAAAAGCATTCCTGTCATTGCCTTCATCTGGAATATTTCTTTTTGTTAGGATCAAAGATTTGACAGAGAGGAAAGACCCCCCCACTCCAATTTTGCACAGAAATATATATCAACTAGGAAAGACTCCTTAAGTGAAAACATTCCTACAATAACCTTCTTTATTTCCATCTCTTTACCTAATAAATTTTCTGAGACACTTTAAAGAATGAAATGGAAGAAAGGAAATGTTCTTTGTAGGCATTTCACATTATGACTGCATTCAACAAACAGATTATAAAATATAGCCAGCACAGCTCTTTTTAAAAAATCTGCGTTTGTGTCATGTACACTAAAGATTCAAATGACTAAGAAATATTCCACTGTTATTAAGATATCTGGTACTGTGTTGAAATAACATTTGCACATAATTTATTGTTCCAACAACTGGGTAGAAAGGTAAAATTAAAATATGCTTTAGATTCCTTAAGAGACCCCAGTGATTTTCCTGTATCACTGAAGGACAAGTCTAATCTTTTCTGAAAAGATTAGAACTGCATATTCTATGTCTGATCTAAACAGAAATGTATTTACACTTTGTTCTTTTGGACATACGGATAATTCTATGTCATAGAGAGGAAAACCTTCATCTTGTTGGCATCTCACTTGCAGGAAACACAACTTATCTTTCTCACCATAATTAAAAAATATTTTTATTACAGAAAACAGTGTATAGAGATACAAAAAGGAAGCAACTAAACATCATTTGTAATCCTCTATCCTCTTCCACTCAGAGATATTCACCTGCTGATACCCTGAAGTGGCTCAGAGAGTAAAGAATCTTCCTCCAATGAAGGAGATCCATGTTTGATCCCTGGGTTGGGAAAATTCCCTGGAGAAGGTAATGGCTACCCACTCCAATATTCTTGCTTGGAGAATCCCATGGACAAAGGAGCCTGGTAGGCTACAGTCTATGAGATTGCAACGAGTCGGACACAACTAAATGACTAAGCATGAAGATACATGCTCTGAAGTGGGGGTAGATGCCATTGATGTGGGTTTGAGTTTAGTGTCCATGAGAAGACTAAAGAGGACCCAGAATCTTCAAAAGGAAGGATTTGAATAGAATCACTTATCAAAACCTAGATTATTTACATCAAACTAAAAAAATTCTTGAATTCTTATTTTTGCAGCAGTTGAAACAATTAACAAAATGAAAACTCAAACTATATATTGCAAACCATATATCCAATAAAGAGTTAATATCCAAAATATATAAGGGGCTCATACAACTCAATAGCCAAAAGCCAAATAATCTGACTGTAAAATAGGCAAAAGACTTGATCTGACACTTTTCTTACAAGACATACAAATGGCCAACAGGTATATGAAAACATGCTCAATAATATTAATCATTAGGGAGATGTAACTTAAAGTCAAAATGAGATATCACCTCAAACTTGTTAGGCTGGCTGTTATGAAAAAGTTGAAAACAACAGGTTTTGGTACAGATGTGGAGAAATGGGAACCCTTGTATACTGTTGGGGAAATCATAAATTGGTATGCTGCTTCTGCTGCTGCTAAGCCACTTCAGTCGTGTCCGACTCTGTGCGACCCCGTAGATGGCAGTCCACCAGGCTCTGCTGTCTGGCGTATGGTAAATAGTATGGAGGTTCCTCAAGAAATTAAAAATATGATCTAGCAATCCCACTTCTTGGTATATATTCAAAGGAAATAAAATCACTGTCTAGAACTCCCATATTCATTTTTCACATTAATGACACAAAAACAATCTGATGACAAATGTAGGTATAAAGAAAATGTCTGGTAAGTAATTTGATCTTAGATTGAAACTCCTCTCTTTTTCTCTGTTGTAAAAAATTCTCAAGTTTAAAGATAGGTTTTCTAAAGATTGTATAAATTTTATTAATATAAAAACGTTTAGACACTAGGAACCTTGGAATACATGAGTGTCTCCAATTCCTTCAAAACTAAATGTTATGGAGCCTATCATACAGCGTGAAGTAAGCCAGAAGGAAAAGCAATGATACAGTATACTAATGCATATATATGGAGTTTAGAAAGACGGTAACGATAACGCTGTATGCGAGACAGCAAAAGAGACGCAGATATATAGAACAGTCTTCTGGACTTTATGGGAGAGGGCGAGGGTGGGATGATATGGGAGAATGGCATTGAAACGTAAATTATCATATGTGAAATGAATTGCCAGCCCAGGTTTGATACATGATACAGGGTGCTCAGGGCTGGTGCACCCGGATGACCCAGAGGGATGGAATCGGGAGGGAGGTGGGAGGGGGGTTCTTGAAGGGGAACACATGTATACCCATGGCAGATTCATGTCAATGTATGGCAAAACCAACACAATATTGTAAAGTAAAAAGTCTTTCCTGAATTTGTTGTAATAAAACAAACAAACAAGCAAGCAAAAAACCCCCCAAAACAAACCTAAATGTTAAATGCTTTCAATTTAGCTTTTTCCTTGTCTGTTGTGAAATGTTTATCACAAGACAAAAGAATGAAAATCTAATAGACTTTTAATGGATGTAAAACTCTTAGTCATAAAAATAAGTTGAAGAATTTCTGAGAAAAGTTTTTAAAGATAGGCATTTAAAATTTAAAGTCTTTATTGTTCTTTTGTTGATCTTTCTCATTTTAAAATATAGTCTTTAATTTTGTGCCAAAGGACTTCTATTTTTGCATTACTAAGAAGTTGCTTGATGGATGATGATATTGTCCATACTCTGCCTGGTGATCCATCTCAACATTGTTCTGGTGAATTTTGTACAAATAATTTTACAAAGGCTTATTCAGTTTCTTAACACCTCCCATGGGAACTTGGGTTTGGCAGCCTTCTATTAGTGATTATAACATTTAGTGTGAGTTGAATCAAGACACAGACTGTGATGCATTCTATTTAAAATCCATTTGTGGGGCATTAGCAGAAGATTTATGAGAATATTGTAATAATACCATTTAATGGAAGGTAAGAATGTCTTTAGCTATGTGAATAAATAGAATTTGATTAGATTTCAAGAAGTAATTTAAGTTTCATTATTTTCTTATACATTTGAAAAGGCAATCAACACTAGAGTATTAGAAAAACTCATGTATTAACTTTTGAAATCCAGTTTATATTCGTGTGGGTTTTATGTGCATGAGGCAGAACTGTATCCTTAAGTAGGTCAAATAACTTCCTGCTCTTTTGAGAACTCGGGCTGGCTTTTGTTTTGGAGTTGCTCAAACAAGGCTCAGGCCTTTGGCCTCTTTTCTTAGGTAGCTCTTCAGTTCAGTTCAGTCCTTCAGTCATGTCCAACTCTCTGCGACCCCATGGACTACAGCACGCCAGGCTTCTCTTTCCATTACCAACTCCTGGAGCCTACTCAAATTCATGTCCATCACGTCAGTGATGCCATCCAACCATTTCATCTTCTGTCATCCCCTTCTCCTTCTGCTTCTGATATTTCCCAGTATCAGGGTCTTTTCCAATGAGTCGATTTTTCGCATCAGGTGGCCAAAGTATTGGGGTTTCAGCTTCGGCATCAGTCCTTCCAATGAATATTCAGGACTTATTTCCTTTAGGATGGACTGGTTGGATCGTCTTGCAGTCCAAGGGACTCTCAAGAGTCTTCTTCAACACCACAGTTGAAAAGCATCAATTCTTCGTTGCTCAGCTTTCTTTATAGTCCAATTCTCACATCTATACATGATACTGGAAAAACCACAGCTTTGACTAGATGGACCTTTGTTTGCAAAGTAATGTCTCTGCTTTTTAATATACTGTCTCTCCTTATTAATATGCTGTCTAGGTTGGTCAGAGCTTTACTTCCAAGGAGCAAATGTATTTTAATTTTATGGCTGCAGTCACCATCTGCAGTGATTTTGGAGCCCCCCAAAATAAAGTCTCTCACTGTTTCCATTGTTTCCCCATCTATTTGCCATGGAGTGATGGGACTGGATGCCATAATCTTAGTTTTCTGAATGCTGGGTTTTAAGCCAACTTTCTCACTCTCCTCTTATACTTTTATCAAGAGGCTCTTTAGTTTGTCAAGCTTTCTGCCATAAGGGTGGTGTCATCTGCATATCTGAGGTTATTGATATTTCTCCCAACGATCTTGATTCCAGCTTGTGCTTCATGCAGCCTGGCATTTTGCCTGATATACTCTGCATGTAAATTTAAGCACGGTGACAATATACAGCCTTGACATATTCCTTTCCCAATTTGGAATAAGTCTGTTGTTCCATGTCTAGTTCTAACTGATGCTTCTTGACCTACATACAGATTTCTCAGGAGGCAGGTCAGGTGGTCTGGTATTCTCATCTCTTGAAGAATTTTCCAGTTTGTTATGGTCCACACAGTCAAAGGCTTTGATTTAGTCAGTAAAGAAAAATAGATATTTTTTTCTGAAACTCTCTTGCTTTTTCAATGACCCAGCAGATGTTGGCAATTTGATCTCTGGTTCCTCTGCCTTTTCTAAAACCAGCTTGAACAACTGGAATATCATGGTTCATTGACTGTTGAAGCCTAGCTTGGAGAATTTTGAACATTACTTCGCTACCATGTGAGATGAGTGCAATTGTGCAGTAGTTTGAACATTTTAATTGCCTTTCTTTGGGATTGGAATAAAAACTGACCTTTTCCAGTTCTATGGCTACTGCTGAGTTTCCAAATTTGCTGACATATTGAGTGCAGCACTTTCACAGCATCATCTTTTAGGATTTGAAATAGCTCAACTGGAATTCCATCACCTCCACTAGCTTTGTTCATAGTGATGCTTCCTAAAGCCCACTTGACTTCACATTCCAGGATGTCTGGCTCTAGATGAGTGATCACACCATCATGATTATCTGGGTCATGAAGATCTTTTTTGTACAGTTTTTCTGTGTATTCTTGCCACCTCTTCTTAATATCTTCTGCTTCTGTTAGGTCCATACCATTTCTGTCCTTTATTGTGCCTATCTTTGCATGACATGGTCCCTTGGTATCTCTAATTTTCTTGAAAGAGATCTCTGGTCTTTCCCATTCTGTTGTTTCCCTCTATTTCTTTGCATTGATCACTGAGGAAGGCTTTCTTATTTCTCCTTGCTATTCTTTGGAACTCTGCATTCAAATGGATATATCTTTCCTTTTCTCTTTTGCTTTTCACTTTTCTTCCTTTCTCAGCTATTTGTAAGGCCTCCTCAGACAACCATTTTGCCTTTTTGCATTCCTTTTCCATGGGGATAGTCTTGATCACTGCCTTCTGTACAATGTCATGAACCTCTGTCCATAGTTCTTCGGGCACTCTATCAGATCTAATCCCTTGAATCTTTTGTCACTTCCACTGTGTAATCATAAGGGATTTGATTTAGGTCATATCTGGATGGTCTAGTGGTTTTCCTTAATTTCTTAGGTAGCTGTACCAATTCCTTTTTGCTCTTATTCAGTCTCAAGACATTAAATATACCAATGGCACTACATTTTTTATATATTGTTTGGAACTTTTTATGATCTCAGAAGAATATGTCTGATAGCCTATATGCAATATCTCTTTAAGGTGATTTATAGGCCTATTAGACTCAGTATATCCAAAGCTTAGTTTTTCATTCCAACAGCCCCACCTCCAATTCAACTTTTCAACTCATTGAATGGTAGGGTATCTGTAAACCTACTTTGTCTGTTTTCTCAGTGTAATTATTAATCCTCTTTGACTCTCAAAAGTACCTTCTTTAAGTTTCAAATATCATGGTATATTATTATATGCTTACATATGTTTATGATAATTTCATTTTCAATGTTGTTTCAACCTCCAAGGAATAGATACACCACTTTTCTGTCTTTCATATTCCACATCTACTTTATCAGCAATCCTGCAGGGTTTACTGTAAAAATATATGCAGATTTTGACCATTGCCCACATGCCCATTGCCAACATGCTGATTCAAGCTAGCATCACCTTTTATTTGGGTGATTGCAATAGTTTCCTAAAGTAGTCTTGCTGGCACCCAGAGCTCCCTATTATAATAATTGTTGGATGATAACTCTGCTCAGCTCTAGATCCTCAACTAAGTGACTAGTTTTATTACTTTTTGATAGACTTCCCTGATGTCAACATTTTAAAGCCTGCTTGGACTTGGGAGATATAGCCATCTAACATAACTGAGTTCTCCATCACTATACTTTTCTTACCTATTGGAACAACTACCATCTCTGTCTAGCTCACTTGCCTGGGCTGCAACCTGCCACTTGATTCCTGGTCACCAAGGTTACCAGACTGGATTTTGGATCCTGTACTTAGCATCTGCAGCTGTGTCTACCCTGTTCCTTTGCTCTTGCTTGGCCCAGCAGGTTGAATAGTCTTTGAAAGGCCCTAATAATTCCTAGTATGATTCATCTTGCTTCAAGTAACCAGGACCAATCCATTTGGTTGTTTAATTAAGACCACTGACATCTTGAAGTAAAGGAGAAAGCCAAGTTCATTAGAAGAGTGAACTACTTGAGTACCAATAATAGGAATGATAATGATAATATGTTTTGCTCAAATGTATCTATGGCAAAATTGCTTGTCCTTTTAGTTTATTTGAAGAATATATCTAGACTTGCATTTAGAATTCACACTGTAATTTTATTATTTTCAAACATCAGGGCTACATTTTAGGTGACTGTTTCCTGGGATGGTGAATTTCCACAATGATTTTAAAGAAATTTTAAAAAGTGAACTTTGGAAATAATGCACCCATACTTAATCAAAATAATCAATCCAAGAGAAATATAGTCTTGTAAAAATGATAGTAGGTAGTTTATTAGAACCTGAAATTTGTATTCAATACACCTCCCTAATAACATGATTATGAAGGCTTTGGCAAGAAATGATGTGACATGCTTTTTTTTTCCAGTCATGCTAAATTTTTGTCCTAATATTCAAAATTAAACAACAAATGGAAAATTTTGGCATGTCCTTGGTTTCTGAGACATTACTTAGTAGATTCCCCAATCCTTGAAATTTTTTATGTCTTGATAAGTACCTTTAAATTGATTGCATGTAATCCTTATAAAATCTATCTTGATTTTGCACACAGTGTTTCTCAGCATGAATCAGTAAGAGATTTGATTAAACTTAGGCTTTTTATTTTTGTCAAATTCACTATGCCAAGACTTTGTTTGGCTTTTTTGAAAGGGAGTACTAATGTTCATATTTAGTGTTAGAGTTTGTTGCATAGTCATGCCTGACTCTTTGCAACTTCATGGGCTGTAGCCCACCAGGCTCGTTTGTTCATGGGATCCTCCAGGCAAGGATACTGGAGTGGGTTGCCATTCCCTTCTCCAGAGGATCGTCCCAACTCAGAGATGGAACTCAAGTCTCCTGAATTGCAGGCAGATACTTTTACCATCTGAGCCAAAAGGGTTTAGTACTGTTTTATAAATTATCATATGTTGAAATATAAGTTAAGCTAAATGACATCAAATTTACCTCTGATGAGGTCACTTTCTTAACCCTTTGATAAACTGAGCAATTTATAAACATTGACAAATATATCTAGAAAATTTTGTAACAGAAAATTAAGCCTGATTTTACTCAGGTTCTGGAACTCTTTACAAGAGAATTAATAGATGAAGGACTAGCTGTCAATACATCATGATGAAATAGTGATTTAACCATTTGTATGTTTTGATGTAGCCAATAAAACTTGAATGCTGAAGTCTTAACCAAGTCTTCTAACCTCGTCCTAAAAATTAGATTTATTTATGGTATTAGAAATAATCTATTCCTCATGTGAGGAATATCTACCCAATATTCCAATTACATAGCAGAAATTTTAGATCATTCCCCATGTATCTATCAGAAGCTTTTCTTTATAGATCATCTTACTCAGAAAAAGAATTCATTACTCATATTCAAATCCTTGAAGTGTTATCAGTAAAACTCTTATTTTTTTGCTCCTTTTATGAATTAGCTAAGCCATCTAATAATTGGGAAACCTGTTTTCTGTGACCCTAAGGAGGTGGAACAAGTATCAAAGGAGGCTATTGTAATATTTTCATTTTCTCACAAAAGTTCAAATGGAGATACAAAACATTGTCACCAAAAGGATCTCTCATGTCACCATCTTATAGTCACACCTACTTCTCTCTTTCTTTGAACTTAATCCCTGAAGCTACTAATTTTTTCTCTAAATCTACAATTTTGTCATCTCAAGAATGGCATATAAATGAAATCATACAGGGCTCAACTTTTTGAAATTGGTTTTTCTCACTCATGATCTCAAAACTTTGTTCTTTTTGTAGCTGAGACTATATGATTCTCACCTAGAATACTACTAGCTGAATAGTACTCTATGATCTCTGTATTTTAATTTTCAGCTATTCATCCGTTAAAGGATACATGTACTATTTCTAGTTGTCAGTTATTACTGACAAATAAAGCTGCTAGGGACATTCATGTGCAGGCTTTTTTGTGAACGTATGTTTTCATTTTTCTGGGCTAAGTGACCAGGAATGCAATAGCTAGGTTGACTGGTAATTGCATGTTTAGTTAAAATCTTTTTAAAGAAATTGCTTAACTGTTTTCCAGAGTTGCTGTACCATTTTACATTTCCAACAGCAAGGTGCAAGTGATTCAGTGTCTCCACATATTTGTCAGTGTTTGGTGTTTTCACTATTTTAAAATTCTAGCCATTTTTCTAGGTTTATGATTATATTCTCATTGTGACTTTAATTTGCATTTGCCTACTGGGTAATGATATTGAATATATTTTCTTGTACTTATTTCCAGACTTATTCTTTGATAAAATACTTGTTCATATTTTTGATCCATTTTCTTTTTTTTTTTTTTTTCTTTTTTTTTTTATTTTATTTTATTTTATTTTTTTTTTTAATTATTGTTTTAGCCATA